>JARQOC010000003.1:468628377-469110159 GCA_033576535.1 Allobates femoralis
GAGAATAACAGAGAACCAAGCCAGCTTGAAGCTAAAGTAGATCAGTTACAAGACACTGTTACCGCTCTACAAGAGTTGCTGAAGAATATGCAAGCCCCGGCGTCAGAAGTAAGAACGGCAGCTCTGCAGCCAGATACCCCCATGTATACCTACAGAAAAGAGAGGGGACAGATCGGGCAGAGACGATCGAGACCCGCTAGAGAGTACCAATGCTGGAACTGTGGAAATCGGAACCATATATCATGACACTGCCCGGAGAGGAGGATGTCTCAGGAAAGGCCACAGTTAAACTAGTGCCTCCCTCCATCGGGCACATGGGGGGGGGACCAACTGAGCTTAGAGAAAACAACCGCCCTGAAGATATAGCAGCCAGCACGCCAACGATCGTTGGCCGAATTTGAAGGAAAAGCAGTAAGATGCCTGATGGATGCTGGGTCTTAAGTGACCACTATGCCAGAACAGTTCTTCTATCAGCACTTTGGACAAACTGTGTCCATTGACAAACGAACACATATCAAACTGAGGGCTGTGAATAATCTTCCCATTTCGGTTTTAGGTGTCGTGTGGATGAACATACGTGCTTGTGGTCAGAACATAGGCCAAAAAGGGATCGTGTTAACGGAGGGCCGGTATGACAGAGAAGTGCCGGCTATCGTGGGTGTGAACATCCTGAAGAAATTAGACCAGTTACTCTTCAACAAGGAAGACTGTGATTACTGGAAAATGACTGCTACTAACAGGCCCGCTCAAAAGGTCTTCCAACACCTCATCCGTGCCAGAGGGCTGTGGAGGAATGGTGGGAGCCGCTACCCAGTGGGGAGGGTTCGAGTCCCAAGACAGACAACAATTACTCTACCTCCAAATCGGGAGACAGTCCTCACCTTGCCAGTCAGGGCCCATCATATGCTCGAGGGGATGGAGGTGTTGGTGGAACCTTATCCAATATACTACAGGAATATCTCTTAATAGATAGTTTTTATTGCTTGGGTGTGGGGGAGGGCTAATTCTATGTTACGTGTATGTCAAACACTATAACACTGTCACACGGTCCACACAGGACATTTTTAATACGCAATAAAAACTATCTGTTAAGAGATATTCCTGTAGTATATTGGATATAATAGTTTGGATATCTTTAACCTCTGAAAGTTGGTGGAACCTTACCGTGGTGAAGAGAATGGAGACGAACCGTTGGTGGCTCGCACTGTAGCAACAGTAAGAAATGGAAGAGTCCCTTTCCATTGCGTGATCACCGGTGAACAGGCCTACACCTTGACCTCGGGAGTTGTCCTGGCCCATGTCTAAATGGCGCCTGAAGAGGTGACGAGCGCAGAATTGATTAAATTGAAGCCCATGGCAGGGGAGACCTGGACTTTGGCTGTTTCTATGGAGAAAGAAGAGGAGCCCACTGACCAGTGGAACAGTCGCGTCATCCTAGGACAGATGGAAGTGGACCTGACCCCCTTCGCTTCAGAGCAAGCCCAGGCCATAGAAGACTTCATCTGGGAGACTCAAGCCACGTTCTCCCGTCATGCAGAAGATTTCGGCTGCACTGACAAGATTCGGCACGAAATATCCACGGGACATGCATCACCGATCAGAGAAAGGTACAGACAAATACCACCAAAATATTACCAAGACGTGAAAGAGCTCTTGGCACAGATGCTGAAGAGTGGTGTGATAAGAGAAAGCCAGAGTCCATGGGCTGCCCCAATCATGCTGGTCAAGAAAAAGGATGGGTCTACCCGCTTCTGTGTTGACTACCGCAAGCTTAATGGATGCACGGTTCGTGATTCCTATCCCCTGCCCCGGATAGAGGAGTCCCTGTCTGCGCTGGGAAAGGCACGCTACTTCTCCTCCCTTGATCTAGCGAGTGGATATTGGCAGGTCCCTGTGCCAGAGAAAGATAAGGCCAAGACCGCATTCATTGTGCCCATGGGACTCTTCGTGTTCAATCGCATGCCGTTTGGGCTAAATAATGCCCCAGGAACTTTTCCGCGCCTCATGGAGAGTTGCCTTGGAGACATGAACTTCGAAGCCACGTTGATTTACCTGGATGACATCGTAGTGTACTCTGCAACCTTCGAAAAACATCTCGAACAACTGGGCCAAGTGTTTCAACGGTTACGGGGCAATGGGCTTAAACTGAAACCAAAACAATGCCGGATCTTGCAAAAAGAGATTGAATATCTCGGGCACAAGGTGACGAAGCCCGGCGTACAGCCGTCCGATGGGAAAGTGAGAGCAGTGCTACAATGGCCCACACCCAGCACCGTGAGGGAAGTACAAGCTTTTGTTGTAAGTATGACTATTTTCTGCCAGCACCTACGTATACGGTCGATGCCAGTCTTATATATTTACATATTGTCCTTTTTTGACTGAGCTCCCATTATATATATATTTATTTCCCCTTTCCTCCTTTCATAGTCTGGTAACCACTCATGGACTCCAGTGTGAGGTCCTAGCACACACCTGTTTTTAATTACACCTTTAGACATATAAGCCCACACAGATTCCACCAGCTCACCATTTCACTAGGGCATAGTGTCAGGACCTGGCAGTGGAGGCCCCTTGAAGTGGGTGCCAGGCTTCATCCTCAGTGGCCGCTGATGAGACCAAGACCTCTGTTTTCAACTATAGCACAGGGCAGTTTTCTGCATTACACATTTTCACATTGCAGTTTGATCTTCTCTTTTCAGTGCCGCTCATTAATTTGAATTTTTCATATATATATAGTAGTGTCGCGGCAGATATCTATTGTTGTTGTAAGTATGACTATTTTCTGCCAGCACCTACGTATACGGTCGATGCCAGTCTTATATATTTACACATATCCACGGGACATGCATCACCGATCAGAGAAAGGTACAGACAAATACCACCAAAATATTACCAAGACGTGAAAGAGCTCTTGGCACAGATGCTGAAGAGTGGTGTGATAAGAGAAAGCCAGAGTCCATGGGCTGCCCCAATCATGCTGGTCAAGAAAAAGGATGGGTCTACCCGCTTCTGTGTTGACTACCGCAAGCTTAATGGATGCACGGTTCGTGATTCCTATCCCTGCCCCGGATAGAGGAGTCCCTGTCTGCGCTGGGAAAGGCATGCTACTTCTCCTCCCTTGATCTAGCGAGCGGATATTGGCAGGTCCCTGTGCCAGAGAAAGATAAGGCCAAGACCGCATTCATTGTGCCCATGGGACTCTTCGTGTTCAATCGCATGCCGTTTGGGCTAAATAATGCCCCAGGAACTTTTCCGCGCCTCATGGAGAGTTGCCTTGGAGACATGAACTTCGAAGCCACGTTGATTTACCTGGATGACATCGTAGTGTACTCTGCAACCTTCGAAAAACATCTCGAACAACTGGGCCAAGTGTTTCAACGGTTACGGGGCAATGGGCTTAAACTGAAACCAAAACAATGCCGGATCTTGCAAAAAGAGATTGAATATCTCGGGCACAAGGTGACGAAGCCCGGCGTACAGCCGTCCGATGGGAAAGTGAGAGCAGTGCTACAATGGCCCACACCCAGCACCGTGAGGGAAGTACAAGCTTTCTTGGGACTGGCCAGATACTACCGTCGCTTTATCAAGGACTTTGCGAAGGAGGCAGAGCCTTTGCATGAATTGCTTCGAGGAACTGCGAAAGGACCAAAGGCACAGAAAATTCACTGGGGACCAAGACAAGCAGAAGCCTTGCACCGACTGAAAGAGGCCTTGGTCAGCGCCCCTGTGCTTGCCTATGCAGACTACAACCTCCCCTTTCGGTTGTATACAGACGCGAGCCTCTACGGTCTGGGTGCAGTACTGGCCCAGGTACAGGACGGTACTGAACGGGTGATTGCATATGGAAGTCGGATGTTGCAAGAAGCCGAACGCAACCCTGAGAATTACAGTTCTTTTCGTCTGGAGTTATTGGCACTAGTATGGGCAATAACCGAAAGATTCTCTGAATATCTCACGGGAGCTCAGATTGAAGTCTATACGGATAATAATCCACTGGCTCACATCTCCACCACCAAACTGGGAGCAAATGCCACGACTCTCCAGATACAATTATCATGTGCAGTACCATTCCAAGCATGAAAATCAGAATGCGGATGCACTTTCTCGTGTTACCACAGAAGCCCCAGTGGGGGAAAGAGATGAACAGTTAGAGGAAGACGAAATTCCAGACTTCAGTAAATTCACCGCCCAAGTGGTGGAGGCTTGTATGCTGGAGATTACATCGGGCGCAACATCACGCCTGCTTGGACAAACCAGAGAGGAATGGATAAAGATCCAGTCATCTTATCCAGAACTGCTTCAAGTGAAAGAGTGGTGATCCGGCAGCACAAGCCTAGAAAGGAAATACGGGCCATGCTGTCACATGCGGCCTTACAGATTCTCAACCAGTGGAACAAGCTATCGGTGCAAGAAGGGATGCTGTATCGGAAGGTGCACCTAGCTACTGAGCTGGAAGTACGCAAGAGGTGATACCTCAGAAGATGGCAGTACCATTGGCCCGAGAAGCGCATGAGAGAAGAGCCCATTTTGGGCCGGACAAGACTTACCAGTGGTTGCAAAGAATAGTGTACTGTCCTCAGATGCTTCAGGCAGTGGAGAAGGCCTGTAAACTGTGTCGTTCCTGCAAGTTAAATAAACTCTCCCACAGCGAGCACCAGTACAGACCATTGTCACCAAAGAGCCATTGGAAGTACTTATGATAGATTACCTGAAGATTGGCCCTTCCCACCGGGGCTATCAGTTCTGCCTTGTGATGACAGACCACTTCTCAAAATTTGCCTTGGTGACGCCCACCAGAGATCAGACGGCTGAATCAGCTGCTCGAGCCATCAGTGATGACTTTATCGAGGTGTACGGCTGCCCTAAAAGAATACACTCTGATCAAGGGGCCTGCTTTCAGGGCAGTGTCATGAGAGAGCTGCAAAGGATTTACGGGATGCAAAAGTCAAGAACCACACCTTATCATCCACAGGGCAACGGAGCCTGCGAGAGGTTTAACCGGACCCTCCTACAAATGCTACGCACATTGGAGGATGATCGTAAGCGTCACTGGCCCAGTTATCTCGCAGAACTCGTATGGGCGTACAATAACCATGTCCACTCCACCACTGGGTACGCCCCATACGTGCTACTGTTCAGAAGAGCCGGAAGAGGCATTGAAGAATTAAACCTGGCTCCACCTGAGATCAGTGAAAGTCAGAGCGTAGGTTCTTGGGTTGACTGTCACCGTCGACGGCTGGAGACTATCCATCGAATTGTCACCAAGCGGTTGCAAGAAAAGATATACCCACGGCAGGAAACTGTACGTGAGGCTCCATTCTTACCAGGAGACAGAGTGCTAGTTGCAGAGAAACACCTGAGACACAAGTTGAGTGAGCGCAAGAAACCAGAGCCGTACATCGTGATCAGAAGAATCTCTCCCCACGGGCCAGTGTATGAAGTGAGAGGCGAGCGGGGAGGCGGCACCCTCATCCTGCATCGTAACATGCTGAGGCCCTGCTATTCAGAAGACAGGACCGGACAAAGCGACTCGGGGACTGTGCCCGTGCCCGTTCCTGTTATTCTTGAGGAGGGCTCTGACGATGAAGAATGGTGGCGGGCCCCGTCCAGCCCAACAGACAGGGGAACGTCCAACCCCCCATCTGTTCAAGATGCAGGTGCCACCCCTGCAGAGCATGAGCCATCAATCTCCAGAGATGATGACGAGAATATTGTACTCCCTGCTACTGCACCAGCGTATGGTGAATTAGCCGTAGCTCCACGTACGACTGAACGGGCTAATGCTGGTATTCCCCCTGATCGGTACTTGGCGGATTCATTTGTGTATTCTGTCACTGGAGTCGGTTATAAGACATTGGCTCCCAGGCAGCAGGTTGTAAAGCACGGAAGAGGTTGCCATCGTGTGTTCCTGTGCAGAGGGCCTCAAGAGAGTATCGGCGGGGACGGCCGATGTTATAGAGGGGGGGAAATGTAAGACCTGTTAACATTTATATATATATGGTTAAAGGACTGTTTTGTGGACTCATCCTTGTGTTATACTGCCATCTGCTGCCAAAAGAAAGGATAGCAGAGATAAAACCTCTGCTGCTGAGAGTGACATGGAACAGTCCAGAAGATGGATGGGTCGGGTCTCCAGAAGGAGAGAGGAGACGACGTCCACGTGTGTTGGAGAGAGGTGTGTGTTCGAGTGTGCTGGAAGAGAGAGGCCACAGCTTGTCCCGCTGGATTCGGTCTAAGTACCTGAGGTTGGTGCTCGGCGATTTCCAAGACACAGACCTAAAGAGACTGGATGTGGAGTGAGGAGCCAGGCAGCACGAGCAAGGCACAGATCCAGGACAAAGACTGAAATCTAGAGGCTCCTGCCAGCGAATTACGGGCCCCAACGGCAACGAGGTACCTCGCAGTAAAACCCGCAGTAAAGTGCGCGCACTCTTTTAGTTAGGGACAGATAGAAAAAGACTCTGCATTTCGATATACAAGTAATAGAAATAAAACAAGGACTCTGCGTTTAGCTCGATAAGGGCTTTGCATTTCGTTATTTAAAGACATTCAGAGACCTTGCATTCCCGGCAAACTAGTCACAATAGTTATATATATATATATATATTGTATTTACTATTGCACACCTTCCCGCTCCTTCCACTCCTTTCCCGCACCTTTTCCCCCAGTTGTATTAAAAGTGCATTTGTTTAACACTCTGTGGTTCCGTGCAGTCCTTGCGTATCCCGCCACCTGTGGACTATTACATACAGATGCCTGTTGAATTTGCTGCTGGACACTAGAGTCCTCTCTCCAGAGAGTACTTGTGTGTCTCAGAGAGTATCTTCTCTCCAGAGAGTACTCGTGTGCCTCAGAAAGTATACAGTTATACAGGTGTTTGTTGAATTTGCTGTTGGACAGTAGAGTAGCTGGAGAGTACTTGTGGGCCTCAGAGAGTATACAGGTATACAGGTGCCTGTTGAATTTGCTGCTGGACAGTAGAGTCCTCTCTCTAGACAGTACATGTGTGCCTCAGAGAGTTTACAGGTATACAGGTGCCTGAAAGAGTATACATGCATGAGGTAATAAAAAATCCTAACTGTGCATGCGCTGGTGACGTATATCAGTTTGTGGCAAAGGCGTCACCGCTTTGTTCTCTCCAGAGAGTACTTGTGTACCTCAGAGAGTATATGGGTATACAGTAGTGATGGGCGAATCCTAAATTACTCGGAATCGCTTGACTCTAGCGAATCCGAGCCCTGGACTTGCTACTCGTTGCGAGTCTAGCGAGTCCAATGTTAATGAATGGGGAAGCGAGTAATAGCGAGTAGTGTGCGATTTACAAATCACAGATGTGTCTCGGAAGCTTCAGCCTGAAGCAATCCTAGTTTTGCCATTGATTTGCATTGGACTCGTTTACTGTGCAAGTAATCGCTTGGAAACTCGCACAGATAAGAGTCCTGTCTGCTCTGTGTGCAGGCTGCCGCAGCTCCAGGGTCCTAGAGCCCGCCTGCTGCTTGTTCTCAGTCTGCTCATCCCTCTGCATAGACATCTATATCTATGCACAAGGGATGTAGCAGAGAGGACATCGCGTTTTGGACTGCGTCGGACGGAAGAGGATTTTTTTAATGGAGTCCCTAATGGCTTTTTTTTTAATTTCAAATAAAATTTTTTTCTCTGTGTTGTGTTTTTTTTTAAAACAATTTAATAGAAATTCATGGCGGTCATGTCTAATATTGGCGTGACCGCCATAAATTTCGGGCTTAGGGCCAGCTGATAATACAAAGCTGGCCCTAACCTCTTTATTACCCAGCGTGCCACCGCCACCAGGGCCGCTGGAAGAGCGGGGTTCAGCGCCAGAGGATGGCGCTTCAATGAACGCGCCATCTTCTGGGGCGGTTGCGGGCTGCAATTTACAGCGGGGGGTGCCCAGAAAGCTTGGGCATCCCTGCGCTGCGGATTCCAGCCCCCAGCTGCTTAGCTGTACCTGGCTAGACATAGAAATTGCGTGGAGCCCCACGCATTTTTTTTTAATTATTTCATGAAATTCATGAAATAATAAAAAAAAAGGGCTCCCCTATATTCTTGTGTCCGGCCAGGTACAAATAGGCACCTGGGGGTTGGGGGCAGCCCGTCGCTGCCTGCTGGATCCGGCTGGTTCCAGAAATACGGCGAAAAAAATCCATAAAACAATGTAAATAAAAGGGACTGCATCTTTATTAACCCCTGGACCATGGGCGAGGGGTTAATAAAGATGCAGTCCCTTTTTTAGGATTCTTTTATTGATTTTTCAGAAAAAAAATTACATCGGCTTCGCCGTATTTCTGGAACCAGCCGGATCCAGCAGGCAGCGACGGGCTGCCCCCAACCCCCAGGTGCCTATTTGTACCTGGCCGGACACAAGAATATAGGGGAGCCCTTTTTTTTAATTATTTAATGAATTTCATGAAATAATAAAATAAAAATGGGGCTCCGCGCAATTTCTATGTCTAGCCAGGTACAGCTAAGCAGCTGGGGGCTGGAATCCGCAGCGCAGGGATGCCCAAGCTTTCTGGGCACCCCCCGCTGCAAATTGCAGCCCACAGCCACCCCAGAAGATGGCGCGTTCATTGAAGCGCCATCCTCTGGCGCTGAACCCCGCTCTTCCAGCGGCCCTGGTGGCGGTGGCACGCTGGGTAATAAAGGGGTTAATACCAGCTTTGTTATACAAGCTGGTATTAAGCCCGAGATTCTTAATGTCAGGCCATGTTTGACCCAGCCACTAAGAATCTCCAATAAAGGGTTAAAAAACACAACACAGAGAAAAATTTTTATTTGAAATAAAAAAAAAAGCCATTAGGGACTCCATCTTTAATTAAAAAAATCCTCTTTTGTCCGACGCAGTCCAAAACGCGATGTCTATGCACAGGGATGAGCAGACTGAGAACAATCGCAGCTCTGCTACATCATCTCTGTGGGCAGGCGGGCTCTAGGACCCTGGAGCTGCGGCAGCCTGCACAGAGAAGACAGCTGGACTCGGCTCGCAAAGTAACAGCAGTTACTCTGCGAGTTTCCCTGCTATCACTGGCACAGTAGCCGAGTCTAATGCAAGACAATGGTAATCCTAGTTTTGTCAGCGGTTGCCATTGATTTGCATTGGACTCGTGCGAGTAAACGCTGGGAAACTCGCAGAGTACCGAGTTCTGCGAGTCCCTTACTACTCGCCAAGTAACGAGTCCTAGCGAGTAGATTCGCCCATCCCTAGTATACAGATGCCTATTGAATTTGCTGCTGGACACTAGAGTCCTCTCTCCAGAGAGTACTTGTGTGCCTTATAGAGTATACAGGTATACAGGTGCCCGTTGAATTTGCTGCTGGACAGTAGAGTAGCTGGAGAGTATTTGTGTGCCTCAGAGAGTATACAGGTATACAGGTGCCTGTTGAATTTGTCGCTGGACAGTAGAGTCCTCTCTCCAGTGAGTACTTCTGTGCCTCAGTGAGTATACTGGTGCCTGTTGAATTTGCCGCTGGACAGTAGAGTCCTCTCTCCAGAGAGTACTTGTGTGCCTCAGAGAGTATACAGGTATACAGGTGCCTGTTAAATTTGCTGCTGGACAGTAGATTCCTCTTTCCAGAGAGTACTTATGTACCTCAGAGAGTATACAGGCATACAGGTGCCTGTTGAATTTGCTGCTTGACAGTAGAGTAGCTGGAGAGTACTTGTGTGCCTCAGAGAGTATACAGGTATACAGGTGCCTGTTGAATTTTCTGCTGGACAGTAGAGTGCTCTATCCAGACAGTACTTGTGTGTCTCAGAGCGTATACAGGTATACAGGTGCCTTAAAGAGTATACATGTGTGAGGTAATAAAAAATTCTAACTGCGCATGCGCTGGTACAGCGTGCAGTTGTGGCTGTGACTGTGAATAGCGGTGAAGTACATCAGTTTGTCAAAGATGACACCACTATGTCCTCTCACCACAGAGTACTTGTGTACCTCAGAGAGTATACAGGTATACAGTTGTCTGCTGAATTTGATACTGGAGAGTAGAGTCCTCTCTCCAGAGAGTACTTGTGTGCCTCAGAAAGTTTGCACATCTACAGGTGCCTCAAAGAGTACTTATGCGTGTGGTAATGGCAAATCCTAACTGCGTCTGCGCTGGTACACCGCGCAGTTGTGACTGTGTAAGGAAATAGCAGTGACATATATCACTTTGTGGCAAAGATGTCACCGCTATTCGTACGCAGGTGCAGTACCAGGCACGGCTTCCGGGCAGGAAATGCGCGTGCGCAAGTAATGGGGATGTCATGAAAATGAATATTGCTCATGATTTTTAAGGTATTGGAGAGTCAGTCCAGGCTAACCCCTCATTCCCCCTCCCTTTTTGTTGGTTTCTGTGCAGTTTACATAGAAACAATTTCAGCATCCCCCAGCTTAAGCCATTTACGACGCCCCAATAAATAACTTTCAAGGGGGTAGAGCTGGACTCCAGTCCAAACCAGTTTTGTTTCTACCAAAGAAACCAAGTCCTTTGTCTAAAATTCACAGTGGTTTCAATATCGAATTTAAGACGACCCGATCATACCACAAACACATAATGCATATTTTTAGATTACTTACCGTGTTGTGTATTCAATGGTGTATTTTGTACAGTTGTACAACGTTCAGGAACCTGGGAAGGGATTGCTGGCATTCCAAATAAGACCATCAAGTCATATTTGGCATCAAACTTCTCAGAATCACCTGACCTGGAAAATGAGCCATATCTTATGTCTGTGAGCCCCCCCCATCTCTAGATATGGAAAAATGGGGATTTAGGAAGCATAGTGAGAGAGGTGGTACTCGAGGATCCTCCCAGGGAGGAGGGATCACTCTAAGTGGTGGGGGTCACAGATTGCCCTGGTTTAATAAAAGCAAAGAAGGATTTTTGGGTGATTCTGCTCTCGAGGTCTGACAGTCAACACCAGCTAACTGTCGACAGAATCTACCCATCCAGGAGAAGGGCCTCCTCCAAGAAACTAAGTACCAAGCCTGACTAGGTCTGAACCTTTTCTTACGTTATTCCTTTTTATTTTTTATAACTGTTATTCATACATGTAATTTGTCTCTTATATAATATTCTGTAAATCTTTGTAATCACTGCCATCTTCGGAGTAAACTATTTTAATTTACTAGTTACGATCTCCTTGTCCTATGAACGATTTCTCACGACCTCCCTGCTCTTTTACGCTATCGCACAGGTTACCGATCCACCTGAAAGAGGTCGGTGGTGGCAGAATACCGTTTTTTGTATTTATGTGATATTGTGGGCCTGAGGGTGACTGGATCGAGGTATATATACGTTCCTGGAAGGAACTGGAGGTATATATACATCCTGTCACATCACGGGCCGCAATAGACCACATAAAGTAGAGCAGCTGGGCCCCCTCCTTATCCTCTGGCAGTACCGGATTTGGCCAGCAGGCTAAGGGGGCGCCAGAGAGCTGCAGGTCCTGACTAAGCTAATCGTGACAATTGGTGGCAGAGCGGTGGGATCATAGGACATTAGTGATCTGGTTTGAGCAATCATTCCTCTCACTAAAAACTTGCACAGTTCTTACAAGAACTCTGCACAAAAGTTTTGAAGATCGAACTCAGTGGTTATTAGATCTGAGACAATACTGTGTGTGTAGCAGTTACCCCTCCCCCCTCTCTGTTTTTTCTATTCTATCTTTGATTTGGAAACCATGGTCTTGGTTGGAGAGCTCGGTTACGGCCAGATGAAAAGGGACGTTCTAGTGGGAATATGTACGGCCAACGGCATTGACCCTACGGGCAAAACCAGAGACCAAATGGCTGCAGTGCTGGCACGACTTGAAGCAGAGCAAGCCCGTCACCAGAGCCCAGTGAATGGAGAGGCCAGCCAAAGCCATGTCAGTGCTGATGTACAGCGTCCGGCTGCAGAGGTCAGTCAGAGCATGGACGGTGTTGCTGCTGAGCCCGTACCTGTGGATGTAAGACAAGTCCTACAAGGTGTTCCTGCAGGGGTCTCGCCTGTAGACGCATGCCGCGTCAGCGACCAGGTCAGCATGGACCCTATCTGCAACTGGCCTTACAGCAATATCCCGCTGAGGATTCCCAAGGACGCCTGCAGCTCATTCACCAATACCGAGAGGCTGCAGAGCGGCGAGCCGAGCGAGAGGCTGCGAGAGCCGAGCGAGAGGCTGAGAGAGCCGAGCGAGAGGCTGCAGAGCGACGGGCTGAGGCCCAAGCTCAGAGAGAGCACGACCTGCGGATGGCCCAGCTGGAAAGGCCGTCATCTACCCCATTGAACTCTGAATCAACCCGTTCAACCACCTTCCAGCCGAATTCCAAGCATTTCCCTGTGCTGGATGACAACGGTGATCTGGACATTTTTCTGAGGGGTTTTGAGAAGGCTTGCTTACAGTACCAGCTGCCGAATGACCAGTATGCCCCGTACCTCATTGCAGCGTTGAGAGACAAAGCGCTAGCAGCGTTCGTGGCTCTTCCTCGAGAGCTAGATGGGAACTATGCAGCCATTAAGGAGGCTCTAATCCAGAGGTTCCAGCTGACTCCTGAGGTGTACCGCAGAAAGTTCCGGAACCTCCAGCGTGGACCACACGACAGCTACAGTGATGTGGTCCACGGGCTCAGAACCAACTTTGAGCAGTGGATTCAAGGACTGAAAGTGACCACCTTTGAGCAGATAAAGGATCTGATGGTGAAAGACCAGTTCCTGCATCTTTGCCCCACGGAGGTGCGACAGTTCGTGATGGATCGGGAGCCACCAGATGCGAACAAAGCAGCGCAGATCGCGGACACCTACGAGGCCAACCGGAGACCAGAGGGACGGAAGCCGATCATCACCAACTGGAAGGGGGGGTAAGCAGATGACCACCATCCCTGCCCCTGCCAGCCGACCTTCTGGAGGCCTTGGCCCCCCTGCCAACCCCACTCGGCCGGTACCTGTGGATATAAGACAAGTCCTACAAGGTGTTCCTGCAGGGGTCTCGCCTGTAGACGCATGCCGCGTCAGCGACCAGGTCAGCATGGACCCCTATCTGCAACTGGCCTTACAGCAATATCCCGCTGAGGATTCCCAAGGACGCCTGCAGCTCATTCACCAATACCGAGAGGCTGCAGAGCGGCGAGCCGAGCGAGAGGCTGCGAGAGCCGAGCGAGAGGCTGAGAGAGCCGAGCGAGAGGCTGCAGAGCGACGGGCTGAGGCCCAAGCTCAGGAGAGCACGACCTGCGGATGGCCCAGCTGGAAAGGCCGTCATCTACCCCATTGAACTCTGAATCAACCCGTTCAACCACCTTCCAGCCGAATTCCAAGCATTTCCCTGTGCTGGATGACAACGGTGATCTGGACATTTTTCTGAGGGGTTTTGAGAAGGCTTGCTTACAGTACCAGCTGCCGAATGACCAGTATGCCCCGTACCTCATTGCAGCGTTGAGAGACAAAGCGCTAGCAGCGTTCGTGGCTCTTCCTCGAGAGCTAGATGGGAACTATGCAGCCATTAAGGAGGCTCTAATCCAGAGGTTCCAGCTGACTCCTGAGGTGTACCGCAGAAAGTTCCGGAACCTCCAGCGTGGACCACACGACAGCTACAGTGATGTGGTCCACGGGCTCAGAACCAACTTTGAGCAGTGGATTCAAGGACTGAAAGTGACCACCTTTGAGCAGATAAAGGATCTGATGGTGAAAGACCAGTTCCTGCATCTTTGCCCCACGGAGGTGCGACAGTTCGTGATGGATCGGGAGCCACCAGATGCGAACAAAGCAGCGCAGATCGCGGACACCTACGAGGCCAACCGGAGACCAGAGGGACGGAAGCCGATCATCACCAACTGGAAGGGGGGGTAAGCAGATGACCACCATCCCTGCCCCTGCCAGCCGACCTTCTGGAGGCCTTGGCCCCCCTGCCAACCCCACTCGGCCGGTATCTGATCTCCGCAAGTGTTACTCCTGCAACCAGACCGGTCATCTCAGTGCCACTTGCCCAGAGAAGCAGAGGAAGAATCTACCACCCAAGGCTCCAGGGCAGAAGGCATCAGTTTTTTTTGTGGGTGGGTCGGTTGGGAGGGCCTGTGAAAATTTGCAGTCTGTCACTGTGGGGGACACTGTCACTGTGGGCCTCAAGGACACTGGGGCCGAACGAACCCTCATCCGACCTGAACTGGTGTCCACCGAAGAGTTTATCCCAGGAAAGACTCTGACTGTCACCGGGATTGGGGGCGTCCGCTGTCCCCTGCCAATGGCCCGGGTTTTTATTGATTGGGGTGCGGGGAGTGGGGTGAAGGAAGTGGGGGTGTCTGAAAACTTGCCCACAAATGTTTTACTGGGGACTGATTTGGGGAAAATGTTCGCTTATTATGTCCCTGACTCCCCTCCCCGATCTGATATGGTTAATAAGGTTAATGCTAATGATGGGAATGTCAATGCTTTAACTGAAGATGTTGATGATGATGATAATGATGTTGATGATGATGATGACAATGTATCAGGAGGTACAGGAGAACTCAGCCATGTCACTTTGCGGGGTGATATTGCTGAGGATCCCTTACCAGGAGCAAGGGTTAGTGCTAAGGGTGATGGGAAGAGCCCCAGGGCCCTTGAAGCAGAGGGTGCCATGCAGCTGATCAGTGTCACCACAGACGGTGACAGGGCTGATGGTAGCTGCCCCATGATGAGCACTGCTCCTGAGGTAACAGGGGATGATGGGGAAGTAGTACCCACAGCCAGGAAGGCTGATGGGACGGTGTTATTCCCCGGGGAGACGGCCTACATAGCCGCCGTCACCCGCAGTCAGAGTGCCCAGAACGCCAGGAACCCCCTGCCTTCTGGACCCTCCTCAGCCAGAGGAATAACCGAACCGGTTCCGGACCCAGAGCAGGTCCCAGAGAGTCCCGAGGAGGATGTGGCCTTAATGTCCCTCCTGGCTGCCTCCAGCCAGGAGTTTCAGGCAGCTCTGCATACAGATGCTAGCCTAGAGACATTAAGGATCCTCGCCAGTAAGCCCCCCTCCGAGACTGATAAGGAGAGGGTATTCTGGGACCAAGGAAGGTTGTATCGGGAGACTGTGCCTGGTACACCCCAACAGGATTGGCCTAGAGAACGACAGCTGGTCGTTCCCTACCAATTCAGGGATGAGTTGTTGCGGATTGCCCATGAGATTCCGCTCGCTGGACACTTGGGGGTTAGCAAAACCAAGGCCCGGCTGTCGCACCACTTCTATTGGCTCAAACTGGGGACAGATGTGAAAAACTACTGCAGCTCCTGTATCACGTGTCAAAGAGTGGGAAAGGCAGGGCCGGCTCCCAAAGCACCCCTGAACTCTTTGCCAGTGATAGAGGAGCCTTTCCAGCGGATTGCTGTGGATATCGTGGGACCACTGCCCATACCCAGCAGTTCTGGAAAGCGATACATCCTCACTGTGGTAGACTTTGCTACCCGGTATCCAGAGGCAGCGGCTCTGTCGTCAATTAGGGCAGATAAGGTGGCGGATGCCCTGTTGGCCATCTTTTCCCGAGTAGGATTTCCCAGGGAGATGCTTACCGACCAGGGGACCCAGTTCATGTCTGGCATAATGAAGGCCCTCTGTAAGAAAATGCAGGTGCAGCATCTGGTATCAAGTGCGTATCATCCGCAAACAAATGGTTTGTGCGAACGCTTCAATGCCACCCTCAAACAGATGTTGAAAATGCTGGTTGAGTCCCAGGGACGCGACTGGGAACGTTACCTCCCACACCTGCTATTTGCTTACCGAGAGGTTCCACAGGCCTCGACCGGGTTCTCTCCCTTCGAGCTCCTGTATGGCAGACGGGTCCGGGGACCCCTTGGTTTAGTAAGAGAATCCTGGGAAGAGGAGCAGAGCACCCCAGGAGTGTCCATCGTGGAGTATGTCATGCGTTTCCGTGACAAAATGCAGACCTTGACGCAGTTGGTGAATGTCAACATGGCGCAAGCCCAGGCTGACCAGAAGCATTGGTACGACCAGAACGCCCGTGAGCGGACCTACCGGGTGGGTCAGATGGTGTGGGTGTTGGTCCCCGTACCAAAAGACAAGCTTCAGGCGGCCTGGGAGGGCCCTTACGTCATTCACCAACAGCTCAACTCAGTCACCTACGTGGTCACCCTCGACCCCGAGCGGGGTAGGCGGAAGGCCTTTCACGTCAACATGATGAAGGCTCATCAAGAACGTGGGCCTTGTGTCCTACCGGTCTGCAACCTGCCCGAGGATGGGGAGGAAGATCCCCTCCTGGACATGTTGGCCCAAGCGAAGGCCAGCGGGTCCATTGAGGATGTGGAGATAAGCACCTTGCTATCCACAAGCCAGCGGTCTCAGATGCGAGCGGTGTTGGAATCCTTCCAAGTCATGTTCACCAACATACCTGGAAGGACGGCGGCAGCGGTCCATGAGGTGGACACCGGTAATCATGCCCCACTCCGGCGGACAGCCTATCGAATCTCCGACGAGGTGCAGCACGTCATGCGCCAGGAGATCGATGAGATGCTGAAGTTGAGAGTGATTACCGAGTCCAAGAGCGCATGGGCCTCACCTGTAGTCCTGGTGCCAAAGAAGGACCGGACCACCCGATTCTGTGTGGACTACAGGGCGCTCAACGCTATCACGGCCTCCGATGCCCAACCAATGCCACGCATTGAGGAGTTGCTGGAGCGGTTAGCTAGTGCAAGCTATCTCTCCATTATGGATCTGAGTCGGGGATATTGGCAGATTCCCCTGAGCCCTGAGGCCCGGGAGAGGTCCGCCTTTATCACCCCCTTTGGATTATACGAATCCACGGTCATGCCATTCGGCATGAAAAATGCCCCGGCCACCTTCCAGAGAATGGTTAACTCCCTGCTCCTGGGACTGGAGAGGTACGCGGTGGCGTACCTGGATGACATTGCCGTCTTCAGTCCCACCTGGGGGGATCACCTCAAGCATCTGCGGCAGGTGCTCGGGCGCATCCGCCAGGCAGGCTTGACCATTAAGCCAGGAAAGTGCCAGATGGGCATGAACGAGGTCCACTACCTGGGGCACCGGGTAGGCGGGGGCACGCTGAAACCAGAGCCCGGGAAAGTGGACGCTATCGTGTCCTGGCCCACCCCCAGAACCAAAAAGCAGGTGCTGTCCTTCTTGGGCACTGCAGGGTACTATAGGCGCTTCGTGCCAAACTATAGTAGCCTTGCGAAGCCTCTCACAGACCTCACCAAGAAAAACCTACCCCATGCAGTCAATTGGACCGAGGCCTGCGAGGTCGCCTTCCAGGCTCTGAAGACGGCCCTGAGCAGTTCCCCTGTGTTGAGGGCGATTGACGGCAAACAGCCATTCCTAGTACAGACTGATGCTAGTGAGTTTGGCCTCGGAGCTGTGCTCAGCCAGGTCGACTCCAGGAACCAAGAGCACCCAGTGTTGTACCTCAGCCGAAAGCTCCTCCCGAGGGAAGTGGCCTATTCCACGATAGAGAAGGAGTGTCTGGCCATTGTATGGGCCCTGCAACGCTTGCAGCCCTACCTGTACGGGCGCCCCTTCACTGTCGTGACTGACCACAACCCCCTGAGCTGGCTG
This sequence comes from Allobates femoralis, assembly GCA_033576535.1. Taxonomy (NCBI): domain Eukaryota; kingdom Metazoa; phylum Chordata; class Amphibia; order Anura; family Aromobatidae; genus Allobates; species Allobates femoralis. The sequence continues at coordinate 468,645,911 of JARQOC010000003.1, forward strand.
AACTCCCTGTCCGGTACCAACGGGAGGTTGCTACGCTGGAGCCTCACGCTCCAGCAGTACGACTTTACCGTGCACCACCGAAAAGGCAGCGAGCATGGCAATGCCGATGGGTTATCCCGGCGGGGAGAGCCCACAGGGACACGCTTGGAGGAGTACCGAGAGGTTCTTCCTCCATAGCGTCATCGAAAAGGGGGAGGTGTCATGAAAATGAATATTGCTCATGATTTTTAAGGTATTGGAGAGTCAGTCCAGGCTAACCCCTCATTCCCCCTCCCTTTTTGTTGGTTTCTGTGCAGTTTACATAGAAACAATTTCAGCATCCCCCAGCTTAAGCCATTTACGACGCCCCAATAAATAACTTTCAAGGGGGTAGAGCTGGACTCCAGTCCAAACCAGTTTTGTTTCTACCAAAGAAACCAAGTCCTTTGTCTAAAATTCACTGTGGTTTCAATATCGAATTTAAGACGACCCGATCATACCACAAACACATAATGCATATTTTTAGATTACTTACCGTGTTGTGTATTCAATGGTGTATTTTGTACAGTTGTACAACGTTCAGGAACCTGGGAAGGGATTGCTGGCATTCCAAATAAGACCATCAAGTCATATTTGGTATCAAACTTCTCAGAATCACCTGACCTGGAAAATGAGCCATATCTTATGTCTGTGAGCCCCCCCCATCTCTAGATATGGAAAAATGGGGATTTAGGAAGCATAGTGAGAGAGGTGGTACTCGAGGATCCTCCCAGGGAGGAGGGATCACTCTAAGTGGTGGGGGTCACAGATTGCCCTGGTTTAATAAAAGCAAAGAAGGATTTTTGGGTGATTCTGCTCTCGAGGTCTGACAGTCAACACCAGCTAACTGTCGACAGAATCTACCCATCCAGGAGAAGGGCCTCCTCCAAGAAACTAAGTACCAAGCCTGACTAGGTCTGAACCTTTTCTTACGTTATTCCTTTTTATTTTTTATAACTGTTATTCATACATGTAATTTGTCTCTTATATAATATTCTGTAAATCTTTGTAATCACTGCCATCTTCGGAGTAAACTATTTTAATTTACTAGTTACGATCTCCTTGTCCTATGAACGATTTCTCACGACCTCCCTGCTCTTTTACGCTATCGCACAGGTTACCGATCCACCTGAAAGAGGTCGGTGGTGGCAGAATACCGTTTTTTGTATTTATGTGATATTGTGGGCCTGAGGGTGACTGGATCGAGGTATATATACGTTCCTGGAAGGAACTGGAGGTATATATACATCCTGTCACATCACGGGCCGCAATAGACCACATAAAGTAGAGCAGCTGGGCCCCCTCCTTATCCTCTGGCAGTACCGGATTTGGCCAGCAGGCTAAGGGGGCGCCAGAGAGCTGCAGGTCCTGACTAAGCTAATCGTGACAGGGGACATCACCGCTCTTCCCATGCAGGCGCAGTACCTGTCACTTGCACAGGTGCAGTTTGTGGCCTTGCGGCAGTAGCGACTGCGTCTTCCGGGCAGGAAATGCGTGTGCGCAAGTAGCGGTGATATCACCTCTACTTGCGCATATGCACTTCCTGCCCGGAAACTGCGGTTGGTACTGCACCTGCATACGAATAGCAATGACATGTATGTCACTTGCGCAGACGCAGTTCGTGGCCTTGCGGCCGCGGTGGATTCTGAGATGGGGTTACAGCGGCAGCTGGCAATTATGTATGTAGATACCCTTCTTCACCCTGCATGCATTATGTCCCATACAACCTTTTCCTTGTTTCAGATTCTTCTTTTTTGGCATTTAAAGGGTAAATGTCATTTCGCTGGAAAAAAACAATGCTGCACTGGTTGTTAATTATGAGTCACACACCAGCTAGGATGCTTAATGTTTTTTTTGCCATATAACTTGTTTTCTCACATTTTTCTGTGCTATTTAAAAAACAGCATTTTCTGTCTATGTTCATGGCCAGCTGCTGATAGGGATTAGTGCAACGTGATTTGACAGCAGAGAAGGGGAGAAGACAGATCCTGAGCTGTGTGAAGCCAGCAGACAAGGGGTTAACAGAGATTGTGACACATCTTTCTGGCACAAGATAGTTTGACCTGATCCTGAACTCTGATGTTGCTTTGCAACTGTGTGTTTACTGAGCCTAATCTATAACATTGTTGCATGTCGGTATTCACCGGTATTCACTAAAGATGGATGTGACTGATAATAAACCTGTGTCTACTTCACAAACAGTCCAGTTTGGACACTTTGTAGAAGGTTTAGGAATGGTTTGCAACCAGAATTTTCTAATGAAGTATATTAGAAAGTTTATTAAAATCACTTACTCTACATTATTATTAAATAAAAATATAAACAACAATTACTTCTTGACTCCTAGTAGTACATGGTGAATGTCAGATGCATTCAGTATGATGTGGTCTTCACTAGCTCACACATAGTAAAGTTCTTTTGCTGGAATGAATTGCTCACTCTGCAGCACATGAAGGTTCAAGTGCTTTCCTCCCTATCGACAATCTGTGTGAGCTTCTCTCCATTACACCTTAAGACTACGTATTTGAAAGCCAAAACCAGGAGTGGGTAAAAATACAGAAGTGGTGCACCGACACAGACAATGGAGAAGATGGAAGAATTAAACTTTCCTTCTACTCTCGGATCAACGAGTGGAACAGGCTGCCACGAGAGGTGGTGAGTTCTCCTTCAAAAGGAAGTCTTGAAAATGAGAGTGGGCAGACATTCGTCTGGGATGATTTAGTGAATGCTGTTTTGAGCAGGGGGTTGGACCAGATGACCGAGGAGATCTCTCCCAACTCCACCCTTCTTTTATTCTATAGGGACCTGTATGCACAAGTAAGGTAAAAAAAAGTTGCAAATAAAAGCCAATGATTTTATTCAGTGGAAATAGACTTTAATTTCTGGAAATAGTTTTTGTTTTTTTATTGACTTTTTACAAACTTTTCTATTCTGCAGTTTACTTAGTGAAATTTTTTCTATCCTCAGAATTCACCATATTGCACCAACAAACCCTTAAATCCATTCTTACAGATTGAACTTTAAGTCTTAATATCAGACTTTTTTGCATGATAACCCATTCTTGAGTTTATAGTTTACCAGAAGAAGCCTCATATTCTTCCAATAGAAATCAAAGAGTGATACTCAAGTACTAGAGATACTAGGACAGAGAGATATAACTTTGAACTTCTGCTGAAGAAATCCCTTCATAGATTTTTTCTCTCCTCCTTCTATTTAAAGGGAACCTGTCACCAGTTTTTTAGTGTGTGAACCAATGCCACCACCTTTCTGAGCACCTGTTCTGCATTACACAAACGTGTCCATCATCCCCCAACAACCCCTGTATAACACCAAAAATACCTTTTTCATTTTTACTGTGCTGTATATGAAGGTGTTTTGTCTGATCTGATGAGCATCATTTTTTCAGAGTCTGTGTTGCCTCTTTCTCCCAAAAGCCGTGCTCCGGCTTTGATTGGTGTGGATGAGGCATCGTGCATTATCCACATAGCCAAAAGAAATTTTGCACCTGCGCATCATCATCATTGGCTTGTGCAGGCGCACGTTGCTCTGCCCTACTGCAGGCAGAACTCGAAACATAACTGTGCATGTGCCCGGTGCACGTCATTCTTTAATATACCAAGTGGATTGTGTTTAACCTTGGCCACCTTTTCACTGACTTCATAGAAAAACTTACAAGACCCCATTCTTCCATTGGTTGAACCTCTCAGGGCTACAATCCACTACTTATGCAGCATTTCTATCCTCTGCTCTCTTGCCATCTCTCTGCTTATCAATAGATGTTTTTGCTCAATTACAAGGGAGCAGGTGTGACCTGATAAAACTCATTGCAGTGCCAAACTCGTTTTTCCTGCCTTTTACACAGTGGTTAACCTAGCCTCTCTGCTGTCGGAGGTGAACTGCAAAATGGCCTTCCCCCCCCTCGCTAGTAAATTTTTTAATCGGTAAGAATAAATCTGGTGCATAAAGATTTATTTTTATCTTGTAAAAATGAGCAAAATAGTGGATATTTTAGTTTACAGAAACAGAAAAAAAGATATCCACACAAGAATGTCAGCCCCATCACATGGACATACAAGAACCACACAGTACAATCCAAAACAAGGATAATTAATGGCAATGGCGGCATGGGACAAGCATATAGACACATAATGATGGCTGGTAGAGCTGTGGTCCTGTAGGCAGACACAGTCCTGCATCCTTATAACACAGGAGGCAGCACTGATTGCCAACCTCTAGCACACGCCTGCAAAACTCTGAACCGCTGCCTGGTACTAACTAGTCAGACATGTCACCATGCCGCACCATCCACACATGTGGAGCCCCGCCAAGTAGGCGTCACAGAGGGGTACTGCACCCGTAAAAGAGGTGCAGATACTCCAGCTGCAGGTGGATCATAGGATGGAGCATGGTACCCATTAACCAGCACCCCACACTAGGCCACACGGTGAGAGGTCATCCGGGAGGGAATAAAATCACCTCTAGGGGGAATAAGAAGGTCTTTGACTGGGAAGTTGAGGAGTGAAAGGAAGGGTCTCTCGGCTGGGGGACCAGGAGGAAAGAAAGATCCCAGGCGCAGACAGCCAGAAGGGAATAGGAAGAACTTGAGGAGGTTCAGCCCTGAAAGCTTACCGGGCACCGGAGCCTGCACCTGTGGGATACTTTAGGACCACAGAAAATCCGGAGACCCGTGGGGTCTACACTTCTCCCGGCACCTGAGCAACCGAAAGAGGGTACCAGGCAACGCTTGATGGTTCAGCGGTCAGCCAGCAGAGGGTTATCCGACAGGAGCAAAGGAGAGAGATAGAAGGAGGTCAGGTTGGCTTTAAGGAACCAGACATCACCACCACTGGGAAGCAGGAAAGAAACAGACGAGGGTAGAGCACAGCGGCACACAGCAAGGGTCCACCATACCACGTAAGATCTGCCTGCAGCCACCCGTTCCGCTACCTGTCCTCCCACCATCAGGAATACTGCACTGTAACTTTTGTATGCAACGAATACAATTGCCAGTAAAGTACCTGGAGGAGCAGTGACTTTGGACTCAGTTTGCTTCCTTTCTATGAACTTGTTTCCTTACAGGAACGCTGCCCCGGAGGTCCAGTCCTACCTGTGGAGGACTACACCATCCTAGCCGTGATACCATCTACCTCCGTTGGACTGTGGCGGCGCTGGTGAAAATCCCCAGAAACTACAGGTGGCGTCACGACAATAAACTGTACATAATCCCCTGTATATAAATCCTCCCTTTTTATAGAATAGTCCCCCAGGACACTGGATCAGGTGCGGCCACCATTCCCCGTGACACAGTTAACCCCTTGGAGCCTGATACCTGAGTACCCCAAAGCCTGTGGCTTGACACACACCACGAGTAATGACCTGCATTCTGAGCATCAACAATCCGCCACTGCATTAAGCTGGTAACGCCTCCTCCCGAATTGCTTAGACAATCACAAGCGCCGCACACGGATCTGTTTGGAATTAATAATGGGGTCCTTCCTATTGGGTTGAGAAAAGGATATGGGAGCAGGAAGGGGGAAGAGCACCACTGACCAACCGCTGCTCAGGAGAAACATGGCTGGATGCATGTATGTACTGAGGGGCAGCCCTGGACCTGGTGTGTAAGTTATGGCCAATCAGTCCTCCAGTAGAGGGACAATGCATCCAGCACCACAGAAATCATGGAGCCCCAGAGCAGAAGTTTTAATTGAGCACACCCCAAAAAAATATTTGCCTGGGTCACATAGGTATATCTCTCACAACATTTCAACCTTTACAAAGTAATTTTCCTCCTACTGAAGCCCCTAGATTCCCCAACAAAAGTGCTCCACAAACACTGTATGATCCCCCAAAGTGCATTCCTCCACACGCACAGTATGAAGACCATACTGTAGCTCCTTCAACTACCCAAGCATAGTATGATGCCCAACTATGAGCCCCGCCTAGCCCTCCATGTAGTATAATGGACCTATGTACAGTATAATGGCCCCTAACACAGCCCTCAAATAGCCCTTCATAAAGTATAAAGGCTCCCTCGTAGCCCTCCAAGTATTATAATGCTTCCCACATAGCCCTCCAAATATTATAATGGCTTTCATGTAGTATAATTGGCTACACATAATCATATAATATAATGCACCCCTCATAGTCTTCCACATAGTATATTGCACCCCCAAATTCCTCCATATATTATGCACCCCCATAGTCCTCCATATAATGTAATGTACCCCCCCACAGTCCTCCATACAGAATAATGCACCCCACAATCCTCCATTTAGTATATTGCACCCCATAATCCTCCAAATAGCATATTGCACACCCACAGACCTCCATATAGAATAATGCACCCCCAAAATCCTCCATATAGAATAATGCGCCCCCACAGTCCTCCATATAGAATAATGCACCCACCATAGACTTCCACATAGTATATTGTACCTTCAAATTCCTCCATATATTATGCAACCCCACAGTCTTCCATATAGAATAATGCACCCCCACAGTCCTCCCTATAGTATATTGCACCCTTAAAGCATGACATATAGTACAATAATGCACCCCCACAATCCTCCAAATAGTATCTTGCATCCCATAGTCCTCCAAATAGCATATTGCACTTCCACAGACTTCCATATAGAATAATGCACCCCCACAGTCCTCCATATAGAATAATGCACCCCCACAGTCCCCCATATAGAATAATGCACCCCCCATAGTCTTCCACATAGTATATTGCACCCCCAAATTCCTCCATATATTATGCACACCCATAGTCCTCCATATAATATAATGCACCCCCCACAGTGCTCCATATAGAATAATGCACCCCCACAATCCTCCATATAGTATATTGCACCCCATAGTCCTCCAAATAGCATATTGCACTCCCACAGACCTCCATATAGAATAATGGACCCCCACAGTCTTCCATATAGAATAATGCACCCCCCATAGTCTTTCATATAGTATATTGCACCCCCAAATTCCTCCATATATTATGCACCCCCATAGTCCTCCATATAATATAATGCACCCCCCCACAGTCCTCCATATAGAATAATGCACCCAAACAATCCTCCATATAGTATATTGCACCCCATAGTCCTCCAAATAGCATATTGCACTCCCACAGACCTCCATATAGAATAATGCATCCCCACAGTCCTCCATATAAAATAATGAACCCCCCATAGTCTTCCACATAGTATATTGTACCCCCAAATTCCTCCATATATTATGCACCCCCATAGTCCTCCATATAGAATAATGCACCCCACAGTCCTCCATATAGTATAATGCACCCCACAGTCCTCCATATAGTATAATGCACCCTCACAGTCCTCCTCATAAAATAATGTACCCCATAGTCCTCCAAATAGCATATTGCACCCCCATAGACCTCCATATAGAATAATTCACCCCACAGTCCTCCATATAGAGTAATGCACCCCCACAGTCCTCCATATAGAATAATGCACTCCCACAGTTCTCCATATAATATAATGCATCCCACAGTCCTCCATATAGCATATTTCACCCCACAGTACTCTGTATAGAATAATGAACCCCCACAGTCCTCCATATAGTATAATGCACCCCCATAGTTTTCCATATAGCATACTGCACTCCCCTAGCTCTCCATATAGAATATCACACCCCCATAGTTCTCCATATATTACACTATACATCCAAAGTCCTCTCTATAGTATATTACATCCCCATAGTCTTCCATATAGAATAATGCACCCCCACAGTCCTCAATATAGTATATTGCACCCTCAAAGTCTGTCATATAGTACAATACACCCCCATAGTCCTCCATATAGTATAATACACCCCAAACACCTCCATATAGTATAATACTTCCCCAATCTCCACCATATACCATAGTATAATACACCCCAATGTCATATATTATTTATACACATCACATAGTGCTCAACAGCATCCCACCACTGTACTCACTGTTTAAAAAAAAAAAAAAAAAAAAAAAAAGGAAAAGGAAATACCACTCTCCTTGGTCTTCACTGGCTGCTCCAGGTCTCCTCTCCTCAGTGTTCTTCCACCCTCTCTGAGTCTCAGCATGGCGGGGCGCTCAGTGATGATGTCATCGCTCCCAGTCCCCGCCGTGCTGAGCTGCAGAGACTCAGAGAGCGGAGGCTGGGATCCGGAAGAATGTGGTCGCAGTGACGCAGAGACCAGGACTATAGGAGCTGAAGCGGCATCTGCAGGGGGTCGCGCTACCACCTGGCACCCCTGCAGATGCCGCCCCCTGTCTACTAGCAGGGGTCGCCTCATGGTAAATACGCCCCTGCTCCTACAGGACAGCACAGTCACAGCACAGTAATACTAGTAGGACATGAAAGGGTGGAAGGGAGCAATCTGTTCCTGCCTTTACAGTCATTTTGATTCTAGACAGCTGGCTGAACATAAAGAACACTCTGCAAAGGCTGGAGCTGTTTTAACTATGTAAATGCCCTCTTGCATATAGGCCCTAATGGGATGCAATAGCCAGGGGAGCAACTACAACACATGCAGAGGATGCAATCACACCCGGGCCCTGTTGCCTAGGGGGCCCCAAAAGTCCTTTTGGCCTATAGAAAAGACAAATGCTATTAAAAATTTGCAACAATTGGCCCTGTTAGAACTTTTGCATCATGGCCCATGAGCTTCAAGTTACGCCCCTGCGTGGTAATAAGCCTAATTAAATTGAAGACTTTATTGGTGTTTTTTCCAACATGTATAATTTCCTAGGTCTGTATCTCTAATCTCTTAACTGGGGATATTGATACCTTTAAAACATACTGATACATTTTCATCTTCTTGTGAAATTGACTTGCATGTGTTTATCTGTGATGGAGAAATTCTTTGTATTAGGTAATGATTATTTCAACGCATGACACTTCAGAATGTACTGATATCATATATATAATGTAAATAAATGAATGTTGACTAAAACGACCACTAAACATAGAAAAATATTGGAATCTGGGAGTCCTCAGTGATTGATACCTTTTAATGGTTAACTGAAAAGATGATAAGCATAGCAAGTTTTCGGGACACTATGGCCCCTTTGTCAGGCTGATAATGACACAAATTCTGCAGATACATACATCTCCGATGGGACAGATTTCATCCAAAGCACATAAAAAATTCTATTATGTACAGCCAGGCCATCAAATACAATCAGATATGTTCCAACCCTACAGATAGAGACAATCACCTTGAGGACCTCAGAAAGACCTTTTAGAACCAGGGCTACCATCCAAGAACAATCGAGAACGTGATTACAAGAGCCACCGGAATATCAAGGAATCATCTCCTACATTACAAGACTAGAGAAGAAAACAAGGGTTCCTCTCATAGTCACCTACAATCCAAGTCTAGAGGTGCTAAGAGGAGCTGCACGGAAACTGCAACCGCTCCTACAAAAAGATTAAATCAATATTTACGAATCCCCCACTCTTGTGCTTTAGACAATCTCCGAACTAAAAAACATCATTGTCAGAAGCGGCCGTCCTCTCCAACAGCAAAAGGAACCTTTCCCTGCAACCAGAAGAGGTGCAAAACCTGTCCATCTATAATGACAACCAACAAGATAAAGATTCCTGGGACAGATCAGGACCACGAGATTCCAGATAACTTCAGTTGCATCACAAGCAATGTGGTGTATTTAATTATATGTACCAAATGTCCAACAGGTGGCATGTACGTAGGGGAGACCGGACTAAAATTCAGAACAAGAATGAATTCTCATCGCCACTCAATAAAAGAAAAGCGTATGGATCTACCCGTAGCAAAGCATTTTTGCAGCCCTGACCACAGCAGTGAAACCGATATCAGGCTGCTCATTTTAAAAAGCAACTTCAAATTTTAGAGAGAGAGAAGAATTTGGGAAAACACATTGATAACGACCTTTGACACGTTCAAAACAGGATTAAATGTTTTACATGGATTCATGCGTTTTTATATAAAATGAAAGGGCATTTGGGGATATCAGATTCATGCATTTTTAGATAAAATGAAAGGGTATTTGGGGATATCACATCTTGCAACAGACTCAAGTTAGAGGACAATGAACTTTTGACACTTCTTATGTGAACTATCTCGCTTCGATTTATGGCCCTCTACAACTCACTGAGAAATCTTCAGGTCTCCACAGACCACTAATCATAGAACAATAATGCAATCTGTTCCTCTTATCTTAGAATTTTGACTTTACTTTCCCAGCTCCTCTCCCACTCCCTAGCTTAACTCTGCTTTATGTCACCTGTTGTATTTACTACATCACCTAACCCTGCTTATGTATATACTAGATGGGAGCCCAACGGTATCACATCGGGTGGGCGGTGACATCAGAATGGGGATGGACTGTATGGAGCTGGGGGGGTGGCTGTCACTCCTGTCTGTGTGGTCTATCCTTTGTCTGCTGTTTATTCCCCTAACTCTCTGCCCCCTGTGCTGCCTCGTCTGTGCCACCCCTGTGCTGTCTTGTTCTCTTACACCCCTGTGCTTGCTCTCTGCTGCCCACCTCTGTGCTTGCTCTCTGCCACCCCCCTGTGCTCGCTCTCTGCCCCCCTCCCTTGTGCTTGCTGTCTGCCTGCTTCCCCTGTGCTCGCTCTCTGCCCCTCTTCCCTGTGCTCGCTCCTTACTCCTTCCCTTGTGCTTTTTTTCTGCCCCCTCCCCTGTGCTCGCGCTCTGCTGCCCTCCCCTGTGCTCACTCTCTGTCCTCCTGTGCCCATTCTCTGCCCCCTCCTTTGTGCTCACTCTCTGCCCCTCACTTGTGCTCGCTATCTGCCGACCTCCACTGTGCTTACTCTCTGCCCTTCTGTTCCCGCTCTCTGCCCCCTCCCTTGTGCTTGCTCTCTGCCCCCCTGTGGTTGCTCTCTGCCCCCTTCCTTGTATTCTCTCTCTATCCCCCTCCCCTGTGCTCGCTCTCTGCCTCCCTCCACTCTGCTTGCTCTCTGCCCTCTCCCCTGTGCTTGCCCTCGGCCTCCCTGTGCTCTCTCTCTTCCCCCTGTGCTCGCTCTGTTCTGACGTCTTGTAGGAACAGATTAAAGGGGTTTCATTTATTTGTGACGCCACCTATGAGTAGTTTCGGTAATCGTTACCGACGCTGCGGAACCTCCGGGGGATGGACAGCAGCAAGATGGAACGCTCCCCACAGGCTGAGCGGTGATCCCCGGAGGCTGGAGCTGCTTAAGATGTTGTGCGGTAGCTGCGGTTACCTTGTGTGCAGACGGATTCAATCATAAGGAAGCACGGACACTGAAAGTCTCTGTAACGGGTCTTTACTGTAACCAGCAGGCAGTACATGGCATACAGTTTACGGGTAGTGGACCGGGTGGACTCAGCAGTTATGGTGTCCCTCAGAGATCCGTAGTGTTCCTCCATTCTAGCTAAGTATTTGCCATTGTCGCCCAGGAATACCAGATCGGGTACGGGGAGGCTGCTTCAATGCCCCATCCAAGATGTACGTTATGGATTTTAGGGAGCCTTGGGTCCCTCGGTGGGTACACCGCTGGTTAGACGACTGGAAGTTGGCTGGTGGTGGTGTGCTCCTGTGAAGCTGCTCCTCCACGCTTCTGGTTCGCGTAGCAGAGGTGAACTGCTGCCAGCTTCGGTACCAGTGAACCGGCTGTAAGTTGGGCACGGGGGTATTTTGGAACCCGTGGTTGGTGATGCCCGGTCCCGGTTGTTGAGGCCTCAGGTGCTAACACCCGACCGGTGACGGCCCGGGGGCTGCACGAGGTGCAGAGCCCCCGCTCCTACTCCAAGTTCAAGTCTGTGTGTTGTCTGTCTAGACTCCTCTGCAGACTCTCCCAGACTCTCTAGTCTAAGTGTCTGTACTTCTCCTACACTACCCTTGCACTCCGCCCACCAGGACCTTGGATTGGCCCTCTATGTTAAGTGATGCATGCAGGGTTTTTGGGTCTCTGAGTTAACCAGATCACTGCTGTGTCAGAGGATATTGCGGCTGCATTTATGGCTGCAATACTCTCTTGTGACGCACTCGTTGCGGGGCGCCACACCCCCCTCCCCTGTGCTGGCTCTCTGCCCCTCTACCCTGTGCTTGCTCTGCCCGCCATCCCTGTGATCGCTCTCTGTGCCCCTTCCCTGTGCTCACTCTCTGTCCCCCTCCCCTGTTCTTTCTCTCTGCACCCCCCTGTGCTTGTTCTCTGACCCCTCCCCTGTACTCATTCTCTGACCCCTGCTCTGTTCTCACTGTCTGCCACCTTCCCTGTGCTCTCTCTCTGCCCCCTCTGACCCGTAGTCACTCTCTCAGTGCAGGGCTGAGTGCTGGTCTGAGTTTGTGTGTGTGGTGAGTGCAGGGCTGAGCATGTGTGTGGTGATTGCGGGGCTGAGTGTGTGTGTGGTGAGTGTGGGGGTGAGTGTGTATGTGGTGAGTGCATGTATGGTGTGAATGTGGGGCTGTGTGTGTAGTGAGTGTGGGGCTGAGTGTGTCTGTGTGTGGGGCTGAGTGTGTGTCTGTGTGTGATGAGTGCAGGACTGAGTGTGTATGTGTGTGGCGAGTGCGGGGCTGAGTGTGTGGTGTGTGTGTGTGGTGAGTGCAGGACTGAGTGTGTGTGTGGTGAGTGCAGGACTGAGTGTGTGTGTGGTGATTGCGGGGCTGAGTGTGTGTGTGGTGAGTGCAGGATGGACTATGTGTGTGTCGTGAGTGCAGGACTGAGTGTGGGTGTGCAGAGAGTGCAGGACTAAGTGTGTGTCTGTGTGTAATGAGTGTAGGACTGAATGTGTATGTGTATGGTGAGTGAATGGCTGAGTGTGCGTGTGTGGTGATTGGAGGGCTAAGTATATGTCGGTGTGTTATGACTGCAGGACTGAGTGTGTGTGGTGAGTGCAGGACTGAGTTAGTCTGTGTGTGAGTGCAAGACTGAGTGTATGTGTGTGGTGAGTGCAAGTCTGAGTGTGTGTGTGGTGTGTGCAGGATTGACTGTGTGTCAGCGTGTAGTGAGTGCAGGACTGAGTGTGTGTGTGTGGTGAGTGCAGAACTGAGTGTGTGTGTATGGGGTGTGCAGGACTGAGTGTGTGTGAAGTGAGTGCAGGACTGTTTGTGTGTGGTGTGTGCAGGACTGAGTGTGTGTGTGTGTGTGTGTGTGTAGTGATTGCAGGACTGTGTCTGAGTGTGGTGAGTGCAGGGCTGAGTGTGTCTGTGGGACTGAGTGTGTGAGTGTAGTGTGTGTGTGGAGCTAAGTGTGTGTGATGAGTGCAGGACTGAGTTTCGGGCAGCGGAGGTGGGGGCAGCGGGGGTGTCGGCCGGGAGTGCAGCAGTTGCTATATTAAGAGACCCATCAGTTGGGTGTCCCAATATAGCGGTCGATGTACTTCTGGCTGGCGCGGTGGGTTGTGGGATTTGAGGATGTTCGGACAGAAGTCTGTGACAGACAACATAAGGCAATTATATATAGAGATGTATGTGTCTTCAGAATTTGTGACTTTATCAGCCTCACGAAGGGGGCCATAATGTCCTGAAAGCTTGCTATGCTTTTTCTTACCATCTTTTCAGTTAACCATTAAAAGGAATCAGCCACTGAGGACTCTCAGATTCCAATATTTTTCTATCTACTGGCTAACACGGTATAAACATTCCTTACCTTCACTAAACATCGAAAGTGTATATATCCAAAGTGCATATAAGGACAACAGTAAACAATATAATATTATTCATTATATAGGAATATAAGACAGATGAATCCTTATGCTGGATTCATAAAAGGAATAGGGAGGACTTGTTCAACACCTGGGTATTTCATTGAAAAGGAAAAATACATGCACACATGTGCTACAATGTAACCTGCAGCTGATATCAATAGTGTCTTATCATGATAAATTACAGGCTACCTTGGACAACTATATCGTGCCTAATGAGAGGCACAAACACAATCCACACCACTGTGAAAATCAATCTTATTGTTAAGGCAGCGGTTGCAAGGGCAAAATGTGTTGAGCTTATTAATCAGCATTGATTGTTCACCAATGTAATTAACACTTCTGCTAGAAGAAATCACTTTCAAAGCATGGATATGTCACTCATAAGCTGCTGGTGATGCATTACCAATAAAATCCCTGCTCCGCTCTGTGTAATTAGGTTGATCTTCACAAACGAGGCCCTCGTCCAATGGCTGGCATCCACAGGGAATAACCACAGCTCATCGTAGACTGGTTAAGCCTGGCAGAGCAGACAAGAACAATGGCCAGGAGACTCACTTGGTACAAGGGCTGGTGTGGCAGTAAATCTGTGCTTTATTCCTTCTCTGTCGACTGGTCATGATTTCAGAACTAAGCAGCATCCTCATAGTATGTATAATATTGATCTCCAGCCGAGTCAACAAAAGCTCATATAGAGATTTGGCCATTACGTTTCCCAAGGGAAAGGATATACTGTTTGCAATTTTGTCCGCTGACATTTTGCAAAGGTTGTCGATGCATTTAATGCAGGATACAGGATAAAAATCATCAGCATTTATATAATAGCCCCATTATCTGCCTCTAATAATTAAGATTTGGCAGGTTACCTTGTTTTATGGATTCACCATTTACCTAATGTTTCCAAAGAAAACATTTATTTCGCTTAGTGCCAAAATATCATTTCTAGAAATAACTGAGGAAACTCATATGGTACAGAGCACAAATTGTGCATAGAATAGAAGGTTTTTTTTTTTTTTTTTTTTAAACATTAAATTTTTATTGAAAGAAAAATATTTTTTGCATAAATTGAGCAACAAACATACATAACAGTAGTGGTTCTCTGTCGGAATCATATCCGGGAGAACAGTCAGAAAGACAATATAAAATACCAAAATATAACAATCAAAGGTCATAAAGGGGATAAAGAGAATAAAAGAGATAAGAGAAAGGGAAGCAGAGAGGGGGGATGAGTTCGGAACCAGGGATGGGGGTGAGACGGGGAGGGAGGGAAACTCGCAATGACTGCCGCACCAACCGAGGAACGTTCTACTCTCTGGTTATATGTAGGGTATCAAAGGATCCGATTAAGCTGAAAACACTATGTGTGATGACTTCCTCTGAACAGGCATCTCAGAGGGGAGACCGGTTCTTCTAGCCATTTCCTCTAACTCGGTGGGCCCGCAGGGCAAGAGGGCTGGGGGAGGCCCCAAGGGACCGGTGCAGCTCCCGGGTGGGAGGCCCAAACACTCCATCTATCGTGAATCGTCCGTCTGGTCGGTCCATTTAGTGCTAAGTGATATTCCTGGTGAAAGATCCAATTGATCTTATGGAGCAATTCAGTTAAGGAAGGAGATGAGGGAGCTTTCCACTTTGCGGCTAGGCACAGACGGGCAGCAATGAGAATATATGATACTGTCCCTCTCAGCGGGATGGGGAAATATTGAATACCAATATTCAGAACTGCCAGCTGCGATGTTAAATCTTGTCTAATTCCCGTGACTGAGTGGATTAAGCTTTGGACCAAAGTCCAAAAGGGACGTATGTTTGGACAGGACCACCACATGTGCACTAGGTTACCCCTCTCTCCACACAGTCTCCAACACTGCGGGGACTGGTCTTTGGTGAAGTGGGCAATGCGCACAGGAGAGAGGTACCATCTAAGATGGATCTTCTTTATGTTTTCAAGATGATTTACACATCTGGTGGACCTGCCCACCTCTCTAGATGCTGCGTGCCAGTCCTCAACTTCTGAGGTGAACCCAAGGTCACCTTCCCATTTTCTCATGTATGGGAGTTTCATCTCGCTAGCCACGGATACTAATCCTCTATAAATTCTGGACATCATTCGCGGTTTAGGGGGATCCGTTTGAACAGCACCAAGGAGAAACGGTACCGGGGTGGGGAGCACAGGTAATGGCACATACAAGGCCCTACGCAAAAGATGGTCTATTTGGGAGAATTGTAAAAATGCCGAACGACATTCAGGGAACCATCTACACAGGGACTCAAACGTGGGCCATGTCCCTTCCTGGCAAAAGTCTCCCAGGGACCCCAATCCTATATCCTCCCAGGTCTTCGTCTGGATTGATGGGACAAGGAGGCGCAGCGCCCTAATAGGCACATTCTCCGGTGGAGCACGGGTCCAGGCCCGCGGCACCGACCTCCAACAGTGTAAGAGGGCTTGGGAAGTCTCGAGTTGACGAGCCTGGGCAACTGGCCGAACTGACTCCGCCAACAGGAGGTCCCCCAGCGTGCCACTCCTCAGGTGAGAGGTCTCAATGGAGACCCATCTGAGATGGTCAGGGCTACGCCACCAAGACCCAGCCTCCTCCAGGACTATAGCTCTATGGTATTCCCAAATGTTTGGCATTCCCATGCCCCCCTCTCCCATCGGAGCATACATCGTCTCCCTAGCTACGCGTGGGATCTTGTTAGCCCAAATGAATGCATTGATTGCGCTCTGCAATTTAGTTAACAGGGCCTTGGGGATCCTAACAGGGACACACCTAAATACATATATTATCTTTGGTAAAGTCATCATGTTAAAGGCGTGTAATCGAGCAATCCAAGACAGGGTCTTAGCACCGTATGTAGTGACATCCAAAAGGACTCTCGATAGTAGTGACTCATAATTAAGTCGCACTAGTTGGTCGGCGGGTGCCAGTGTGATCCCAAGATAGGGTATGCCACCTCTAGACCAACGAAACGGCAAAATCTCTGTGAGAGCGGCTATTTCCGAGTCTGCAACTCCCAGTGGGAGAATAGTTGATTTAGCCGCGTTCAATTTGTAGAACGAACCCATCGAGTAGTCCTTCAGGATGCGCATGACTGCTGGGAGAGACCGAGACACCTCCGTGCAAGTGATGATAATATCATCAGCGTACAAACCAATGGTATGGACATCTCCGCCCACCCGAACACCCGACACGTCCTGTGCGGAGCGGATTTTCTCAGCCAGGGGCTCCACTGCCAGGGTGAAAATCACCGGTGACAGCGGGCATCCCTGGCGAGTTCCGTTCGTAATCTGGAAGACAGGCGAGAGGAAGCCAGATGTAGAAACTCTGGCATTGGGGTTGGAGTATAGGGATAGAATCGCCTTCAAGAAGGAGCCCACAATGCCAAACCTTCGAAGGACCGCCTCCAGGTAACCCCAGTGCACCCTGTCGAACGCCTTCTCTGCATCTAATGACAGGAATGCACCGGGGGTCCCCCACAGCCCCATGGACCCCACGAGATCCACCATTCTTCTCGTCCCATCCTTCGCCTGTCTCCCAGACACGAAACCCACCTGATCCGGATTTATTAGTTTAGGTACCACTCCCCTTACTCTGTATGCAAGAACTGCAGCGAAGATCTTAAGATCGCAGTTCAGGAGGGAGATGGGTCGGTAACTCCCAGGGAGGTCAGGGGCTTTGCCTGGTTTAGGGATCTCATCTGAGACGCAGGTATTGTCATTAAGTTTAAAATATTCAATTATGCGGGTCTTAATGTCCTCCACAAGGCCGTCATCAGACAAAAGAGCGCAGTTCAATCTCCATGATCCCGGTGGAGTGGGGCGAGAGTGCACCGCCAGATCGAGGGACACCGGGGCATGGTCAGACCACGTTATGAGTCCAATCTCAGCACAGGCACAGGCCGTGAGTGTGTTATCATCTACCAGGAAATAATCCAATCTGGAATACGACCTGTGCCTGTGCGAGTAGAAAGAGTAATCTCTTTCTGTTGTGTGTAGGTATCTCCAAGGGTCATGGAGACGGTATTCCCTGCACACAGGTCCTGCTTCTCTGCCCGCCCCAGGTGCCCCACGAGACCTATCTAGGAACTTGTTTTGGACTAGGTTAAAGTCGCCGCAAATAACTTTAAATCCACCCGAGTTATTAGGAACCTTGTCCAACAACATTCTGAGGAACTTCACCTGACCCTCATTTGGTGAATATGCGTTTACCAGAGTGAGAGCAACTCCAGATATCACACAAGAGAGCACAATGAATCTGCCAGCTGGGTCGGCATTCACTTCTACCAGAGTAAACGCTAAAGAGTGCTTAATAAAAATGCACACCCCGGCCCTCTTGCCCGTTGAATTTGCGAAGTATGCTGTGGGGTACATGCGATGATGTAGTCTGTGATTGTCTGTCTTCAAGAGATGCGACTCCTGAATACAGAGAATGTCTGCCTTGGACTTCAGAGCTTCTTTCCATAAGAGGGAGCGCTTAAAAGGGGAGTTTAAACCCTTAACGTTGAAAGATACAATTTTCATAATTAATGAGATAAACTTTGGTGGTATTACCTGATGATGGCTTCAAGTTTCGACCAGTGCAGGCAGCCCGCGCGAGTGGGGAAAGAAAAGGGACAATAGAAGGTTTTTAGGTTGTAAAATAGTAAAAACCAATGTGTTTCAGTTCAAGGAAATGTATCACTTTATTTAGTTTATTTAGAAGATACTAAAGGAGAATTTCTAGGCTAAACGCACAAACGTTCTGACTCAATTTGGGCCAAAAATCCACATTCATACATTGCCTGCAAAACATTTACCGTATTATATGTTTTAGTCAAATTTTGCTCCTTGCTTCCCAAAATGACTTACTTGACAGCATCGGGGTGTGATATAATAGCAACATTGGGCACCAAAAAATCGCATAAGCTAAGCTGACTGATAGGTGCTATAAATTTAGTCTAGATGAGACTTGCACAACATACTGCCAGCTGGCAGCTTATAGGTGACACATGTTGTGTGGCCTGTGTTAATGTCCAGGGGGAGACAGCTCCTTCTTCCCATATTCACATGTATTTGTATCTTTCATATGTGAATACATTCAAATACTGTGGAACCGACTCTGGGGCAGAGAAAGTGCTCATCAGTCCCCATCCCTGTGAGTAGAGGCATGATGAAGTCAGCATGCTGCTAATGTTACCACACTGCTGCCAGAACCTAAGACACACAGGCAGAAAAAATGTTGGGCACTGGTAAACCATTATGGAGGAGCCAAAGATAAAATGTCATGTTATTTTAGATGAGATGCTGGGGAGGGAAGAGTTATGTTACTGCAAGGACACATAATGCGACAATTTTGGACATTATAGGGAACATTATGGGCAATTTTGGAATGTTATAGGGAACATTATGGGTAATTTGGAATATTGTAGGCAATTTGAGACATTATGAGGGACAACATTGGCACTTTGGTACATTATGGACAATTTGAAACATTATGAAGGATAATATGGGGCAATTTGGGGCATTACCGGGCAATTAGAGGGGATTTTGACAGGAGGCATAGTATAGTAAGGGACAGTAGGGAGGGGGGTCTTGGAAAGTGGAAGTTTAGGGGAGACATGGAAAAGATCAGTAAGTGAGGGGACATTATGGATAGGGGTTGGGAGATGGATATTATGTGGGGGAGATATTATATAAATGGACAGTTGGGGGATATTATACAGAGGGGCAGTGAGGGGGAGCATTATTTGATGGTGTTTCTGATGCTGCATTCATGTACTGACAGTATTTAAGGAGCAGCATTTATGTACTGATGGTGCTTCTGTTACTGCATTCATGTACTGACAGCAGTTCTAGTGCTACATTCTTGTACTGTCAGTGGTTTTGACACAACATTGATATAAAGACAATGGTTCTGACTCTGCATTCATGTACTGACGGTGGTTCTGACATTGCATTCATATACTGATGATGGTCCTGATCTTCTACACATGCAGCAATCCATAGCATATTTCATGGATATTTTAAAGCTTAAAAAAGTGTCAAATCCTAGAGATTTAAGATTATGAGGAGGATTTGGTGAGTTTGTGCTGGAAAAAATTCCATTGAAGTAACCATGTGTTTGCTGAGCAGAAACTCTACATATCCTTCTCACATACTCAAAATATGGTTCTAGTGATGTATTTATGCGTTGATGATGGTTTTGATGATATATACATGTAATTACACCTTTGAAAAAATATTTGTGCCCATTGGGATTGGTTCAAAATGCCCTAATGACGTTTGGACTGGAAAATGTTGTGCACCTCTGGTCTAGACAATCTAAAGGTGTGCCAGATTTGGCAAACACAAACCACTGTGATATGATGCACATTTTAAGAATATTTAGGTTTTAAAGTGTAGCAAAATAATATGGCAGCACTCAAAAAAGTAGAAATACAAAAGGACTTCTTTTTTTGTCCATCTGGTGTGGCAACATTTTGGTTATGGCAAATGAACCCTTCTTCATGGACGAATAAAGAAGTCCTTTTGCATCTTTCATCTTTGGAGTCCTCCCTTCTTTTTTCTACTACTATACATGGGACTGATATTCTAATATTCAACAAAGGTCTGTTCAAAATGATTACATTTTTAAAATGCTTCAGACTTTTAGAATAATTGAAGAAATGTTACTCAGCCTCCCTGATCAGCTCCTTGTCCAATCGGGGCATTTAGCTGGTCCTATCTAGTTTTTTTTTCTTCCTTTCTCCGTCTTAACTCGTAAAAAGAGGTTGAAAATGCTTACTTAGCGAAATAGAGTGAGATGGGTCATCAGCCTTGCCAGTGATTGTTTGAACAGGCACTTCTAGTGTGTCAAAGATGGGACAAGGAAGCAGAGACCAGCAGCAAATTGTTGAGGCAGAATAGGACTTATTTTATTGTTTCAAAACAATTATCCTAACTAGAACACCTGTTTAAATTTTAGGAGTCATAACTAATCATCAGTCAATTGTTAATGTTACTTGCTGTTGAACACATAATCTTAAATCCCATATACACTTTAGAAACCTGTTTCTTTCATCGTTTGATTGCTTATTCAACTGACAGCCATCTCTCTTGACTCCACCTTATATAGGAACACTCAAAGAGGACTTGTCTGAGCTGAAGAAACCACTGCCATACTCCTCCAGCAGGGACTTATCTTGGTGCAGAACACAAGATCAGCCATGGAAAATCCAGTTTCTCCAACATCATCTGTTGTGGTGTAAGTCAGGGCTCCACATACACAGACTGTTGTCCAAACTCATAGATATTAGTGGGTTTGACTGAGGTTAGTTTAAAGACCCAGTTACACGATACGAGATCGTGAACGATATCGATCAAACGTCACGGGTTTGGAGTCTGTTGAAACAACATCGTTATGACGTAGTTGCGTGTAACACTGCAATACGACTACGAAAAATTGTTGGATGATTGATCACAGACTTGAGTACATGTTCTAAAATCAAACAATCCTCGATCAGCCAACCTGCTGCATTGTTGTGTGTGACATTGCGATAACGATGTCATTCACGATTTCTCCTATTCACAACAGTGAACAAGGATCGTTCGCTGGGCTGTGCGAACGATAGCTGCTCGCCACATTATTGGTGCGTCATCCACGATATCTAGACGTGTGACATCTCACCAATGATGTCAAAAAGATGTCTTAAAAACCGACATCGTTGGTGATATCTAAACGACATTGAAGCGTGTAATGGTACCTTAATTTGTATGGCGGTCTTAACATAGAGCCCATATCCATAACAGTGGTAAATAGATAGGTTCTAAGGAATGAGTTCTCCACCTGCCACATGGCATTAATGCATGCATTCATCATGCCCAAATGTTTCTTATATATCAGATGCCACCGCCATCCTTTGAAAAGACGTGTGTGTTTTGACATTGTGATAGAAGATAAAACATCTGTACTTCTTGACCAAAGACTCTTGAAAATCAATTTTGACATTTCACATAGAATATGATTGGAATAGCTTTTCCGGAAACTGAGATGTATTAGATTTTAAGTACATAAAAAGAATATCCTGAAATATGATAAGTCTGCTGCGTTCTCCACATTCTGAAATTTGATTATTTATTTTTGCGGCCATCTGTTATCCTTCTGTTATATTTTAACTTCCTGGTGATATCTTTACAGATCATAATTCATTTCCTTTTCTGACAGCCAAGAATTGTAAATACAGGTCCTGAAATATCAAGTCAGCAAAGAGAAACATAAAACACTGCTGCAACCAAGAGACAAACTGCAAAAATGCTTACTTAATATGAATATTCAGTCACTCTCTGAACTGGAAGGAGTAAGATAAAATAATCTCGCACAACGTTTCTGTGTTCTTAGCAAGGGATTTAACATCCAAAGGGAAATTTACATAAACTTCTGTGCCCTTTAAATGATGTCTGTTCAGAGGGAAAAGTGCATAAAAAGAACATTTATTCGTAGACTTAAAAGGAAGTAAATTCTAAAACAATGTTGTCAGCATTGTCCTGAACGGGACTTTAGGACAAAAACTAGCTGGTGATATGTCTAACCGTTTTCTAATGAGACAATTCTATAGTGGTATAAGCATATAATTGAAGGAGACCTGTCAGCGAATCCTATTTCTTTTTTAGCATATTACATTTCTCGAAAAAACTTTGGGCCCGGTTCATTTATTGGGCCTGAGCTTTGGCGTAAATGTAAGAAGATTGTGTGGCGCCCCGCAATGAGTGCGTCACAAGAGGGTATTGCAGCCATAAATGCAGCCGCAATATTATCTGACCTAGCAATGATTTGGTTAACTTAGAAATCCAACCCTGCATGCATCACCTAGAACAGAGGGCCAATCCTAGGTCCTGGTGGGTGGAGTGTTAGAGAAGTGTAGGAGAACAGACCCTTAGTCTAGTGAGAAGGAGAAGGGATCTAGAACTTGACCTGAGCAGTCTAGAACTTGGAGAGGAGCGGGGGCTCCGCACCCCGTGCAGCCCCCGGGCCGTCACCGGTCGGGTGTCAGCACCTGAGGCCTTAACTACCGGGATTGGGCATCAATACCACGGGTTCCCAAAAGACTCCCGTGCCCACAACTTCACAGCCGGTTCACTGGTACCGAAGCTGGCAGCAGTTCACCTCTGCTACGCGAACCAGAAGCGTGGAGGAGCAGCTTCACAGGAGCACACCACCACCAGCCAACTTCCAGTCGTCTAACCAGCGGTGTACCCACTGAGGGATCCAAGGCTCCCCAAAACATCCAGAACATACATCATGGATAGGGCATTGAAGCAGCCTCCCCGTACCCGACTTGGTATTCTTGGGCGACACTGGCAACCACTTAGTTAGAATGGAGGAACACTGCGGATTTCTAAGGGACACTATCATTGCTGAGTCCACCCGGTCTACTACCCTTAAACTGTATGCCATGTACTGCCTGCTGGTTACAGTAAAGACCCGTTGCAGAGACTTTCTGTGTCCGTGCTTCCTTATGAACTGTCCGTCCGCACTACAAGGTAACCGCAGCTGCCGCACAACATCTTAAGCAGCTCCAGCCTCCGGGGATCACCGCTCAGTCTGTGGGGAGCGTTCCATCTTGCTGCTGTCCATCCCCCGGAGGTTCCGCAGCGTCGGTAACGATTACCGAAACTACTCATAGGTGGTGTCACGAATAAATTAAACCCCTTTAATCTGTTCCTACAAGACGTCTTCAAACCCTTTTGATCTGCACTACACCGGGCCCCACTACCGGCAGGCGCGGTCCACCCGTGACAAGGAGGAAGGAAGCATCGCCTGTCTAAACCGGAGTCCCGGCCACGGTGAGTCAATTGCCGAGGTGGTCATCTAGTCCTACTCCTGAAGACACCAAAAATGTTTATGTCTCATAATGTGTTCATATACCGTATTTTTCCAAAAGTAAGACACTGTTTTATTTTCTTTTGACCTCCGGAAAAAGGGCTAGTGCATACTTCTTGGGTAGAGTTTATTTTGGTCTGGGAAAAATTATTCACACAAATTGGGACCATATATTCCAGGATCGTGGCCAAATATACCAGGATAGCAGCTATATCATAGGATGGGGGCTAGACACTGGGTGTGTATATATATATACTAGATGGTGGCCCAATTCTAAAGAATCGGGTAGTCTAGAATCCATATATAGTTTATTTACTAATAGTTACGGGAGTGCGGTGAAATGAATTGTGTGTATACAGGCGGCTCTGTGGGTAGCACAGTATGCGGTGGCTCAGTGGTTAGCACAGTATGCGGTGGCTCAGTGGTTAGCACTGTGCGGTGGCTCAGTGGTTAGCACTGCACGGTGGCTAGCCTCAGTGGTTAGCACTGCGCGGTGGCTCAGTGGTTAGCAGTGAGTGCGGTAAAAGTGGTCAGCGCAGCGGCGTGGACAGAGTGGTCAGCACACACATACACACACTCCGCTATACACATACACACACAAATCTATATAGATGTAGAGGTATATACACATACTGTACATTGCATATAGACAAAGGCACATACACACACAAATGTATATAGATGTAGAGGTATATACACACATTAGTTGCATATACACACATGTATATTATATACAAACATATATATATGAGAAGAGCGGAGGCTGGAGGGCAGAGGAGAGAGGAGGCTGGAGGGCAGAGGAGAGCGGAGGCTGGAGGGCAGAGGAGAGCGGAGGCTGGAGGGCAGAGGAGAGCGGAAGCAGAGGAGAGCGGAGGCAGGGGAGAGCGGAGGCAGGGGAGAGCGGAGGCAGAGGAGAGCGGAGGCTGGAGGGCAGAGGAGAGCAGAGGCAGGGGAGAGAGGAAGCAGGGGAGAGTGGAGGCAGGGGAGAGCGGAGGCAGGGGAGAGCAGAGGCAGGGGAGAGCGGAGGCTGGAGGGCAGAGGAGAGCGGAGGCAGGGGAGAGCGGAGGCAGGGGAGAGCGGAGGCAGGGGAGAGCGGAGGCAGAGGAAAGCGGAGGCAGGGGAGAGCGGAGGCAGGGGAGAGCGGAGGCAGGATAGAGCGGAGGCAGAGGAGAGCGGAGGCAGGGGAGAGCAGAGGCAGGGGAGAGCGGAGGCAGAGGAGAGCGGAGGCAGGGGAGAGCGGAGGCAGGGGAGAGCGGAGGCAGGGGAGAGCGGAGGCAGAGGAGAGCGGAGGCAGAGGAGAGCGGAGGCTGGAGGGCAGAGGAGAGCGGAGGCAGAGGAGAGCGGAGGCAGGGGAGAGCG
This sequence comes from Allobates femoralis, assembly GCA_033576535.1. Taxonomy (NCBI): domain Eukaryota; kingdom Metazoa; phylum Chordata; class Amphibia; order Anura; family Aromobatidae; genus Allobates; species Allobates femoralis. The sequence continues at coordinate 468,670,789 of JARQOC010000003.1, forward strand.
GAGGCAGGGGAGAGCGGAGGCAGGGGAGAGCGGAGGCAGGGGAGAGCGGAGGCTGGAGGGCAGAGGAGAGTGGAGGCAGGGGAGAGCGGAGGCAGGGGAGAGCAGAGGCAGGGGAGAGCAGAGGCAGGGGAGAGCGGAGGCTGGAGGGCAGAGGAGAGCGGAGGCAGGGGAGAGCGGAGGCAGGGGAGAGCGGAGGCTGGAGGGCAGAGGAGAGCGGAGGCAGGGGAGAGCGGAGGCAGGGGAGAGCAGAGGCAGAGGAGAGCGGAGGCTGGAGGGCAGAGGAGAGCGGAGGCAGGGGAGAGCGGAGGCAGGGGAGAGCAGAGGCAGGGGAGAGCGGAGGCAGGGGAGAGCGGAGGCTGGAGGGCAGAGGAGAGCGGAGGCAGGGGAGAGCGGAGGCAGGGGGAGAGCGGAGGCAGAGGAGAGCGGAGGCAGAGGAGAGCGGAGGCTGGAGGGCAGAGGAGAGCGGAGGCAGAGGAGAGCGGAGGCAGGGGAGAGCGGAGCGAGCGAGCGGAGGCTGGAGAGAGCGGAGGCAGAGGAGAGCGGAGGCTGGAGGGCAGAGGAGAGCGGAGGCTGGAGAAGAGCGGAGGCAGAGGAGAGCGGAGGCTGGAGAAGAGCGGAGGCAGAGGAGAGCGGAGGCAGAGGAGAGCGGAGGCAGAGGAGAGCGGAGGCTGGAGGGCAGAGGAGAGCAGAGGCTGGAGGGCAGAGGAGAGCGGAGGCAGAGGAGAGCGGAGGCAGGGGAGAGCGGAGGCAGGGGAGAGCGGAGGCAGAGGAGAGCGGAGGCAGAGGAGAGCGGAGGCTGGAGGGCAGAGGAGAGCGGAGGCAGAGGAGAGCGGAGGTAGGGGAGAGCGGAGGCAGGGGAGAGCGGAGGCAGAGGAGAGCGATGGCTGGGGAGAGCGGAGGCAGAGGAGAGCGGAGGCAGAGGAGAGCGGAGGCAGGGGAGAGCGGGGGCTGGAGGGCAGAGGAGAGCGGAGGCTGGAGGGCAGAGGAGAGCGGAGGCAGGGGAGAGCGGAGGCAGGGGAGAGCGGAGGCTGGAGAAGAGCGGAGGCAGGGGAGAGTGGAGACAGGAGAGGGCAGGCAGGGGAGAGCGGAGGCAGGGGAGAGCGGAGGCTGGAGAAGAGCGGAGGCAGAGGAGAGCGGAGGCTGGAGGCCAGAGGAGAGCGGAGGCTGGGGGGCACAGGAGAGGGGAGGCTGGGGGGCACAGGAGAGGGAGGCTGGGGTGCACAGGAGAGGGGAGGCTGGGGGGGCACAGGAGAGGGGAGGCTGGGGGGCAGAGGAGAGGGGAGGCTAGGGGGGCACAGGAGAGGGGAGGCTGGAGAGCACAGGAGAGGGGAGGCTGGAGGGCACAGGAGAAGGGAGGCTGGGGGGGCACAGGAGAGGGGAGGCTGGGGGGCACAGGAGAGGGGAGGATGGGGGGGCACAGGAGAGGAGGCTGGAGGGCAGGGGAGAGCGGAGGCAGGGGAGAGCGGAGGCAGGGGAGAGCGGAGGCTGGAGAAGAGCAGAGGCAGAGGAGAGCGGAGGCTGGAGGCCAGAGGAGAGCGGAGGCTGGGGGGCAGAGGAGAGCGGAGGCTGGGGGGCACAGGAGAGGGGAGGCTGGGGGCACAGGAGAGGGGAGGCTGGGGGCACAGGAAAGGGGAGGCTGGGGGGTACAGGAGAGGGGAGGCTGGGGGGCACAGGAGAGGGGAGGCTGGGGGGCAGAACACTCACCGGGCTGTCGGCGGTCAGCGGCAGTGCTGGCGGCGGTACCGGAGGCCGCCTACCGGAGTGTGGGCGGGGCTAGCTCCCGGTTGGAGCAGCAGAGTCACCGGGTGTGTGCGGTGAGCGGCGGGACTGCCGGCGAAGGCCGCACATCAGAGGGTGGGCCGCACCGGGCCGGTTCCCGGATGTGGGTGGGTGCACACGGCGGGCTGTGTGCGGGGCCGGTGGCGGAATGGTGGTCCCTGATGGAGGAGGAGAGTGGGCGGTGCCGGCGGAGGCCGCACACTGGAGTGTGGGCCGGGCCGGGGCGGGCCAGTTCCCGGATGTGGGTGGGAGCACACAGGGCTCTGTGTGGGGGGGATGTGGCGGGATAGCGGCGAGTGGTGGCGCTTTAGCGCCCACTGCGAGCCACTATGCAGGTTTGACAGCGGCTCGCGGTGAGCGCTATGCGCTCACCGCTCGTGGGTCTGGAACTTCCGATTCCGGTCTGTGACACAGGGCACGGGCCATCACGGAAGTTGGCCAGATTCACCGGGAGTGGCCTTCGGGTTTTATATATAAGATATATATATATCTATATCTATCTATCTATATATATATATATATATATATATATATATATATATATATATATATATATAATCCCTCATCCTGTTGGTATATATGATTCCCCTTTCCTTCTGGTATATATGGTCCTCCATCCTCATGGAATATATGATCCCCATGGTATATATGAGACCCCATCACAATGGTATATATGAGCCACCATCACATTGGTATATATGAGCCACCATCCCCATGGTATATATGAGAACCTTGTCACGGGTGGCACGGATGACAGGGTGGAGGCCACGCGCAGACGATCCCAGCGTTTGGCCCATCAGCCATAATGGTGGAGGATGGTCCGTCTCTTTCAGGGGCATTTACCTTCTGTGTTGATGGAGAGAAGGTGTGATGAGATCTCTCTATTATGGGGAGACGGCTGTGGAGGTCTTGCGCTCGGTCTGGTTTTATCCACCAATGTTGTAGGTCACTAGGACCCAGCAGACTCCTTCCACCTTTATAAGGAGGTTCATTACCCTTCCTCGGGGCAGGTGATAGTTCCTTGTGCACACTTTATCCTTGCTCCAGCAGAAGCTGAGATTGTGGAGGTTGCTGTGTTCTGCTGTCAGATAAGTGTTTCCTTTTCCCAAATGTCTGTCTTCCCTGGTGTTTGTCTTTAGTTGATAGTGGAGGGGTCTAGTGAACCTCTCCATCTGATCCTTAGATAGGATAGATCTAGGATCAGAGAGGGACGAGGTTCGTGGTCGGCGACAGTTGAGGAGACTGTATAGGGACGTTAGGGCAGACAGGGTCAGCTCTAGGAAGTCTAGGGGTCACCGTCTCCTTCTTGTGCCCTTAGCATTAGGGACTCCTGATTCCCCCCCCCGTCGTTATCTTACGCTGGGTGTCTTCCCCACTCCCAGCGTGACAAACCTACCCCCATGGTATATATGAGCCCCCATCTTTCTGGTATATATGCCCCCCATCCTGCACATGGCCCCCAGGTTTATGATCCCCCATCCTGCACATGGCCCCTCTGGTTTCTCATCCCACATCCTACGCATGGCCTGTTCTGGTTTGTGATCCTCCATCCCACATATTGTCCTCCCTGGTTTATTATTCCTCATCCTGCACATGGCCACCCCTGGTTTATGATCCCCCATCCTGCACTTGGCCCCCCATCCTGCACATGGCTCCTCCATCACACTATTTGGCCCCCCTGCTGGTACACACATAATAATAAATGTTAACTCACCTTCCATAGCTCCCTGCTTCCTGTGTCCCGGGCATCGAATCATGTGACTGAGGAGCACAGCGATGACATCACTGTGCTTTGCTGCTCACATGATCGGATGGCAGGCACAGACAGGAAGATGGGCGATGCTTGGAGCAGGAAGCTACAAAGGGTGAGTTAACAACGTTTATTATTTTTGTGTGTACGCCAGCAGGTGGGTGATATAGCATGACGAGGGGCCATATCCAGGATGCGGGAGTTAGTTTACTTAGGCTCATATGATATGAGCCACCCCCACCCCACTCTCAGCACTGGCTTTAGAGCTGATGTGATGGACAGGGGAATGAAGTGAATATTATATGAGCCTAATGAGCAGGGCCATGTGACCATGGGCCGCAGTTTCAGCCTGCTGCAGCCTCCTTTTGCCTGCAGTACCTGCTACACCACCTGTGCCATCCACAACTCCAACCCCACTATAGTACACAATTAGGGCTCATTTTTTTTAGTAGGGCTTAATATCATACCTACTCCAAAAAAGCCAAAAAACCCTTCTAGGGCTTATTTTTGGGGGAGGGTCTATTTTTTGGAAAAACACATTATTACTGTGGTATAAGATGCATAGAGTACAAAGTAAGGTCTGAACTGGAGGCCTGGATCTTTGCACTATCCTTTTCCGGAGGCTGCGGGTGAGGTGAGCTAAGGACCGTCCACCCACTTCAGAGAAGGTCCTGCTCCTAGTAAGCAGCCAAAGTCAACTCCAAATAACTTTGTTCTCTTCTCAGATATCAGCAAGGTTGAGTGGATTGCGAGTGTGATGAAGGGATATAAGGAGCAAAAGGAGTGGTTGTGGGCTTAGCTAGACAGCCCAAGAGGAGGATAGGTGGCCCAGGAGCCTGTGCAGTATTTTGACCGTGAGCGGGGCTGTGGTTTTGCCATGGAGAAGCACACCAAACACTGGGTCTATGTAAATGCCACCTCCCTGTGCAATGGTTTCAGCTTGAGGAAGGATGACCGGATTCAGTCAAAGAGGATGGCCCGCAGGGCTTGTACATGGTAGAAGTCACCTGACTACCAGTGACAACTGAGAACCAGCTCCCACAACCTCCACTTAAATGACAACTGGTGTTATCATAACCTGCAATGCCCCTCAAATCTACAAGAATAATCTGGAGATAACAACACCATCATGCAGGCAGACGGGCCCACCTTGGATTCCTATGGACTGTGCTCTGACCCTTTAGAAACCTGTTTAGGGGAGTGGTATGCATAGTCCTGGCACTCTATCACTGGAAGAAGGGCAGATGGATTCTTGTTGAGGAGAGTGGGAAGGGGAGTTGGACGGCCCAATATATCTGCCGGGTTAGAAACTTTGAATAGCCTATTTCAAGGAAGGACTGCCATGTGCAAGCTCTTGGGGAGTATGGGCCATTGTAACTTTGAAGGACTCTGTCTCTTTTCTTGTGGAAGTCCTTTTAAGGACTGTACCCCTTTCCTGGGGGAAAATGTGTGCATAGTGACAAAACCAATAATTGGTCTTTGTTGTGGAAAATAATGGGAAGACTTTTTTTTTTTTTTTTTCCATAAATAGTTTTTATTAGAAGGTTTAAATTAGACAACAACATTTCAGAGTCAAGACCAAGTGTTTACAAAGTAAAGAACAGTAATCAAAATCTTGGAACCGAGCCAAAGAAAGTCACTGTTAGGGATCGGTATGTGCCACATGTTTTGTAGTTCACCAGTAAATCGTGGTGGCTATCCCTTTGTCAAATTAAGCTCGGTTCGACCATATAAATGTTTGTCTACATTTAGAATATAACAACTCTATGAAGAAGATAATAAATGAAAGAGAAATAATAGGGAAATTAGAGAAAAGAAATCTGTCCTTTTAAGACCAGAGATGTGTTAAAGATGTGAATGTCATCAATGTCATCAAGCGCCCCAGGGGACGTCCGGGAGGTGAGAGGTATGAGATATGCGAAGCAGTCAAATATCATTCACTTATCGTTAAACATCCAAGCCCCTCATAGTGCACCCACTTAGCATCATCTCACAGGGGGATCTGCATAGCCAACGGGTGTCCTGCCCACAGTTCCCACGCCTCTGCCACATACCTTTTTGTGCCCCTATCTAAGGCAAGATAATATTCGTTACAGAAAAGTTCGTTTATCTTATTTGTCAAGTCGCTCATGGATGGAGGGGAGTCACTCTTCCATCTCGCGGCTATACATGCTCTCGCAGCAGTAAAAATATATGTTGCAATGTGTCGGACCACAGGTGGATACATCATTAGTCCTATGTTCAGTATGGCTGTTTGTGGAGAGAGGGGGATCTCAGTGTTCGTGACTGATCCCATTAGGCGCCCCACTAGATGCCAGAAGGGTGTTATTTTGGGGCACGACCACCACATGTGAGCTAAGTCCCCCTCTTGTCCACATTGTCTCCAACACTGCGCCGACGCTCCTCGTCCAAATTTAGCCAATTTAGCCGGGGAGATGTGCCATCGGAGATGGATTTTTTTTAACAGTTCCAGGTGATTAATACACTTGGATGTCGCTAGTACGCAGTGGATTGCGTCTTCCCAGTCGTCACTATCTGCCTGGAATCCTAGGTCTCCTTCCCATTTTTCCATGTGGCCTAGTTTCAGAGGGGACTCCCGATCCGATAATTCTGCATATAGCTGAGAAAGGATGCCCCGTTGGTCCCTGTCCGATAGTATCATTCTCCTTAATGCTGAGGGTTCGTATGGAGGTCCCAGTTTCGAGTACCCTTTTCTGGAATTGAGGAAGTGCGATACTTGGAGGAGCTGCAGGTAAGATCCGGCCAATTCAGGGTACCTTGCGAGGAAGTCTCCTAACGAAAGGAGTCCTCCCTGGGAAATCAAGTCTCCCACAATGGTGGGGCCTGTTTCCTTCCACAAGGAAAGGTTTAACGAGGGAATATGCCATTTAAGAGCCTCAAGTTGCATTTCCTCCATAGGGAGGATGGCTTTAACCGATGTAATCGAGCTCCAAACTGTCAAGAAAGCACGAGCTGTTCCCAGCAACTCCTCTCTTCGCACCATTCCTAGGGTCTCTGCTATCATGAGAGATCTAAGTGAGCCCTTCCGGGCCTCCGCCCTCTCTATCTGAAGCCAACCAATCGATTCCTCATCCTTCCACCATACTTTTGCCGTTTCCAATATTACCGCTCTGTGATAGGTCGCTACGTCTGGTACACCCATTCCACCTCTAGTGATCCGTCGGTACATAGTTTTGCCCCTAACTCTCGCTGGTTTCCCTGCCCACACGCATTTATTGATCATAGATTGCAGTCGTTTCAATTGGCCGTGTGTATATAAGATTGGTAAACATCGGAAAAGATAAAGTATTTTTGGTTGCCACATCATTCTCACCGTTTGAACTCTTGCAATCCATGACAATGTTGATAGTGGGAAGTCTCCCATCGCCGAACTCAAAGCAGATAAGAGGCGTTCAATGTTTCGGGTGGCGATTTCTCTCGTCCCACATAGTAGGACTCCTAGGTAAGGTATACCTAACGGGCACCATTTAAAGGGGACAAGGCTGCGCAGTCGAGCCGCAACACCCTCCGATATCCCCACCGGGAGGATCATGGACTTGGATATGTTCAGTTTGTAGTATGAGGTTCGCGAGAAGAGATCAAGGACCTCCATTATCCTGGGGAGAGAGAACAATGGATCGGACGTGGCTATTATGACGTCGTCAGCGTAGAGGCCCACCACATGCTTCCTCTCCCCTACTGTGATACCCCGGATTCCAGGGTCCGCTCTTAGTAGGGCCGCTAGGGGCTCCATATCTAGAGCAAATACCAGAGGAGAGAGGGGGCACCCTTGTCGAGTACCATTCGATATCTGAAAGGCCCTTGAGGTGTAACCCGCTGAGAACACCCTAGCACACGGATTGGAATACAAACTAAGGATGCCCGAAACGATTGGGCCTGAAAATCCAAAGGCGGAGAGGACTCCCTTAAGGTATCCCCAGTGTACCCTGTCAAACGCTTTCTCAGCATCAAGCGACAGAAATACACTGGGGGCACCCCTTCTCTCTACCACCTCAATCAGATCCAGCATCCTCCTCGTACCATCTTTGGCTTGTCTCCTCTGCACAAACCCCACTTGATCTGAGTCTACCAACAAGGGGACCACTTCTCCCAGACGGTCCCCCAGGAGCTTGGAGAAAATCTTGAGGTCGACATTCAACAAAGATATCGGCCTATAATTTTCGGGGCGGTCTCGCTCCTTCCCCGGTTTAGGTATTGTTGTTATTATGGCTTCAAGTGAAGAGGCCGGAATCTGACCTTTATCTTGCCATGACCTAAATACCCTGAGAAGGAACGGAGCCACCTCTTCCGAAAATGTCTTATAGTACTCTCCCACAAAACCGTCCGGTCCCGGGGCCGAGTTGGATTTTAGTCCACCGATAACCCTTTTTACCTCCTCCAAAGTGATGGGGGTATTTAATTCCTCCAATCTCTCCTGGGGGACCCTCGGGAGGTTCAATTTTTCCAGAAAGGACCAGATTCCCTCCTCGGTGGGTTGGGGAGTGCTGCTGTTATTTTTCAAATTATACAGGGCCTCATAATAGGACGCGAATACCTCCACTATGTCCGACGGATCTCTCACTGTTTCTCCTCCCGCCCTTTTTAATTCAGTGATCATGGATCGTGCTGCTCTCTTTTTTATCCTTCTTGCAAGGAGTTTCCCTGCCCGGTCTCCCGCCTCATAGTATTTAATCTTGAGCTTCCTGAGGCTCGTCTCATGTTGACGTAGCAGCAGGGCTCTTAAATTGTTTCGTACTGTTAAAATGCGTGAGAGGAGGTTCGGAGAGGGGGTGGCCTTGTTCTGCGTCTCTAACTGAGCTATTTCCGCTGTCCATTCTTCCAACTTTCTGCCCCTTTTTTTTTTTAATTGTGAAGCTTTTTGCAATAAAAGACCCCTCATGACAGCCTTTTTTGCCTCCCATAATGTCTCATCCGTTATTTCTCCATTATCGTTTATTTCGAAGTAGTTGTGTAAGGAGCTTCTCACCATCTCTTCAACTCCACTCTCTAATAAGAGGCCTGGGTTAAGCCTCCAATGTTTGGTTGCGCCCCCCCCACTGTCCAGAGACACCTCTAAAGTGATCGGGGCATGGTCCGACCAGGTGATCACACCAAGCCCCGATGACTTACACCTCTCCAGTGCCAAATCATTGACCAGAAAAAAATCTATTCTGGAGTAGGTTTTATGCACATGAGAAAAGAAGGAGAAGTCCCTCTCTTCAGCATGGTGGTATCTCCAGACATCGTGGAGGTGGCGTTCCCGGCACAACTGTCCCATGGATCTTCCTCTATCTCTTCCCGAGGCAGAGGAGTCCAATCGTGTGTCCATGAGTGAGTTGAAGTCACCTCCGATCACTAGTTTACCTACGGAGAGTTGACTCAAGGTTTTGAAAAGTCCTCTTGCAAATCTTAGTTGACCCCTATTTGGTGCATAGACGCTTGCCAGTGTGAATAAAGCATCTCCAATTTCGCAGATGACCACTACATAACGGCCCTCTGGGTCTGCTATTACTTTCTTAAGGCAGAATTGTATTGTGTGTTTAATCATTATGCAGACACCCGCCTTTTTGTTTTGTGCGTTGGCGTGGAAAATGTGGGGGAAGTCGGCGTTTTTCAACCTTTCCCTGTCGGCTGCTAGAAGGTGAGTCTCCTGTAAGTATATCACCTCTGCACGTGCCAATCTAATCTCTTTCCAAGTGAAAGATCGTTTAGCTGGGGAATTAAGTCCCCTTACGTTCAAGGAGAAAAAATTGAGCGCCATGACTATCAAGCTATTTCCCCACCTCCACCTCCACTCCCGAACCGTCCCCCAGGGGTCTCCTCAGGGTACAGTAAACAGCACCAGTACTTCGATTTCTCGACAAGGGAGTAGAAAACCTCAGAAGAGGTGAGGAGAAACAGGAGAGATGGGAAAGGGGATGAAGAAAGATTAAAGTAAGAGAAGAAAAGGAAAATAAGAGAAAAGAGGAAAAGAAACAGAAAGAGAAATAATATAGTATCACGTAACATTAATTAAAACATGTATGTAAACAAAATGAGGTAACCTCTCTTTAAGTAGAGGTACTAAGACGGGGGGAAGGCGGTCAGCTCTCTCCCCTTACTGTTACCAGTCCCCTAAAAGAGAAGAAGTAACTGACCGCACGCCCAGTTCCAAAAAGAAAATAGAACTAACTGGGCTAGATTCAATATAAAGGTATCAAAATAACAAGAACTTTCCAGAGGAGACCTGTAGAAGTGGTAAACAAAAATTTATCAGCTTTTACTCGACCGTCGTATCTTGAGGGTTGGTGTTCTCCATACCACCTTCCGCTCTAGGTGATTTTCTGGAGGGCGGAGAGGTGAGATGCCATCCCTTTAGGGTTCTTCGCATCAGTGTCGGGGACGAAAAGGTGTATCTTTTGCTCTGATACCTGAAGTTCAGGGACACTGGCGAACCCCAAGCATACTGTATCCCGTTGTCCCGGAGGGTTCTGCAGCTGGAAGCGAATTCTCGGCGTTTAGCCAAGGTGCCTGGCGATAAATCTGGATACGTTGAGAGTCCCTTATACTGTTCCGGCAGCTCCAGGCCCCGTCTCATTCGCGCCAGAATCTTGTCGACTGTTCCAGGGGTACGCATGAGAACTAGTATGTCTCTAGGGACTTTGTCAGGAAGGTGTTTAGGTTTAGGGATCCTGAATGCCTGCGTGATCCCCAGTTCTAGTGGCGGGGCATCCGGGAGCACCACCGCCAGGAATTTGCCCACCAGCTCTGGGACGTCTCTCTCACTGTCTGATTCGGGGACTCCCCGCAGCTTAAAGTTGTTACTACGCAGTTTGTCTTCTAGGTGGTGTAATTTGGCATGGAGCGAGCCCACCTCCCTGTCCAGCATATCATGACTGTCTGCAAGTTCATTGTGTGCCCTGGCAACATCAGTTAGTTTTCCCTCCATGTTGTCAGCTCTCTCCCCTAGTACTCCCAGTTCCTCTCTCATGGATCCCACCAGTACCTTCATGTCTTCCATGATGGAGTGACGCAGGGAGCCCAGTAATGATCGCAGCATCCCCTGTGTCACCAGTGCTTCATCGCCTGCTGCAGCTCCGGATCCCGTTGTGTGGCCTCCCGACTCCTGATGAGTGTGCATCGTTGCATGTGGCGAGTTCGCGGCTCGTGCTGTGTTAGGTAAGCCCTCTCTCTCCTGCTCCGTCGCCATTTTAGAGGGGGAAGCTCTCCTGTTTCCCGCCGTGTAGTAGTCTGTCAGCTTATTGTCTGTTTGGCGGCGTTTGGAGGCGGCACGGGGCATTTTTCCGGTGCTGGGGGTATTCATCCACGGAATTCAGCCTTTTCGTTGTCCGTATAAGTCTGCATAGGTCGCTTTTTATGCCGTTTTGTAGATCCCCTCTGTGGAGCTCTCTTAGTAAGTGACCGGCGCCATTAGCAGCAGGACACGCCCCCGTGGGAAGACTTTTGCAGTGAGCCATGGAGGAGTTGCCAGATGTTGCAGAGGGGTCAGCTGGGATATGTAGTTTTTCTGGCAGCAGATGCTAATGTTATGGTGGCTGAATTGGGTTGCTGGACTCCTAAACACTTCCCTCGTGTCCACAACAATTGTCAAAGCAGGAGATTGCACTTACAGAGATGGAATATGACCCCCCTGAGGTGCTCCTGTAGCGGTGATGTCTGGGTTCAGGTGTTGTAGCGCCTGTGATGTTCATGCAATTATAGGCAGCCAGACACATGGGTGAACTTGAAAACATAACACTACTTAAGAGATTAATATCTGTCAATCTCTTTAAAGGCAAAGTGGCTGTGGTTCACTGTATAGGATACACTTGATGTGTGCTTGAGGGCAGCTAGAAAACGAACGTCTGTTGCAGAAAGAAATTAAGTGTCCAGAGGACAGGAGCAAGTGGGAGCTCATTCTAAGTCCAGACTGAGCAGCAAAGACAAGAACCAAGTGACTCCAGCAGGAGGAAGAGAAGGTCATAGAGACACCCGTGGGGCTCGAATTCATTGTCAAGTGCAAGGCAGTGGAGGGACTAGGCCAAAGAACAGGGGCACCGGGACTAATGGAGAGTTCAGACCAGGCTCAACTAGCGACCCGGAGACTGTGTGGCACTACCAAGGTGACACGGTCGATGACCACACACATCTGCTGAAAAGATAGAAACCACAGGGCTAAGGTGGAGACACTGCAGGTTAACCCCTAAGAAAAGCCCACAGTCACTGGCTCAGAGCTCTGTGTGGCGAGGTGCAAGGCAGGACGGCCGAGGCAAGTGCAGTGTAAAGAGGGTGAGAAAGGACAGAGAAGGGGTGCCAGTTACATGTCATCCTCCTTCCCGGGAGTAGCTGGATCCCTTCCTCTGATAACCCAGTGCTCAGCGGGCTGTTACACAAAGACTGTGAGTAAATGATCTAAAGGCTTCAACCCACTGTGTCTGTGAACTTTCTTAACACGTCAGAAGCACCAGAAACACAACTAACAACTCACTCAGGTACCTTAAGTTGCCCTGAGGGTCAGCCCTACCCTTAGAGGGCTTAAAGGCAATCAGTCACCTCCAAAAAGCCACCTAACCTATATAAACATATCCCTGCATCATCCTATGACCATTCTCACAATCCTTTTGTCTGCTAAATGCTGGCTGTAAAAGTACTAAAAAACATATTTATACTTACTCACTATCCATTATAATGAGTAGGGACCATATTCCTTAGCCCTCAGGGTGTGTTGCTTTGCTGCCTCTCATCAGAAGATCATGCCCTAATGGGTGTGATCTTGTATTCATATTCTAGGCAGGCCCTGCCTGCTTTGCACGTCGCTGTCCTGGCATGTAATGACGCGATATGGTGATGTCAGTACACCCTCGTCGCTCGTCCGGCTTCAAGCACGCATGCGCAATGCGGTGCTTGAAACCGGACAAGCAGTGTGGTTGTACTGACGTCACCCAAACTGGAAATGACGCGATTCACATCATTACATGCCCAGACAGCGATGGGCAAAGCAGGCAGCACCCCATTAGGGCGTGATCTTCTGACGAAAGACAGCAAAGCAACACACCCTGAGGGCTAAGGAATATGGTCCCTACTCATTATAATGGATAATGAGTAAGTATAAAAATGTTTTTTAGTACTTTTACCGCCAGCATATAGCAGACAAAAGGATTGTGAGAATGGTCAGATGATGATGCAGAGACATGTTTTTATAGTTTAAGTGGCTTTATGGAGGTGACAGGTTCCCTTTAAGAGCTGCCTCCCAACCATTGGCCCCTAGGAGAACTGTTGTGCAGTTGTGGCCATCTATAGCCGCAACCTGCCGGTGGCGTCACGTAAAATTAACAAGTATCCTAGGTCCAGTTATCCCTTCCAGAATGAATCTTCCATGCCAGATACCCTTCCTTAAGAGAGAGAGCCACCCACACTTTACTTTTAATGACACTGCCAGGGTCTCGGAGCCGGGTCTCGATCCCTGTGATCCTTGTGATGAAGCCTCAAAGAAGCCCGTTTCCGAGTTTGCTAAGGCCCTGGAGGGGAGTGTTAGATACCCTACTTGGAATCTCAATAGAACCTTGCATGTTGTTGAATGTATTGACAAGAAAGACTTGTTAAAAATTAAAAAGAAAGTAAGTAATTCAACGACAACTCATTTTTTCTACCTCTCAATACAGTCTACAATATCAAGACATTATTAACATTAGAAAATATCTTCCAATTATCAATCAAGACCCTAAGTTGGCGAAAATACTTGTTGAGAACAATATATGATTTACTCCTAAGAGCACCTACATTAGGAACTTTATTGTCTCCAAATATGTATTCTAACAAAGCACAAACCACATCCAGTGCTTGGCTTGCTGTTAATTGATTCCATAAATGTGGACATAATATTTGTCTTCGCTGTCAACATGTCAACAAATTCAAAAAATCTGAAGTTTTTCAACTGCCATTTTTTACAATTTTAATTGTTTTATGAACTGCAATACTGTTGTATATCTGATTGAAAGTTTGGCACCACTGTGTCTGGTCGCCCCAGAATGGCACTGCAAATAACACACTTTGTACTGTTAGTCTGATGGGAGTGATGATTCCTTTGCAGGAGATTGAAGCATTCATACACATAATGCCATCAGTCTGTGCACTTGAGGCTTGCATTAAGCATGTGTTACAGGGCTCTGGGCAGTGGGAGGGGTTACAGTGAGAAGTAATTTCAGTTAGCAGATAGTGGAGCACAAGGAGACATCCAAGATGGAGAGGTTCGGAAACGCTCTTCTAGGATGGCTGCATGGCAGAGCCTCAGTCCCCAGGTCACCTAAGCTTTCAAGGCTCGGTGGCAGAATCTGAGAAGGCTGTGTGGTCCCTCACACTCAACAGCAAGTGTAGTTCCCAGGCAGGGTTGCACCTACCATGATGCGACCTGAACTGTTCACCTTAGGCGGCGCCACCTGCAGGAAGCAAGAGGGCGGCATCGCTGTGGGACCCGGTGGTAACGCAGGTCAGCCACTCCCGCAGATATTGTCCTGGATGCCACTGCCCAATTCATTCTCACGGGTCCTGGCCTCCGCTGTGTGCCCTCTGTAGCTCTGAACGATGGGGAGCCATGACATCATCATAGAGCACCCTGTTGTGCCGAGCAGTGCAGAGAGGCCAGGAAAACACACTGAGAAAACTGGAAGCAGCCAGTTAGGAATGAGTAGACAGATTAGCAAGCTCGGACTGGCCCAGCTGGAGATCGGGAGATCACCCGGGGGCCCCATGTTTCCATAGCCCCACCCCCTTTGCCCCGCCCCCCTGTACCCCCTGTGCCGCTGCTGCCCCCTCCCTGAGTTAGTGCTAATCATATCGGTGTGCACAGCCTCCAAATAGTATATATAGCCCAGCACAGCTTCCATATTATATATACAGCACAACAGCAGTCTCCATATACCTCAGCAGCAGCCTCCGTATACCCCAGCACAGCCTCCGTATACAGCCATCACAGCCTCTGTATACCGCCAGCAAAGCCTCTGTGTACCCCAGCACAGCCTTTATATACCCCAGCACAGCCTCTATATACAGTCAGCACAGCTTCTATATACAGTCAGCACAGGCTCCATATAGAGTCAGCACAGACTCTATATAAAGTCAGCACATCATCTATATACAGTCAGCACAGACTCTATATACAGTCAGCACAGCCTCTATATACAGTCAGCACAGGCTCTATATAGAGTCAGCACAGACTCTATATACAGTCAGCACATCATCTATATACAGTCAGCACAGACTCTATATACAGTCAGCACAACATCTATATGCAGTCAGCACAGCTTTATATACCCCAGCACAGCCTCTATATACAGTCAGCAAAGCCTCTATATACAGTCAGCCAGCCTCTATATACAATCAGTACAGCCTCTATATACCCCAGCACAGCCTCTATATACAGTCTGCATAGCCTCTATATACAGTCAGCCAGCCTCTATATACAGTCTGCATAGCCTCTATGGTACATATAATCCCCCATCCTGCTGCTGCTCTCAGTTAAAAAAAAAAACCAAACTGATGATACTCACCTTCCATCCGCTCCCCCGGGGCTGTGTCCTCCTCTGATTCTTCCCCACCACATCCTTATAGCAGCAGCTCCCGGTGTGGAGCTTCCTCCTTCCTGCAGCAGTGTGATGAGGTGAGGGTGATACCTCATCACTCTTCTACAGTAGGCAAAGGAGGAAGCTCCACTGCTCCCTGGAGCCTGCACATGGCTAATCTGCATCGCATGCAAATTAGCCATGTGCACTGGGAGCGCAGAGGAGCACTCTGAGTCTGCCTGATGTGCCCCTTGTTAACAGGCCTGTCTGTCTCTAATGGGCCCCTGGCTGTCAGAGCTGCCTGTCCCTGATGGTCAGTGGGCCACCCAGCTGTTCAAGGCCCCGACACTTGCCTGGGTATGCCGGATGCTGACGTCGGCCCTGGGAGACTGTGATGCATTACAATAAAAGAGGAACATGGGGGTACTGTATATATATGGGGGTGCTGTGTCATTATATGGTGGCGGTGAGTATATACAAGGAGGTGCTGTATATATTTGGGGGTACTGAATATATGGGGAGTGCTGTATATGGGGATGCTGTATATATTTTGGTGCTATACATATGGGGTGCTGTATATATATGCGGCAGTGCTGTATATATATTGGGATACTGTATATACTGTGCATATATGTACCGTATATACTTTTTGAATAACAATGTTTACGTTTCTACATCTTACAGATGGTTTCTCACAATATGATCTTTTGATATTTTCTGAATAGTAAATATATTCTACCTATATATAATTTGTACATCTAATATATTTTTATTAATATCTTTATTGTTTATATATGTTATAGTGGTATACTTTCTGGGATTTTATGAATAAACTGCCAAAAGTTAATTATCCTCACAAAAGACGTTGTCTTTATTGTCAGCTTATTCAAACATTTACAGGAAAAATTTTTTACTAAAGAGTCTTCAGCATTGTTATTTTATTGAGAATATAAACTGGGGAACAAAATACATTACAGTCATATGAAAACGTTTGGGCACCCCTCTTAATCTTACACTTTTTTTTTCATTGTTTTTTTGCAACAGCTATTTCAGTGTGATATATGTTGTTGTAGGACTGGTTCTGTTTATCGGTTATTATTGTCGGTTATGACTACAATCACCGATATCCAGAATCTTCCCTTCCTACCACTTTCTGTTCCTATGCTGATTAACTATATATATATATATATATGTATATACCGACTACTTAATGAAAACAAGTCTGTTCTAATAAATGAATATTTATTAAACACACCCAAAAAGTCTACAACAATAATATATATATTTCTAGATAGCACGATAACTAAGACACAATCAATTACTGTTACAATGATGTAAAACACCCACAGTTACTAATACCCACGTTACCTTAAATATACACACAGGCACACTATATTAATTATCTAACTATCCCTATATTATAAGAGAGAGAGAGAGAGATAGAAAGATATAAATACAGGGAGAGAGAGATATAAATATAGGGAGAGAGAGAGATATAGAGAGAGTGATAGAGTTATAGGATGATACTTATGACCAGATGAGGATGTCCTTCCATCGTGCGTCCAGGTAGAAAAGGGGGCGAGCTCTTGTGTCTCAGTCCATTTTAACCTGTCCCTCAGCTGTGCACGTGACGGACACACCTCCTCATCCGTGCACTTCTGACAGGGTTGTAAGGGTGCACGCTCACCATGCACTATATTGAAATGAGGTATCTCCTGCCACTATAGATTGGCAAACAATGGGAATAGTCATGTCTACTTATCACGGCAGCCATCTTGGCTGCTGTGAGAATAACCCTTTGTGGCAGCAGCCTGTAGATCTTTGATATTTAAATTAAGAGTCTTATCTGATAGCTTCCCACATTAAAATGCAAGAATGGACATCTTCTGATATGGTAATTAACCATGTCAGAAGATGAACAATTTCCATCAGATACAGCTGCCTATTCCACCAAGGTGGGCATAAATATAGATATCTACACATACATGCCCACAAAGAGAGATATACGTTTATGTGTCATATTAATAATTAATTATGCCATCACTTCCCCCTCAACATATGTAATAACTGATGGACACAGTAATATTTCATGTTTGAAATGAGGTTTATTGTACTTACCAAAAATGTGAAATATGCATTATTTCAAAATTTGACAGGTGCCAAAGTATGGGCACCCTTCTGATTTTCATGATTTCAATACTCCTAACTACTTTACTGACTTACTGAAGCACTAAATTGGTTTGGTAACCTCATTGAGCTTTGTACTTCATAGCCCGGTGTATCGAATCATGAGAAAAGCTATTTCAGGTGTCCACATGCAAGTTGTTCTCCTATTTGCATCTTCTCTGAGGAGTGGCATCATGGGCTCCTCAAAACAGCTCTCAAATGATCTTAAAAAAAAGATTGTTCAACATAGTTGTTCAGGGGAAGGATACAAAAAGTTGTCTCAGAGGTTTCACCTGTCATTTTCCACTGTGAGGAACATAGTAAGGAAATGGAAGACCACAGGGACAGTTCTTGTAAAGGCCAGAAGTGGCAGGCCAACAAAAATATCAGAAAGGCAGAGAAGAAGAATGGTGAGAACAGTCAAGAACAATCCACAGACCACCTCCAAAGACCTGCAGCATCATCTTGCTGCAGATGGTGTCACTGTGCATCGGTCAACAATACAGCGCACACTGCACAAGAAGAAGCTGTATGGGAGAGTGATGCGAAAGAAGCCGTTTCTGCATGCACGCCACAAACAGAGTCGCCTGAGGTATGCAAAAGCACATTTGGACAAGCCAGTTTCATTTTGGAAGAAGGTCCTGTGGACTGATGAAACAAAGATTGAGTTGTTTGATCATACAACAAGGTGTTATGCATGGCGCCACAAAAACACAGCATTCCAAGAAAAACACTTGCTACCCAGTGTCAAATTTGGGGGAGGGTCCATCATGCTTTGGGGCTGTGTGGCCAATGACAGCACCAGGAATCTTGTTAAAGTTGAGAGTCGCATGGATTCCACTCAGTATCAGCAGATTCCTGAGAATAATGTTCAAGAATCAGTGTTAAAGTTGAAGTTACGCCGGGGATGGATCTTTCAGCAAGACAATGATCCAAAACACCGCTCCAAATCTACTCAGGCATTCATGCAGAGGAACAATTACAATGTTCTGGAATGGCCATCCCAGTTGCCAGGCCTGAATATCATTGAACATCTGTGGGATGTTTTGAAGCAGGCTGTCCATGCTCGGCGACCATCAAACTTAATTGAACTGAAATTGTTTTGTAAAGAGGAATGGTCAAAAATACCTTCATCCAGGATCCAGGAACTCATTAACAGCTACAGGAAGCGACTAGAGGCTGTTATGTTTTCAAAAGGTGGATCTACTAAATATTAATGTCACTTTTCTGTTGAGGTGCCCATACTTTTGCACCTGTCAATTTTTGAAATAATGCATATTTCACATTTTCGGTTAGTACAATAAACCTCATTTCAATCCTGAAATATTACTGAGTCCATCAGTTATTACATATATCACACTGAAATAGATGTTGCAAAAAAACAATTTTGAACAAAAAAAAAAAGAGTACGATTAAGAGGGGTGCCCAAACATTTTCATATGACTGTATATCTATAATAGTCATAACTGGAAGGTAGATGGAAAAGAAGGAAAGCTTAATAAGCATCTGACTTGAAAGTATGCATGGCAAGCATATTCCAGGACACCAAAAGTAGTATGCATGAAGATCTTATCTATATAACAATTTAAAGAGAATTGTCAGCTTGTCAGCGGGTTTTTGCTATTTAATATAAGAGCAGCATTAAATAGAACAAGAACAACATTCTAGGGATGTTTCACTTATTAGGCTGTATACTTTTTTTTCAATATACTCAGTGATTTATCAGCAGAAGATTATTACAGTCTGACTAGGTCTCATGTGCTGGACAATCAGACTAATCTGTGTAACCCCCTCCCCAATCACTGATTGACAGCTTGCTGACAATGCAACCTGTACAAAGGAAGCTGCCAATAATGTGCGCTGGTAGGGTCATAGACTTGGCTACAGCTATTCAAAATTACATAGGACGTAGCATGTCCATATTGTCTAAAGATAAAGGTACCAACTTCAAAGATAAGATAAAAACCATTCCTTATTAAACTATTTTAAAAGGTCATAGACCTACATGCAAGTGAACAAACAAAAGTAGAACAAAAGCGAATTCATACAATTATGCCCGCGTCACACATAGCGAGAACGCTGATACGTCACAGGTATTGTGACGTAACAGCAATCTCCCCAGCGATGTCGCTATGTGTGACATGTAGCAGCGATCAGGTTCCTGCTGTGAGGTTGCTGATCGCTGCACATGGTTCAGGACCATTTTTCAGTCCTTCGTCTCCCACTGGTCAGCACGCATCGCTGTGTGTGACAGTGAGAGACCAACGACCAGCGACCTCACAGGCTGGTAATCATGGCAAACACCGGGTATCTAGGCAGCGCGCCCTGCCTAGATACCCGGTGTTTATCATGGTTACCAGCGCTAAGCAGGGAGGACGCTGGTAACTATGATAAACAGTGGGTATCTAGGAAGCGCGCGCTTACAGTGATGTGGAGGTCGGCTCCCTGGTCCCTGGTCACTGAGGAGATCTGCCTGTTTGACAGCTCTCCAGTGACCAGGTAGTCGACGCTCCAGTGATCCCAGCAGCTTGTTATCGCTGTCGGGATCACTGGAGCGTCGCTCAGTGTGACGGAGCCCTTAGACCTCCTGTGATGTTCATGATTTTGTTGGCCTACCTAACCAATGGAGGTTTTTAACACCCTAATTTAAAGGTGCCCCCACTCCTCAGTGGCTATACCTAGTCTAGCCCTAACGGTACCGTCACACTTGGCGACGCACCAGTGATCCTGACAATGATACGACCGGTAGGGATCGCTGGTGCGTCGCTATGTGGTCGCTGGTGAGATATTCAAACAGTCAGATCTCACCAGTGACGCAGCAACAATCCGGAATGATACGGAGGTCATTGGGATCCTGTTTCTCAGACCTGTAGTATTGAGGTCGTTGTCCGTGTCAAACACACCGATGCATGCTACCCAGCGGGGACCCCAACGATCAAAAAATGGTCCAAGCAACTCTGACACGACCAGCGATCTCACAGTAGGGGCATGGTCCCTGCTAAGTGTCAAACATAGTGAGATCGCTGGCGAGGTCGCTGTTGCATCACCAAACTTGTGACTCAGCAGCGATCTTGTTAGCGATCTTGCTTAAAACTTGGAGAAGTGTATCAATGGATAGACCAATGGGAAGACTTATCTCATATATCAGTTCAATATTAATCGGATAGTCCTCAGGGGAGTTGTAGATAGTATCCATTTTTTTGTCCGTGAAAACAGAATTAAAATGTGTATATCTCCAGGCTTGATGCATCTCTCCCCATCCTATATCAAAAGGGGTTCATCAGAAGAAGGAGAGTACATTTGAACTTGCCTACAAGACAGGAGGCAAATAGATTAGATCCTGATGAACTGACGCTAAACTTAAAGGCAAGCATCATTATTAGTCAAAGGACAAGGATACAAGCATAGCCTATTTATATATATGTAACAAGGTATGGCCTTCCCTCAACCATCTATATGGCGCAACTGTCCACCCTGTTCAATACATATATATATATATACAGTATATATATACTGTGTATATATGTATTGAACAGGGTAGACAGTTGCGCCATATAGATGGTTGAGGGAAGGCCATACCTTGTTACGCTTTTTTTACTCATAGGGTCACTTTGGGGACCTCAAGAGGGGTTTCAACGAATAGGTAAGGTCACATTCAGGGAAGAAAGCAATAGTAAAAATCATCAAAAAAATATATACGCACAGTGACCAAGCTGAGAATATTATACACAGTTTCAATTATAAAAGTGTGACAAAAAAATCTTACCATCATCTCCCTATAACAAGAAAGACCTGGATCCACCATGGGAAATGCAGTCCAGCGACACAAAGCAGAGGTCTATATCCATAGTAAAACAAAAAAGGAAAGAAATATGCCACTGCAAATAGTCTAATAATTTGTATTGAATAATAGATATAGCTTACTGTGGACAAGATTCCCATGTAAATAATTACTCAAGAGGAAGGATTGGAACAGATAAATTCCTCTTCAATTAACCACTATGAAAACAGCCCAAAAATTGGTGTCATGTTGAAGTTTGAGAATCCTGAAAGAGGCATCTGTAGTGAGGTGAACAATTCAGACTGTATCATAGAAATAGATATGGAAATGAACTGTGCACAGTCCGCTACTGCCCCTTGTGGACAAGTGCTGAAACAAACGCAGGGAAGTGGGAAATTCCCTTTTCAGCAAATGTGTTTACTCAGGAAGAGAGAGCAGCAGGAAGTCAGTACAGAGCCAGAGCTGAATCAGGGAAGATCTGCCTGGGGATGTCTGTTGAAAGAGGGCTACTTTGCTACACCTTGCCGGAAAAATCACCCCGCAGAAGCCCTCGTGACGGATCCTGGGCCACTGGACTTTGGTGCTGTGACTCTGGCCACTCTGCAAAACCTTGCCCGCCGAGCACCCGGAGTGCATGTGCAGGGGCCGTGACCGACATAAGGGAGCCATTTGTGCTGCTGTGGGCCCCCTTCTGCTGCTGCTCGGGGTGCCCTGAGACTGAGAGAGACATTAAAAGAAAAATTCCGTTACCTGCGGAAGGAGACCAAAGAAGAGGACTAAGGAGTTTCCCCCTTCAGCGCTGCACCGGGACCCGTCATCGTGAGATCCCCAGGCCTGCGACGTGGGAGCGACATCTTCTTCTGTGATAAGACTGGTATGTGATTTTAGGGAAAGTTAGGGAAAGATACCTTCATTGTTGTGTTTTTTTGTTCTCTTGCTGCGTACCCGGAAGAAGTGAAGATCAAGAGACTCTAATATATACAAGTGCGCATATAGTTTGGTTGACTGTGATATAAACATGTTTGCCAGTAAAGAAAAGTTATTATCGGTTAAACCTGAGTATGGGGATTCTGTTGAGAAAGATCATACACACACACCCGCGGCCTTACCACCGGTCGCTTCATCTGGCGTAGTCGGCAGGATGTGTGATCAACAGAATCTCCTCCCGGTAGTGACTTATAACCAGACTTATACTACGGCCTGCAGGTCCATATCCGGTGCCAGCACTCCGAACAGTGACACGGAAGAACTGAAGCAGATAGTAGCAGAGTTGCAGAAACAGATACTACAGCTACAGCTCATGCTAGACCAACAGGCGGACAGGCAAGCGAGACAGCAACCCAGCCGGCCTATGGGAAGGTGCTGGACATGCGGCGACCCCCGCCATAGGGCAAACCGTTGTTCGCATCCTCCACCCGTGGTCTGATGTACCAGAACCAGCAAGTCATGCCCCACAACAGCAGCCACCTTTAAACTAGACGCCCCAGCCAAAGCAGCTCGCTCGGCAGGGGAGATCAGGGAAAAGGGTGTGAAGAGACAGAGCCAGACCGATAAGCAAGTACTGGCCACTCGGGTCCAGGGGACGGTGAAGTGGTTTAATGTCCGCGATGGGTATGGCTTCATCAACAGGAATGACACAAAGGATGACGTGTTTGTACATCAGACTGCCATAAAGCGCAACAATCCTCGTAAGTGCCTCCGCAGCGTTGGTGATGGGGAGCTGGTACAGTTTGATGTTGTGAAGGGAGAGAAGGGTACAGAGGCCGCCGACGTCACCGGTCCTGGGGGTATTCCCGTTAAAGGAAGCAGATTTGCCCCCAACCGGCGCTGCTACCGCCGGCGATCCTACTCTCCCTGGGTAGAAAACGTGACTGAGTTTATTGGAGATATTGTGAGCCCTGAACAAGGGAGCGAAGGTGAACGGGGGGATGCCGGTTTCCCCCAACAGAGGTCCCTACTCCGCCAGAGATCAATCCCTGTGATATCAACGGCCATCACTGCCTTGGAGCCGATGGTTGTTGACAGGGACTGTCAACCTTTAAGTGGGGGGGTATGTAGTGAGGTGAACAATGCAGACTGTATCATAGAAATGGATATGGAAATGAACTGTGCACAGTCCGCTACTGCCCCTTGTGGACAAGTGCTGAAACAAACGCAGGGAAGTGGGAAATTCCCTTTTCAGCAAATGTGTTTATTCAGGAAGAGAGAGCAGCAGGAAGTCAGTACAGAGCCAGAGCTGAATCAGGGAAGATCTGCCTGGGGATGTCTGTTGAAAGAGGGCTACTTTGCTACACCTTGCCAGAAAAATCACCCCGCAGAAGCCCTCGTGACGGATCCTGGGCCACTGGACTTTGGTGCTGTGACTCTGGCCGCTCTGCAAAACCTTGCCCGCCGAGCACCCGGAGTGCATGTGCAGGGGCCGTGACCGACATAAGGGAGCCATTTGTGCTGCTGTGGGCCCCCTTCTGCTGCTGCTCGGTGTGCCCTGAGACTGAGAGAGACATTAAAAGAAAAATTCCGTTACCTGCGGAAGGAGACCAAAGAAGAGGACTAAGGAGTTTCCCCTTCAGCGCTGCACCGGGACCCGTCATCGTGAGATCCCCAGGCCTGCGACGTGGGAGCGACATCTTCTTCTGTGATAAGACTGGTACGTGATTTTAGGGAAAGTTAGGGAAAGATACCTTCATTGTTGTGTTTTTTTCTTCTCTTGCTGCGTACCCGGAAGAAGTGAAGATCCAGAGACTCTAATATATACAAGTGCGCATATAGTTTGGTTGACTGTGATATAAACATGTTTGCCAGTAAAGAAAAGTTATTATCGGTTAAACCTGAGTATGGGGATTCTGTTGAGAAAGATCATACACACACACCCGCGGCCTTACCACCGGTCGCTTCACATCTATATCAGCCATGTATTTTCTAAGTATGTCAGACTAAGAAAGGAACGGCAAACAAAAGTCACTTATTTGATTCATCCAGGTCGCCTGTCCATGGTGGAGTGCACAGATGGAAACCACGAACCCTATTTCATCTTCCTGGATGATTGTTTGATCGTTAACCGGTGTGTAATGTATTAAAGGTGACCTTCTGGGTCGCTCCAATGACGTCATCATGTGACTCATCAAGCGCCGTCTATGGGGATGTATTCCACTAACAAGAAAGTAAAATGGAACGCACCAGAGTGTGCATGCGCGAGCGGCACAGAAGAAGAAAGATAATAAGTTCCTGAGCAAATAAACAAGGTTATGGGTATGAAATAGCAGCGTTTTTTTAGGGAGTGATATCAGAAGAAGTGTGAAAGAAATTTATGGCAAGAAGGGAATGACTTATATTAAACAGGTGCATATCATCCATATTATAATACATATACATGGTGTAAATTAATTAACATCAGTTATGTAAATAACATCAGAAAACAGCCCTTATAATATATAATAGAGGAATAATGTATGAATTTCCTCATAAATTTAATGTAATCCTTCTCAGGTTGTGCACATGGTTAATTCCATGAATCCGGCCTCAAAATATGCCTTTTGGGGCAAAAAGTGAACGAATATATTCTATAAGAAATAACTGAAAGTAAGCTGTTTGTTCATCCCTTTAGGATGGATACAGTCAAAGTTGAAGATTCATCTGGACTCTTTTTGAAGTACTAGTTTGTCCAGGTCTCCCCTCCTAGGTGATGGTTCTACCACTTCTAGCATCCCAAATTTTAAACACTTGGAGTCTCCCCCTTTTACGCGTTTACATGTCGAGAAACAGGGGTGTCCCTCTTGTGTCTGACATTTTCCAGATGTTCACCTAACCTTTTCCATAATTCTCTTTTGGTTTTCCCTATGTACTCTTTTGAACAAGTGCAAGAAATAACATATATTACTCTTTGAGTACCACAATTTGCAAAATTGTGTGAATAGTACGTGATTCCGGTCACTGAACTGGTTAAGGTATTAGTGGGAAAGACCTTGTGAAGATGATGGTGGAAGCTGGTAAGATTGTGTCATTATCCACAGTGAAACAAGTACTGTATCAACATGGGCTGAAAAGCCAAAACTCTGTTGGAGCTGCTGAGAGACAACCACCTCTGCTGTATATTATGCTGGAGAAATGTCAATTTCATCAAACAGAGATCCAGTTCTTAGGATTTATAATCTCTACCACAAATAGACTCTAGTAAGATTGACTGGCCAACTCCTAAAAATGTGAAAGAGGTTCAACGACTTGTGGGTTATGCCAATTTTTATAGATGTTTCATTAAAAAAAATCTGGAATAATAGCACCCATCACCCAATTAATAAAGAAAGGCATATTGTCTGTTTGGTCTTGTCAACACAAGATGCTTTCTCTTGCTTGAGGGCAAAATTAACTACATCTCCTATACCGAATCATCCCAATCCAACATGCCTTTATTGTAGAAGTGGATGCTTTGTATGGTGCAGTTGGGGCTGTTCCATTACAAAGAAAATGAGTAAAAGATTTGTTACATCCTTGTACTTATTTTTCCTGAACTTTGACTTCCTCAGAAATTAACTATGACGTGGGGAACAAGGATCTTCTAGCTATCATTACTGCTTTCAAA
Source organism: Allobates femoralis (assembly GCA_033576535.1). Taxonomy (NCBI): domain Eukaryota; kingdom Metazoa; phylum Chordata; class Amphibia; order Anura; family Aromobatidae; genus Allobates; species Allobates femoralis. The sequence continues at coordinate 468,696,378 of JARQOC010000003.1, forward strand.
GAATGGAGAGATCATTTAAGTCAAGCAAGTTTCACGGGTTGACTGCTCTGCAGTCTGTTTATTTTAAATGTTGTTAATTTCCTTTGGTACCTTAAGGGTAGAGATGAGTGAACCTTTTGAAGTTCGGGTTCAGTTGGGTTCACCAAACAGACATATTTTCGCCAAATAGATTGGTGAACAGTTCGCCAAACTTCCGATCCGCATTCAAATCAATGGGAGGCAAAATCAAGGTACTAGAAAACATGTTCAAAGGGGCCCAAAAACTGCCAAACATAGCTGAAAACATTATACAGCAGAGCCCCACTCTTTAGGCACAAACATTATCTTCCTACACTTTTACTTAGCAAGCTCAGTGGTGTCAGCACTCATAACACTAGCTGTCTCCAGGGCCGGCGTTAGGGGCAGGCATCCTAGGCATTTGCCTAGGGCCCCCAAGCTTCAGAGGGCCCCCTGGCCCGGCGATAGCCGCCGGCGCGGCAGCGCCGCGGCTGCTTGCAGACAGTGCTCTGCACCGCGCTCCGGCTTCATCCGGCTTGACCGGCGCCGGGCGCAGCCGCAGGCTCAGTCGCTCGTCACAACAGGAAGCAGCCAGGAAGAAGTCGGAGCGCGGTGCAGACTGGCGAACAGCGGCAGCGGCAGAGAGTAAGTAAGTATGATGATGTGTCTTCTTTTACAGGGAGTGGAGGAGGGGGCCCCTGTATACACCACCACTGGGCCCTGGGGCCCCTGTATACACCACCACTGGGCCCTGGGGCCCCTGTATACACCACCACTGGGCCCTGGGGCCCCTGTATACACCACCACGGGGCCCTGGGGCCCCTGTATACACCACCACTGGGCCCTGGGGCCCCTGTATACACCACCACTGGGCCCTGGGGCCCCTGTATACACCACCACTGGGCCCTGGGGCCCCTGTATACACCACCACTAACTGGGGCTGCCTGTATACACCACCACTAACTGGGGCTGCCTGTATACACCACCACTAACTGGGGCTGCCTGTATACACCACCACTAACTGGGGCTGCCTGTATACACCACCACTAACTGGGGCTGCCTGTATACACCACCACTAACTGGGGCTGCCTGTATACACCACCACTGACTGGGGCTGCCTGTATACACCACCACTGACTGGGGCTGCCTGTATACACCACCACTGGGGCCTGTATATACCACTGGGGCTGCCTGTATACCACTGGGGCTGCTGTATATACTGCTGGGGCCTGTATATACAACTGGGGAGGCTGCTGTAATACTGCTGGGGCCTGTATATACCACTGGGGAGGCTGCTGTATACCACTGGGGCTGCAGTATATACTGCTGGGGCCTGTATATATAACTGGGGAGGCTGCTGTATACCACTGGGGCTGCTGTATATACTGCTGGGGCCTGTGTATACCACTGGGGAGGCTGCTGTAATACTGCTGGGGCCTGTATATACCACTGGGGAGGCTGCTGTATACCACTGGGGCTGCAGTATATACTGCTGGGGCCTGTATATATAACTGGGGAGGCTGCTGTATACCACTGGGGCTGCTGTATATACTGCTGGGGCCTGTGTATACCACTGGGGAGGCTGCTGTAATACTGCTGGGGCCTGTATATACCACTGGGGAGGCTGCTGTATACCACTGGGGCTGCAGTATATACTGCTGGGGCCTGTATATATAACTGGGGAGGCTGCTGTATACCACTGGGGCTGCTGTATATACTGCTGGGGCCTGTGTATACCACTGGGGAGGCTGCTGTAATACTGCTGGGGCCTGTATATACCACTGGGGAGGCTGCTGTATATACTGCTGGGGCCTGTATATACCACTGGGGAGGCTGCTGTATATACTGCTGGGGCCTGTATATACCACTGGGGAGGCTGCTGTATATACTACTGGGGCCTGTGTATACCACTGGGGAGGCTGCTGGATACCACTGGGGCTGCTGTATATACTACTGGGGCTTGTATATACCACTGGGGCTGCTGTATATACTGTATACAACTGTATGGGTACTATTTTTATTTCATAGTTTGGGGCCCCACTCTCAATCTCGCCTAGGGCCCCACTTGGTCTAAAACCGGCCCTGGCTGTCTCATGAGAGCCACAATCTTGCTGGTATCATGAGACAGCACATGTGAGGAGCTGTGAAGTCAGGGAGTCCAGCACAGTTCAAACTTGCGAGATAGCCCCTGTGTGACCCCTCGAATATGAACTGCAGTAATATTTCTGATGGCACCGCTTGTCACACTCTCACAGCATATGAGGAATGCTTTCTGTGAATGTGTCTCCACTATATTGTTGTAAAGCCCTGTGTCCATGGTACGTTGTTTCATGCTTCTTTTGAAACAGATTTTGAGAATCTGCATTAAAATCTGCATGTCTACTTTAAAGCCAGCAAAGTCTATAAGAGTTCAGAAGTGCTGTGCCAATGTCTTTTTTTCCTTGCAGATTTGGGGGCAGAAAAAATAAATCTGAATGTGCAAGAGTAAAAAAGTAATGTGGGCACATCACTTCATAGACTTCATAGACTTTGCTGGCCTCAGGATAGACATGCAAATTTTGATGCAGATGTATAAAATCTGCATAAAAAATCATCAAACAATGTACCATGTGCACAGGGCCTAAGTGTGTCCAGGGATAGTCGCAGTTCTCGAGGATTCATCCTGACAACTGGCTACTTCCACAAAGACTTCTTGGGCAAGGGTTTCCAATTACAGTCCTCAAGGTCTAAAAACAGTACAAGTTTTCAGGATTTCCTTAGCATTGCACATGTGCTAGGCAAGTCCTGAAAACATGTACTGTTTGTGGCTCTCGAGAACTGCACATGGCCAGCCCTTTTCTACAGGAGTGTGTGCAGTGTCTTGCATTTCTATACCTCAGACCATCAGGTCAGAAGCCTGCGGCATGTTCGCCAGTCTCTGTATGGCAGGATCAAAGCACCTCTTTGCAGAAAGTGTCCAGCACCCAATTAGTGAAATAAAAAATATTTTAAATGTAGAACAGACTATAATAAGTCTCAAACACACATAAGGGATAAGCAGACTCAATTAAAATGGTGTAAAATCCATTAAGGGCAGAGTCCATTAAGGGCTTTGAGTTGTAGCCCAAAGGCTGCATGCATGCCTGCTAATCCAGCAGGGGAAGCGGAAGCAGTGCTAAACTTGAAAAGGGGAAAAATAAAATTAACAAAAAACAGGTATTGCTTTTCAAAGAAGTGAACAAAAACTGAAAAAGTCCTTCTTCTGACAATATTCTAATGAAGGGATGGGTCAGCTACCCAACAACATGCCTTTTTAGGTTAGTCCTCTCTTTATTCACCGTAGAATGATTTCAGCAGCTTTTTAAACGCTGCCCAAGATCAAGGTCATGGTACCCTGTTGCAGGACAATCTCGGGTGGTCATAGGGGCTACTCCTCAAGGGACATTCTCTGCTACCAACTGCCCACCAGCATACCCCATCATGGTCTCCACTGCAGAGGATGATGGAGGAATTAGGGTTGATCACCTCCTCTAAATGTACCTTCACACACAGCAATATTGCTAGGCAATTTCACTGGCAATTTGCTGGTTGCAGTGAAATCATGGACACATTGTTCCATTTGTACACAGCCACAAAATAGAACAATGTGTCCATTATTTCACTGCAACTAGCAAATTGCCAGTGAAATTGCCTAGCAATATTGCTGTTTGTGAAGGTACCCTAAGAGAGACAGGAGCAACTTGGGCAACACAGACAGGCCCTTTAGGATCTATGGCCCCTGTGGGTTTAGGTTCAGCAGGCTGGTTAACCAAAAGAGGCCTGGCCTCTATCCAATGCCATATTCTCTCCTGGTCAGCCTCCTGCTGCCATTTCTTTAAGTTGTTGGCTGCATCAACCTGACCTATGCCAGCCACAAGCCACTCCTTGCTGCCCATCACCTTCATGAAATTGACTTCTTCCCCGGCAAAAATTGTGCAGTGTTTTGGGAAGATGGTCACGCAGCAGAGTGGACCGGATGACGTAGCACCAATGCCCAGTGCCTTATTCGGCTAGAAAGCCATATCCATTATCCTAGAAGCATAACACTACCTTGCCTTGGATACACTGGTTGTTGATGTGATTGGCCTTAGGCCCATGGAACCACTCTCAGGTGATAGCATCCGTGAGCCAAATCTCCTCAACAAAGGAGACAGGACAGTATGGTTCATGCCATATCGGATAGTTGCTTGGAGGGGGAAGGGGTCCCCACATGGCATTCTCCCAGTCAAAGGCATTTGGCGAGGGTGGCTGGGAAACAGGACCTTCTGCCTCTTTCACTTCCTCTTTGTGCAAGGATTCTTTCCAGGCAGTATGTGCTCTTGGTGGAAAAGAAGCGATGATATATTCCAATATCGATTTTTGATTTAGAAAACATACAACGCATTTCAATTCCACTGAGTCTTCTTCAGGTATAATATAAAATCAGTGGAGTTGAAACGTGTTGTATGTTTTTCTAAATAAAAAATCGATATTGGAATATACCATCGCTTCTTGTCCATCATCCACTGGGAGCGCATACTGCCTGGAAAGAATTCTTGCATACAGCTTCCTATGAAAGCACCTCCAGTACCTTCACAAGTTCCCAGAGTCTTGCGGCAGATCGGTGAAGGAAAGAATCAACATACTGATCCACAAAGTGGATCTACAGGCAAGATCACAAGACATCTAATAGATGAGTGCAGCCGCATTCCTTAAAAATCTGAATTGGACCCTATTGCTACACTTAGATTCTGCACTTACTCTCTTTCACTGCGGCCCCCTTTTTTTACACACTTTTTCCTCTTTCTTATCCTCCTTGGGCCTCTCATCGTCGTCATCATGCTCCTGGTCCTGGATTTGCTGCTCCAGTAGCTGCGGCTCTGGCTGCAGGTGTAATACAGCAAGGCATGCTGCAAGACTCTCTGAGGTCTGACATCTAGTGGTATTGGCTGGCATAGGGAATGGCTCACCTCCTGACTTTGAGCTCTTCAGGTTCTCCTCTGGCATCTGAGCCCAGCACTGGATCAGGACTTTGTTGCATATGAGGTCCAATGTGGGTAGCACGGTGAAGCTCCAGGTCACATATGTGTCCATGTTATGTGTGGGCTGCTCTGGTTCTGGTGCTGATGAAGCACCCTCTGCCCCTTGGGTGGTGAGGAAGATGACATCCTCCAGAGCAGGCATACCATAGCCAACCTGCATACTGCAGGCACACGGTAACAATCTGCAATTGTAGCAGTGGAGATGCAATATCCTCTGTCATGGACTTTTTAAATTAATATGAATAAAGTTTGGATTTTATTTGAATGCATGGATTCAACCTCCCTTTCTTTCTTTGACAATGCCGAGAATCGCCGTATTCTGGGTTGAAGTCCGAAGCAGATGTGAGCAACAAAGATCATTATTCATAGCATAGTGAGACAATACATTTTTTCTTGACTTAGTGTAGCTGTGTTGTACTGCACTGCTAGGATGGTGCTGAGTTCTACCTCTTCCAATGCCAGGACACAATCAATGTCCTCTTGCACCTCTTTTGGCAGTGGTGAAGACCAGTTGGAGACACGGGCAGAGAAATGGCATGGGTTCAGTATTTTATTTATTTATATTCATTTTAAAATGGGCCTTTTTTAAGGTAACAGAAAGAACCTTTCTACCTTTTTTTACCTTTTATGGTACCTTTACACGCCGCTACAGGATGGTGGAAACAACCGGGTAGATGAGAGAAATGTATCTTGCACCGCCAAATCAACCTGAGGTAGCGGCGTGTGAAGACGGTTGTTTCCACCCGTCACTTGAGGCACCTGTTTCAGAGCAGAGCTCAAAAACAGGTTGATTTCAAGGCGATTGTTACGGCCTGTATCGGCGTGTAAATAAGGAACAGGAGGGTTGTTTCGACACCTTGCTATCTACCTGGGGCGTGACACAGGCTCTGGGATACCGCGCCCCATCAGCGATCATTGGTGGAAGCTCCTGCGTTACGATTGGTAGACGCTGCATAGGGCGGAATATTTAAGGAGTCACACTACACAATTGCTCAAGCGTCATGTATTAGTCAGCCTCCTGTGCTGGCTGCCCAATCATGATGTTATTGCTTTGTCCTATCAGCGTACGGAATTCTCGTAATCCACAATTGTGGCACGCCTATGTGTTGTCCCTGCTGCCTTTGTACTGCCCATATTACCTTGTTATAGCGGCGTGTAAATGAGGTAAGGTGAGCTACAGAGGGTAACTTGTGGCACCTGGCGGTGTATCCAGAGATAGATGTAACCTACTGTAGCGCACCTTGTTGCGGCGTGTAAAGACTGTGCGGGTACCGTTTTCAACCGTTTGTGCGTGCTCGTGCATGTGAAGCACCCGGTTGTTTCCACCATCCTGTAGCGGCGTGTAAAGGTACAATTAATGGTAAATTTTATTGGATATTTGTTTTCCAGATCCTCAAAGCCCTTTTGAGTAGGTGTGATGGAAACCAACTTGTGTATACTTAAATATTAAATGAAGATTTCAGGGTTTCTTTCCCCTAAATAATTAGATTTTTTGTTGCTGTGTATTCATCATGACCTCCCTAACACTGTCTTCCGTGTATATGACACTTGTAATTAGAAGGATGTGATGAAGATTCGCTGTTTGTGCTATGAATAGCCATAGATGGAAATTCCATAAACCACATAAGAGAGTATCCAATTTATACATTAATTTCATCTGACATGAGTAATTTAGTGAAAGTAAAGGATTTGACATGCTATTTGAAATTGGAGTTGCTAGGAGCGATTGCTGCAGTATGTTTGCACCCATATTCCAAAAGAAATGCCAATTATGCCATAGACGCTATTACTAAATTAATGCATAAATATATAAGCAACCTGAGTGGCTGCTCCTAATGAGATGGCTCACAGCAATACGCTGTATCTTCTGTAACTAATAAAGTTCAGACTGCCGCACTAATAGCATTTACCTTGAAGAATTTTAAAGGCCCATAAATCACTGCCGGCTGTTGTGTCTGCACACTCCATGGCTTTATTTGACCACTGAGCAAATAATGAATCTGCTAAAAACTTTATAATAACAGATTTATGATTGTAATTTATTTCAGAATTTTGATTAGAGCATGAAAAAGTCAACAAGCAGAAACTAAGCAATATAGAAATATATACTTTTATCAAATTATATTGGGTTTAATTAACCCCCTTGTGCATATAGATAGTATAGTACATCCTGCACTGGGGTATCCATATGTGAAGTGGGCTGAGGAGCTGTCTTTAACAACATATGTCTCTAATAGCTGCAGCCAGATTCGAGCTATGGATGCGGCTGTTAACCATTCAGATTCGATTGTTAATCTTTGAAAGTGTCGTCTAAATTACATCATAGCTGGTGCACGTATATTCCGACTCTCACCAGCCCCCCTGAAGCAATCGCGTGCATGGATGACTTACTATGACAGCCACTGGCCTGCTTAAGGCTCCCAATTCTGTCATGTTGGTCCTTCTCTGAAGCTCAGCTGTGTGCTGATCTTTAAGGAAGATTTCAATTTTCACTGTATATTCCAATACCATGGTAATGCATTTGCAGTATATAGTGTAAGCGATTGGTTTAAATCCCCTAAGGAGGAAAAAGTAAAAAGAAATGTTTTTAAAAATACAAAAAAAATGGAGATATTCAAATCACCCCTTTTCCCACATACAAATGAAGAAATAATAAAAAAAAGAACATATTTGCTACTGCCATGTTTGAACATGTTTGATCTATCAAAATATAAATTTAATAACCTGATCAGTAAATGCCATAATGATAAAAAAATTTAATTAAAACTTTTTAGATCATCATACCTTCCTAAAGAAATACAAAATAAAAAACAATCAAACTAACTAATGGACCCCAAAATGCATCAATGAAAATGTAGGTTCAGTTGTTATAAGAATGACTCCCAAGTGAAAGGTCAACAAGATTAAGATTTCACAAGAAAAGAGGAACAGCATTATCCAGCTCATCGATAACGGTCTCTTATCCAAGACGTTTGCCTAACTGCATCATGTGAGTGCCAAGACAGTTGGAAAATTATTAAATTGATTCCATCCAAAAGGCAAGAGGTGGAGGTCCAGGCATAGTATCAAAGTCAACAATTCAGCTCATCACCAGGTCTATCAGTTCTGGCACAAAAAAAAATGGCAAATGAGGTCGCTCGTATGCTTCATAATAGTGAGATCACAGATGTTTATGCAAGCACTGAGCAAAGAACTTTATCCAAGTCTGGATTAGTGGCCCAAAAATAGGTGAAGCATCCACAAATTTAATATGGTCATAAGAAATGTCAACTCAAGTTTCAAAAAAATGACGGGTGATTTGGAGCGATGAGACAAAATTCAATAGACTAGTCTCTGATGTGTGCAAATGGGTCTGCAAGAAACAAGGAAAAAATGGACTAAGGAATCAAGAAATTAAAGGAGCTGTCAAGTTCGATGGAGGAAACTTGATGATGTGGGGTTGTGTCGCAGGCAAAGGTGTTGGATAATTGACCAGGATCAATGGTAGGCTCAATGCTGAGGTCTATGGGAGCATCCTACAAGACGAGTTACTTTGTACACTCGAGTACTATGGGTATAAAAAGGATGACTTAGTGTTCCAGAAGGACAGTGACCCTTAGCATATTTCAATATTGGCAAAGAAATGGTCCAATGACAATGAAGCAGAGGTGCTGCATTGGCCCCCACAGTCACCAGTCCTCAACCCACTTGATCACTTGCACGTAGAGTTGAAGAAAATGCTGTATACATACCCAAGTGAGTTGACTAATGTGCACCAACATTGGAAACATGTAAAAGAGACCTGGAATCGGATTTCAATCCAGACATGCTTGAATCTGATCAAGAGCATGCCCCGAGGGATTAAGGCAGTGTTGAAAACAAAAGGTGGATTTACAAAATACTAACAAAACAATGAAAATATAAGTTTAGCTTTTTTGGGGCAAAACAGTAACAATGCAGAGACATTACAAGAATCTTTGTTATGTATGGATGATTGAACCTGAATGTGTAAAGTTCAGGATTCGTACTGAACACTTAATGTGTTAATCTAGTGCTGAAACCCTGAACACGAACTTTTAATTGTCCAGTTCTTGCTCAGGTTTGACAGCCAAATAAAACTTGTTGTTGAAATGCTGTAGAGCAGCCAATTAGTGTGGGTATGTCTTGTGCCATCACAGCCATCTCACGTATTGCTCACATGCCATGGAGTTGGGTGTGGGCTCCTGCCTCTATGGGGCTATGTTTGGGCTTCTGCTGCAGGCGGGAGGCTATGTGTAAGCTCTTGCTGCAGCCAGTGGACTATGTGTGGTCTCCTGCTGAAGCTAGGGGGCTATGTGTGGGCACCTGCTGCAGCTGGGTTGCTATGTGTGGGCACCTTCTGCAACTAGAGGTCTCTGTGTGGGTTCCTGCTGCAGTTGAGGGGCTCTGTGGGGGTCCTGCTGCATGCAGGTAATGCGCCCCAAGGCCGTGGGGTACCCCTAACTGGGCTTTGATGATTCCGGTGAGTCACCAATGTTGTGACCCGGCTCCATGACCCTGGGTATCAATTTAAAAGTTTTAGGGGTAGTGAGTTAGGGATGGTGTTTTCATGACGCCACCTGTGGTATTCGGCTATTGGGGCCGACACTGCGGTGCGAGACCTCTGCGGATGATGGGACTGCAGTTGCGGTGATATCACTCCCCATGGGTGGAGTAGTTCCCCAGGGCAACCGGTAAAGTATTTGGCAGTGGTAGTCAGTTGGGGTGCAGGACTGAAGGTGAGGAATAACCGACAGGTACACAATACGTAATCTCCATTACCTTTAGTGGTAGTTGCAAGTAGAAACCAGGATACTGTCCACAGGTGATGTTGGGAATCTGGGTGGCCTGGAAGCAAGTTGGGGATCTCATCACCCATTGATTTCGGAAGCCTCCCTGCTGCGTGTCTCCTTGCTGGTCCTGGCTGCCTGTAGCTGAGCTGCGAACCTTCTCTTCCTGCTCCTAAGTCTCTCACCTGTATGGCAGGCAGCTTGAGTCCTTCCCGGGCACCACTCCTCTGGCAACTGGCCCTGAGCTCTCTGATGCTGCTGTGCCTCCTGGTGCTTTGTTATGGCCAGGAGACTTGGAATCTCCCATCCTCTGGTTTTGGCTGCTAGGCCTGGAATACCCTCACAGCCTCAGACCCCGGTGTCCGTTTCTGGAGCTCTGCACTGGAATAAACCCAATAACTGTCTCCATTCCCCAGGCCTGCTTCTCTCCTTCCTCAGACCCTCTCCTATGGGTCCCTCATGCTTGCTGGTCGCTGTCCTGGGATGAGCCTTACACCTCTCCAGTCAACAGGACATCTTCACAGTCCTCCTAGGAACTGAACTAACTAACCCCGCCCCCAGGCCAGAATTTATAGGGGAGCTCCCCTGAACTCGGGTTTCAGAGCTCCCTCTTCTTGTCTGGAATCACGAAAAGTGTTGCATGCTGTGGGCTTACCTGGTGTGGAAACCAAGTATGACATCACCACCAGAGGAAGGCAATCTCATTGCGGCAAGTGGACTCTGGGGTGCCACACAGGTGGATAGCTCAGGCCCAAGCATACTCCAAGAGCTGAGCTGCTTCACAAGAAACAGGCTACCGGGAGAATAGCGAATAATCAGGAAATTGGAGTTAGATACATTATGACGTACAACTATGAGTGGGACTCATTGTGGGCTATACTCAGACGCAATTGAATGTCCACCAGACCCACCCTCACTTGAGGGGCTCATTGTCTGATCACCCCTTGATGATGACAAGCAAGGTCAGGAATTTGTGTGATATACTTGTTCGGAGCCACTATGTGCCCCAAACACCATCCTTGTTGGGATCTAGTCCGACTTTGAGAGGATGTTTCCAATGTGGACACTGTCTGGCCTGCAGCAATGTCCTTCGCTCTGCTTCCTTCACGTCAGCAGACGGAACTAAGATGTATGAGATTAAACACTACAAGAATTGTGGCACTTGCAATGTGGTATATTACGTCACTTGCGGGTGCCAACTAATTTACATTGGTCTTACGTCCAGGGAATTACGGAAACATGTAAGGGAACATGTGAGGGACATTGCTGCAACCCAGACAGTGGAAGATCCTTATACCCTAAAGGCGTTGCCCCGCTACTTTAAGATGCACCATGTTTGTGACCCGGCCTCCCTGAGAATTAGGGGGATCGACATCATTCATGGTGGTATCCACAGTGGCAACATCAAAAGGATCCTTGCCCAACATGAAACGCGTTGGTTCACGACCGTTGGGACTATGGTTCCAAACGGTTTAAACAATTCCTTAGTTTCACTCCTTTTCTGTGCCTGTCACCTCCTTTGCTTCTGTTTTTTGTACCTTGCACATTTTCAACTTTTTTATGTCTTTGTCTTTATTACAGATAAAGATTTTTGATGACCAATTGTCCCTACCGGGCCTGTCTTGGCCTGCTGATTTGACCATAACATCTGGCATCTGATTCTTTCAGCCAAGAGAATGGGCTAATCACATGCACCATGGACTAAGGAGTAAAGAGTTAACAACTACCTACCAACTCTTGCATTGAGGATATACTAATCACACAGTGAATTTTATTATATGCTGCAAATTTTATCTTTTATGCCTTCAATCTTGGGTTGTAGAAAGAGGTGGTTCACTGTTATTCAGCCATCTCCTAGTATTTTGAAAATTGCCCATTGCCTTGCCACTGTCCACTGAGGGGTTAATGACTCTCTGGCATGCAGTAAACTTTCTCATCGTTGTCATGTGCACTCCTTGCAGCTTCCCTCTTCCCTCCCTCAGTGGGTTGGGTGTCTAGACCGCGGTGCGCATGCCCGGGAGCCATGGTGACACGTCCCAGCTCCCGGACATGTACGCTGACAGTTGCAGTGACATCAGTGCACTTCAGTTCAGGACGGGGCGGGACCGGAAGTGCAGGATCGCTGCACACTGACCGACGCATGATGTTCACGCCATTAGGGTATATATAACGGTGGGGACATGTGCTTCATCAACTCCCCCTAATGAAGCTTATTACTTTATAAGAGGAAACGTGCGTCAGGTCCAAATCCGGGGATCACTCCACACCAAAGAATTGTGTAATGCTCCACACGTGCTCCTAATGGGTTTGATGAACCTGACAGCCCCGGACTGGATTTGCAAACAGAACCAGAGGGCAAATATGCCCTCCGGTCCAGTGTGCAGCCGGATGCAGCTAATAGCAGCCGCAGCTGCTGATTATTCAAGATCGTGGCTAGCAGGGTGCTAGCCACTGTCCTGAAATTATAGCAGCGTGCAGCCGCCGGTGTCCGGTTGCCAGATCCTCCCAGATCAGGGCAATCTGGCCCCATAGACTCCCATGTTAGGGAGCGCCAGATTGCCCCGGGAGTATCCGGGAGAATCCGTAAGGATTTGGGGAGATTTTTCTCCCCGGATGTAAAAATACTGTATGCTCCGATATTGTGTCCGGGAGAAAAATCCGATTCCTCCCGGATTCTCCCGGACACATGGAAACCGGATGGCAGAGAGCTGCCATCCGGCTCCATCCGGCCCCATAGAATACTATGGGGCCAAAATCTGGTTCGGGGCTGTCCGGTTTACACTGGACAGCCCTGGATCAGATTAAACTGTGGTATGAAGCCGGCCTTAGTAAGAAGAAACTAGCAATATATAGTGTAGACCCTTTCTGGGGTCTAGTGGGGAGACAAGAGAGGGGGCGCAGATCTAAGTGTAGAGTAAAAACTGCAGTGGCACAGAGTTATAAATGGTGCTGCTCACCTTATAGTTGCCTTGGTTTATAGCATATCAATCTTCAGAGATGTGGCACCCCTGTTGGGGATTGCCACAGGATCCATGGGTGCAAGGAGGGAATTACACCTTGGTTCGCACAGATCACCACACCTTCCACCCCAGACCTGAAGGGGGAGCTCTACTGGCTGCCTTAAGTCAGTTCCCCTTTAAAACATCCAGGCCTGAGGGGAGGAGCTAGTCAGTCCCAACAGTCAGTCTGCAGTGAGGAGAGAAGACAGAGGAGACGGAGGAGCTGGTTGCTGGGAGAGATCAAGGCCCAAGATCAGGGACCACTGATCACTGTGTGCACCCTAGGGAAAGGGTCGGATGCAAGTGGAGAAAGCAGGGAACTAAGAAAGGGAACCGGTTGCTATAGCCCTTTAGTACACCCAGACTCCGGAGTCCAACGCTGATACCATTTATTGCTACAGCAAAAGCCCAGAGGTCTCAGGAGAAGTTTACCCCTGAAGAGAACAAGTAAGAGACACTAAACCGACCAAGTATAGGACCAGGGGCCATAGGAGAAACAGGGACCCCGCAGAAGGACCTCATTGGGGACCTGTACCACACTCTGCTGCACCCACCATCACCTCAGCAGCCGGCTGCAGCGCTGGTATAGCCATTACTAGGTAACGTTAACAATCCTCTTTATCCCCCCACCGTTCCCCGCCATTGAGGGTCCAGGGCACGGGACCGGGGATCGACCAGCCGTGACTCCCCATCGAAGCCGCCATCAGCCCCGGTACCTGAATACCCCATACCCTGTCGACTGCCTCAATCCTGGCATCATGAACAGGATCCTGTGCCCAGTAAAACCGGGTACTGTGTGCCAAGAACTGAACTTTATTAACTGTTTCTGAACTGTATAACCGGTCCGTCATTACAGAAATTGAGCTACGCAACAGCGCGGGTAGAAAAGAGCTGGAAGATAAGCCCCTCCCCTTCATTCTGCTGGAGATTCACGAAGCGCAGTGCCCAGCTCCGGAAATACCCGAGGTGCTCCGCTCCCTCTGAAGAGCCGCCGACGACCGGGAAAGTTTGTTTCATCTTACCGGTTGGCAGCAATTAACTAAAGGGGCCCCATCATGAGTGACTCGAATGATGTACAGGTCCCTGGAATGCAACACCCGGAGCAGCGGCCCAAATAATGCCGATAACCTTGCCGTATATACCGGGTGCCAAATGGTTACCAACATATGAAGGCAAACCCGGTACCTTAGCAGCCTTTAAGCAAAAGAAGTGTGCAATGCTGGACATGTATACGATAACAGAGAAGCAGCGGACCACCGTTGTGCTGGGACAATTAACAGGTGCAGCGGAGCTGGAGGCTGAGTCCTGGAGTGATGCTCACAGGGACTCTGCTGCTAAAGTGTTTGATAAGCTAAAAACTGTCTTTGAAAAATGCACACAGTCTGAATTGAGGATGCTGTTCTACCAGTGTAAACAGAGACCGCAGGATACCATCAGAGACTATGCCCTCCGTTTACAAGGGGCACTCCGGTCCTTAAAACAGGTAGACCCGGCAAGTGTATTGGAAGAGAATAAAATGCTTGCAGAACAGTTTACAGAGGTAGTGAGGTCAGACTACCACCGCCAACAGGTACATATGTGGGTATTGGATCACCAAATGTGAACTTTAATGACTTAAAAGATCGTGCTATAACCGTGTTAAGAGATCCAGTGCCTGCAGAACCTGCAGTCCAATCCTGGCAGGTTAACACCTCTCCCATAGACTTTAAACCCGTTTCTACAGAACCTGCAAAAGCAGATGTGGCAACGAGTGCGTCACAGGAGTGTATTGCAGCCAAGACAGCAGCAGCAATAGTCTCTGACTAAGCAATGACATGGCTAAAACTCAGAGCTCCATACCCTACATGCACATCAGCATAGAGGGCCAATAAGGTCCTGGTGGGCGGAGTGTAGAGGTAGTGTGTAGTGGAGAAGTTAGTCTGCAGGACAGAACACAGAACACACAAGAGTCTGTAGAAATGTAGGAGAAGGAGGAAGCAGACTGTGGCAAGGAGGAACGTAGGAGAGGGGGCCCTGCACAGTTCCGTGCAGCCCCTAGGCCACGACCACCCCCGGTTGGGCGCCATTATCCCGGTGCCTCAACAACCGGACTCTGGGCAACCATATGCGGGTCAACATACACCCGTGCCCACCTACAACCGGATTACTGGTTCCGAAGCTGGGAGTCGTTTATCACTTCTATGCAAACCAGGAGTGGAGGGACCGCTTTCAAGGAGCACCCCACCACCGCCGCACACAGAGTTGTCTTGCCAGCGGAGTTACCACAAAAAGGACCCAAGGCTCCCCACAAACACCGGTCAGAATTCACCGGTAGGGAAATTGAAGCAGCCTCCTTGTACCCGACCTTGGCACTCAAAGGCGACAACGGCAACACATACTAGTTAGAATGAAGGAACACCGCGGAGCTCTGAGAAACACTGGTCATTGCTGAGTCCACCCGGTCCGTTACCCGTTAACTATATACCATGTATCACCTGCTTGTTACAGTAAAGTACCCGTTACAGAGACTATCAGTGTCTGTGCCTTTTTCAGAACTGTCCATCTCCGCATGCTAGAACCGCAGCTGCCTCACAACATCTTGTGCAGCTCCTGGCTCTGGGGACTCCCGCTCATCCTGTGGGGAGCGTCCCATCTTGCTGCATCCCATCCCCCGGAGGCCCAAGCAGCGCTGGTGGACATCACCGGAACTCTCACAGGTGGTGTCACGAAACAATTAACCCCTTAACTGTTCAGCCAATATATTGATCTGGACTACCGGGCCTCCACAGCCGCAGGCGCGGTTCCCGTGACAAGGAGGAGAAGACGCAAAACGCCTGCAATGTGTCGACCCGGCCACGGTGAGTCACAGAAGGTCAAGCTGTAGCAGATGATGACATGCGTAACCAGGTGCTGCAGTTAACCAAAAACATGGACTATGTATTAAAGCTCTTGCAAACTATGCCTGGAGCACCACCATCAAGCAAATTCCAACTAGCTGATAGCCCTAAGGATGTCCCATGGATGCGGAGGAAGAACAAGTCGCCCGTGCAGCGGACCAATGCACCATTCCAATGTAGACCCATGTCGCCCGTGGAGTGGACCAACAAGTTGCCCGTTCAGGGACCGACGCACCATTCCAACGCAGAGCCAGGGACCACACGGATTATTCAGGACAACCCATCTGCCTCCGATGCAACAAGCCGGGCCACTTCACAAGAGGATGTCCTTTAAACATGAGATTCCTGGACCCGAGGGCCAGCCCCCAGGGGTAGAGCAGCTGGGCCCAAATCACTGGCGTAACCGATACTTGGGAGGTCGTCCATACCTCAACATTTATGCTAGAAGGAAGCCCCATGTTGGCCCTACTGGACACCGGGTTGCAGGTCACTACGATCCCACATATCCTTTATAAACAATTTTGGTCTGATAATGATCTTGAACCCCCAAACCCCAAGTTTTATATTATTGCAGCTAATGGACAACCACAAAAACAGGTTGGGTACAGAGAAGCTACAATAAAGTTGGGGAGGGAGGAATTAAAAGGCCAAGGGTTATTTGTGGTAGAAGACAATCCTAATGAAAAATACCCCTACATGGTAATTGGTACAAATGTTATTGAAAACTGCTTTGGAGAAGTGTTGTTTTTACTCCGACAGATTGCTGTGACTGCTGGTTATGGGCGGACGAGAGTCATCCAACGAGAAATCTGAGCCCTCATCCACAAGCAACAGGTAAATCTGTCTGGGGGAGAAATTGGCAGTGTGCGGGTAACAGACCTGGTTCCCATTGTGTTACCACCCAAAAGTGAGATGATGAAATGGTGTCGAGCAGCGATAGGTCGCAGAGGACAGGAATACCAGGCAGTTGTAGAGCCGGTATTTTCAGAGCACAGACCTACACTACTGACAGCCAGAGGGGTGGTGGATGTACACAAGGGATGAGTACCAATCCGTGTATTAAATTGTGGGGAAGAGGAAGCAAAGCTACCCCGGTATGCTACTGTAGCAAAGCTGTACACTGTTTGTGACAACAACATAAAGGCAGTGGGACCTGTTTCCTCATCTAACCAGGCAGAAGATAACAACTACAAAGGACAGCTAGAGGAGTAGTGTCAGCAGTTGCACGTAGGAAATTATGCCACCCCTCCTTACCAGAAGCACGAAGTTTACCGGGTAGCACTGGAATTCGAGCAAATATTTAGTAAGCATCCATTAGATTTTGGGAGGATTAATGGGGTACACCATCGTATACCCACAGGAGATCATCCCCCAATTAAGTTGAGACACAGACCCATTCCACCAGGTCACTGCCAACATGCCAAAGAGATGCTGTGGGACATGAAGGAGGCCGGGGTTATAAGAGATAGTTGTAGTCCCTGGGCAGCCCCTTTAGTCCTAGTCAGAAAGAAGGATGACACGATGAGGATGTGTGTGGATTACAGGGAGGTCAACAAGATCACTCACAAAGATGCTTACCCATTACCCCGAATAGAGGAGTCTCTTGCTGCATTAAAGACTGCTAATTATTTCTCCACATTAGATCTCACTAGTGGGTATTGGCAGGTCTCTGTTGCAGAAGAAGACCGAGAGAAGACTGCATTCACAACGCCAATGGGGCTATGCGAATTCAACAGTATGCCATTCGGGTTATGCAATGCACCAGGAATGTTTCAAAGGCTCATGGAAAGTTGCCTGGGACACCGGAATTTCGAGAGAGTACTCTTATACCTGGACGACGTCATTGTGTTTTCCAAAACCTACCAAGAACACCTGGAACACCTGGCAGAGGTATTTGAGGCTTTAGCGAAGTACGGGATGAAGCTCAAACCATCTAAATGTCACCTGCTGAAACCTAAAGTTCAATACCTGGGACATGTGGTCAGCGCAGATGGAGTAGCACCAGACCCGGAAAAAATAACAGCTATCCAGGATTGGCAGAGACCAACTACCGTCACCGAGGTACGTCAGTTCTTCGGTTTGGTTGGGTACTACCGAAGATAAATTAAGGGCTACACAAAGATAGCAGCACTCCTACAAGATCTCCTGGTAGGCCAGTCTAAGAAAAGAAGATCTTCAGAGCCACCATTGGACTGGAGAGAGGAACAAGAAAAATCCTTCCAATAAATGAAGCAGGCTCTAACCGGTGAAGAAATCCTGGCTTACCCTGATTATAACCTACCATTTGTCCTTTACACTGACGCAAGCAATGTAGGCCTGGAAGCAGTCCTTTCCCAGATTCAAGATGGTAGAGAGCGAGTAATTGCATACGCCAGCAGAAAACTTCGACCCACCGAGAGGAACCCAGAAAACTACAGTTCCTTTAAGTTGGAGTTCCTGGCCTTGGTCTGGGCTATAACAGAAAGGTTCAAGCATTACCTTGCAGCTTCGAAGTTCACCGTCTTCATGGATAATAACCCGTTGACACATCTGGATACCGCGAAGCCTGGAGCACTGGAGCAATGCTGGATGGCCCAACTGTCGAACTATGACTTGACTATCAAATACTGAGCAGGCCGTAACAACGCAAATGCTGATGCTCTCTCCAGAAACCTTCAAGTACATCTACAAGGAATTGAAGAAGAAGAGGATGACTTAGAGGAAATAGAACTCACAGCTTTCCATAGAAGTAGAAAATGGAGACTAGCTGAAGAACACATCTAGCAGAACCGTCAGACTGTTGAACTAAACCCGTTGCCTCACTATGGATGGAAGGAGACTCAAGACAGTGATCCGGCAGTGAGCCTTGTAAAGAAGTTAATAACCCAACCGGATTCCCAACTTGAGAAGAATGCTCCACTAGAAGCCCAACACCTGTGGAAAGAAAGAAGCAGGTTATTCATCTATCAAGGTCAATTGTGCAGACAGGACATCAACCCAAGAATACATGAAATGGTATGGCAAGTTATGGTTCCAAAGAGAGATGTCCAAATGGTATTGGAAGCGTACCACGATGGAGCGGGACACTTTGGATGGAGAAAACTGAAAATATTGTTACGTGAGAGATTCTATTGGATCAGCATGAGAACCTCTATAGAGAGATGGTGTAAAAACTGTGGACCATGCTCATTAAGAAGAAGAGACTGTAACAGCCAGAAAGCACCACTCAAGCCTATCATCACCAAACAACTATTAGAACTGGTAGCCTTAGATCATGTCAAACTTGCACCCAGCAAATCAGGCTACACCTATGCTCTTATCATGGTAGACCACTATTCCAGATTCCTTGTGGTAGCTCTGGTAAAAGACTTAACAGGTGAGACAGCAGCAAGAACATTTCAAGCTTATTTCTGCAGATCCCATGGTTATCCAGACCGGGTATTGACAGATCAAGGACCTGCCTTTGAAGCTGAAATATATATATATTTATTCAATTATATATTTATTCATTTATACAGCGCTATTAATTCCATAGCACTTTACATATATCAGTAATGCTGTCCCTCTTGAAGCTCACAATCTAAATATCCTATCAGTATGTCTTTGCAATGCAAATATTTCAAGAATTCTGTCGCCAATACGGATGCAAGATGATTTGCACCACATCTTCCCATCCTCAAACTAATGTAATGTGAGAAAGATGAATCACGTGGTAATTGAATTGCTGAAAACTCTGCCCTTAGAAGAACGAAACCAATGGCCAGAGAAGTTACCGGATCTAGTTGACATCTACAACAACATCTCAGTAAGCTCAACAAATTGTAGTCCTGCATACCTCATGAGAGCAAGACCAGGACAATTGACAGTAGACTTCGAGATAGGCATAATAGTTCCTGAAGACGATACTACAGATGCCGATTGGGATACTCGCAGGAAAGAACAATACCAGAAAATCCAAGAATGCATTGAGACAAGTCTGGAAAAGTCTAGAGGAAGACAAGAAACCAACTTCAACAAAAGTGCGCAAGGAACGCCTTTAACACCTGGTGAATTGGTTTTGAAAAGAAAAGAAGACTGCACAAACTAGATGATCAATGGGAAAAAGAACCATACACTGTGTTACCATCCATTTTTGATAACCAGAAAACCTGTTTAATCAGCAAAGATCATGGTGAAACAACTGCAACAGTGTCCAGAGATCATTTGAAGAAATGCCCTCAACAGCTTCAACCAGAAGAAAATGTACCTTGTCCAAAGCCAGAAGAGAAAGAGAAGCCAAAGACAGTCCAGACAATCATTGGAAAGTTACCAGCAGATTGGCCTCAAGTAGAAGGTACATATCTAATCCCAACTTTAATGTTTCCACCAACAGTAGAAGTGCCAAGAGTACAAGAGCCTCCCATTGTACCGGCACCAGAGAATCCTGCAATCGGTGCACCTGCCATTCCTACTGTGAGATCAGGTAGTCGCAGACTGCTACCCAGTTTACCAGTTACACATAGACCCACTCTCACCAATCCTACACCAGAAATATGTAGGTCAACACGTGTCAATCTAGGACACCCAATACTCAGGTACAGAGAGTAAACTGTAAAATATGGGAAAATGTAAATATGTGCAGAATGTAAATCTGTTATTAATGCAATGTACAGAAAAGGGTGAAGTGTAGGTAAAAAAAAGCCAGACCATGTACACAACACCAGTAAGAGGGGTGAGAGGAGTTGGTGTAAGGATCTGTCTAGGGAGAGCAAAATCTTGGCCCATAGGTGATCCCAGAACCAGGAGGCCTACAGCGCTTATGACCCGGTAGAGGCCCCTGCAGTACCTAGGACTCCTGCGTCAAGGCACCCGTGTTGTTTGTTGTTGTGTTGTTGAACTTTAAGCCACAGGGACTTTACCTGTTGGACTTTTGAATTCCCTTTTCTTATTTTCAAAAATAGACCATAGCCACAGGACTGGTGGTGGCAAACACCCGTTTTAAACACCCCTTTTAAACAGCTTGCAGCAGATGGACTAGCGCTGTATGGACTGGTTACCCGTTTTCTTATTTATACCTGGTTTTTGTAAATTTTTCATTTTTAAGACTCTGTTCAAATTCAAATGTAAATAGTTATGTAATTGTTATGAAAAATGTTTTAGTCCCGGAGGACTGTATTTAACTAGGGGCTTATGTGGCACCCCTTCGGGGGATTGCCACAGGATCCACGGGTGCAAGGAGGGAATTACACCTTGGTTCGCACAGAATACCACGCCTTCCACCCCAGACCTGAAGGGGGAGCTCTACTGGCTGCCTTAAGCCAGTTCCCCTTTAAAACATCCAGGCCTGAGGGGAGGAGTTAGTCAGTCCCAACAGTCATTCTGCAGTGAGGAGAGAAGAGAGAGGAGACGGAGGAGCTGGTCGCTGGGAGAGATCCACGCCCAGGACCAGGGATCACTGACCGCTGTGTGCACCCTAGGGAAAGGGTCGGATGCAAGTGGAGAAAGCAGGGAACTAAGAAAGGGTTCAGGCTCAGGCAGAACTTACCCCAAACCACAGAGCACAGACACAGAGGAAGCCTCATAACTTTCTAAGGTGGAAGTTCCAAGTTGCACTGGGAACCTGGTTATTACTCTGGACTGTACCTGTTACCCTGTCACCAGTAAAAGGTACCGAAACAACAATCACTGTGTGTGTGTGTGTGTGTCTGCTTAACCGCCGCAATTCACCGCCTTGTCTGCAAACACGCAACTACTACTCCCCTCATCCATCCCCGCTGCCCTGAGGTAAAGCTCCACTTGTGGGGAGCTGTACCACACTCTGCTGCACCCACCATCACCTCAGCGGCCGGCTGCAGCGCTGGTATACCCGTTACCAGGTACCATAGGTGGCGTCACGTTAACAATCCCCTTTATCCCCCCACCGTTCCCCTCCATTGAGGGTCCAGGGTACGGCACCGGGGATCGACCAGCCGTGATTCCCATTGAAGCCGCCATCAGCCCCGATACCTGAGTACCCCATACCCTGTCGACCGCCTCAGATACATCCAGTTGGTTCATTCCATCCTGGCTGGCCTGCAGCCCACCTCTGGATCCATCAGGACTACAGCTGGAGAGCCCATCAATGTAGTTGAGTAAGAAGGAATATCCAGAAAAAATGTGGCGGCGCTTCCAGGAGAGGACAAAGTATTTTCATTTAGTGGCGTATTGATAACTCAGAAGTAATTAAGATCAGATACAATGTGCTTTGGTTATATAATGATAACATTAGCCTTCCTCAGGTACTTGTGAATAGCATGCTATAGCATTATATAACCGAAAAGCATTGTAGCCTATCTTAATTACTTCTGAGTTATTAATATACCAGTAAAGGAAAATACAGTGTCCTCTCCTGGAAGCGCCGCCACATCTTTTCGGGATATCTGGATATTCCTCCTTACTCATCTAAGTGGAAACTATGAGATACAATTTTAACTCAGATTGGGTCCTAAGTTTGAATTGTATGCTCTTCCCATGGTTTATCACTGCCTCCTAATGAACATAATGAAATATGAATTTTGATTGTAAACCAGAATATGTTGGTACGATAGAAATGTATAAAAATGTATATCTTCATCAATAGGCTCTTCTAGTAGGATAAAATGGAAACACATCTTTGCACAAAAATATAACAATTACTTACAGTTTTTTTTTCATGAACATGCATTACAGTAATGGTGGAAATAAGAAAAGTTGAATTTCTCACTTCACATGAGATGCTTAGTTAAATGACTTCTCTTAACATCACTTAACCTCCTGATAAGCCATACTTATCGCCTGTCTTTCAAGAAGAACAAAAATCTTAGGCTTTAAATAACCCCCGAAAGCAGTGTGATAAAAAAGGATGTGAGTATAATAGGTCATCACTGATGTCAAACTGCACAGCCGCTTTTCAGCTCAGTAAAAGCTTCAAACATCTACAAATCATTGTGTGCTACTACTTAGCATTTTAGATGTGACTTGTGAGCCATCATTATCAATTCTTCCTTCAAGAAAAAAATAACTTAGAAATTGCTGTTAAGAATTGAGACTGATGGAAATAGATCTTCCATTCGTCTATCTGAGCCTTGACATCTTTGGAGTGTGAAAAAGGATTTTTCTAATTCTTTTAGGCTGTGAAAAGTATTTGCCTTGCACCCCAGCTCCCAGATGTTACAGATTATTGCATACTATTATATGACATCCTTTAATAATAAAACTGGAGATAATAGGAGGGGAAGAAAACTCAGTTCTTAACTCATTGCCCAGTGACAACAGCACATAGCAAGACGTAGTTACTCTATGAGTCAACTGAATTTTTACTATGTTGTAATGGTAACGGTATCATGTTGTAATGCAAGTCTCTAAAGCTACTACTGCAGCACCCGCCAGGGCCGTGGGGTACTCGGGATCGGGCTGGTCAGTTCTTAGGGGGATCATGGTGGCGGTGACCCAACTCTGTGACCTTGGGCATGCAGTAAAGAGGGGATATTTACAAGGTATAGTTCATGACGTCACTTGTGGTATTCGGCCAAGGATGGCTGACGCTGCAGATCAGGACCGCTGGGGCAGATGGTGGTGCAGCTGGGATGGTGTCACTCCCCACAGGTGGAGCGGGGCCCCAGGGCAGATGAGACAGTCTAATAAGGTGGTGATGGGCAGGGAGATAGGGTGCAAGGGGGTGCGGTGCGCAGAATAGCAGGAGGACACCGGGGGTTGCAGTTCTTGCACTTTACTCACAGTCTTTAGCAGTTCGAGCCCAGCCAAGTGCCGTGTCCTCCAGGTCCGCGATCCAGCCAACTTCCAGGCAGCTAGGGTTCACTCCTCTTAGAGACCCCTCTGTAAGCCTCTCCTGGTTGTCTTCCCACACTGGCTACTTGCCTCTCCTGCTCTGCGTCCTCTTGCTACAGTGTCCCAAGCAGGTGGCTGTGGGCCTTGTTGAGCAACGGTCACTAGGTCCCCTGGCCCTAGGTCTAGCCACCATTTCAGCTAATGTCCATGGTGCTGGCCATCTTGCCTGCAGATTAGTGACCTCTGGTTTCCTGGCTGAACTATGAAATGGTGCCTCCAGATCGGGGCCGGTCACCTCGTGCAGCCAAGTTCCTCCAGCAGCAGCCTTGGGGCGGGTGCTGGAATGGGGTCCCTCTGGCCAGGGTTCCGTGGCGACCTACCCACTGATCCCACTTCCCCTGGCACTAGCCTCCCCTAGAACTTCATTGTTGCTTATCTTCCTCTCCCAGACTATCTGAGTTTCTAGACTGTTCTCTGCTCCTTTTCTAACCTTCTGTTCCCACCCCCTCTGCCTATTCCTTCCTCCAGCCTGAAGGTGGGGTTCTGCCTGAATAGGGTCCGCCTAGACCCCCAAGTCTGAAGTTAGGATGAGTGTTGGGTGCAGGTGTTCATGTGTCTCAGATTTGTGTTCCCTCTTTACCTGGTAGTGGAATACCACACCTATGGCTTAGGTGCAGTACCTCTGTGGAAGCCAGACCGCAGGGGCACCATACTACCATAATTTGTTTAGAAAATATGATATGCAAAAAAGAACATATTCCAAGATACAGTTTTTCATTTAAAAAAATTGATTGAAATAGTATCTGGCATCACTCTATTTTAGTAAATACATTTATTCCCATGACATAACAGCCCTGGATTCAGTGCGTTACTCTGAATTGCCATTTTTTGCTGTTCAAACTTGAAATTTATGAATAAATTAACACTGACTGTTCCCATTCCACTTGTGAAACAGAAAGGGGGACACTACCTGGCTCTAGAAACATCAAATGGGCAGTGTCAATGTATGTAGTGTGGTACCTCTAACTTAATATTCCCTAACTCCATTCCTCATCCCAGGGCAGTTGTAAAGTCTATGAATAGATGGTTATCAATTCAACACAGGGCAGGTGACGCAGTAAATAATGTAGAGGACACAGCTGGGTGCAGTCTTCACAGTTTACTCATAGTTCATAGGCTCACCAGCCAGCCTGGTGCTGCATCCTCCAAGCAAGGGATCCAGCTACTCCGGGTAGATTGGTGATACTTGTCCAATACCCCCTTCGTGTGTACCTTTCCAGGTCGAAACCTGCACTGGCTCTTGCCTTCCTGCCCTGCACCTCACACACAGTGTCCCAATCCAGTGGCCTCAGGCCCTGTCGGGCAACTTTCTCTCTGTCCCTTGGTCCTATGTAGCCACCTTTTCAGTGATTACGTGTGGTTGTGGCTGCTGCACATACAGTCACAGCAGCCTCGGGTTTGCTAGCTGAATCATAAAGTGTTTTCCACTTTTCTGGGGCCAGTTCCTTCTGCGGCCTAGCTCCTCCAGCTAGTCCCTTTGGGCAGTCAATGGAACGGGGTCCCTCCAGCCAGAGCTCCGTGGAGACCCAGAGGTAGTCCCACTTCCCTGGACAGAGCCTCCCTCAGAGCTCCTTCTTCTCTGGAGCTGTTCTCTCTCGCCCCTCTCTGTGCTGGGACGAGCTCCTCCGGCTCCAGTCCCCAGGACGTCTCTTCCTCAGACTCCTGCCGTCTCCCACGTCTCCCTCTTACTGACTGGTCACTTCCTGTTTTTCCCCTGTTTATATTTACACTTCCTGTTGCTCTCCTATTCCTACATCTATACCCTCTACCTAGTTCCCCTTCAACCTGAGATGGGACCCTCCCTCAAAAGGATCCACCCAGATCCCCTGGAATGGAGTGGTGTTGGATGTTAGTATGTGGATACTGAGTAGTGTTCTCTCCTTACCCGAGAGTGGGGAAGCACACCTCTGGCTGAGGGGCACCACACCACCAACAGATCATATTTCAGGATTTCCTTAGGCTAGGTTCTGTGGGGCAGCGCCTGGATCGCAAGTCAGGAAACACGTGGAGCCCGGTAGTGGTTCAAACAGGACCCGGTGTTTATTGCTGGTACACACAGCGATGGCACGGTCTGCCGGAATCCGGGTCGCAGCCGGGTACACAAGACACAGTTCATATAATGTACCCCGGGTCCTTCAGGCCAAAGGCCTCTGTTATGGGCCACCCCGAGTTCCCCCAGCCCTCCTGGGCTAGGCCGTGTTAGTCTAGCACACGGCCTCCTGGAACTCTAGACCTCTCCTTTCCGTATATCTGCTGCTGCTGCAGCCAAGGCACAAATCTGTGTACAGGGAACCCGCCCTGCCTCCTGACCAGGCTTTTAACTCCGTGTCTACTTCCGGGACCTTGCAAGACCCGGAGCGGAGGGAGCGGACCGTCCCTTTCTCTCACACCCTATACCGGGCTCAATACGTGACAGTGCGCATTCTGGGGGAGACATAGCGCCCCTCGCATATGATCCCCCGCACTGTCTCACACACCCCCCCCCTCGGTTCAAACTTGTGGGGTTGAACCCCAGCCATCAAACAGGGTGCCCGGGACAGGGCATCCGCATTACCCTGCAACTTGCCAGCCCGATGCTCCACCGTAAAATTGAAGTTTTGGAGGGACAGGAACCACCGGGTGACCCGAGCGTTCCGTTCCTTGGCATTTCGCATCCAGACCAAGGGAGCGTGATCCGTAACTAACCGGAACTGTCGCCCGAGCAAATAATAACGTAGGGACTCCAAGGCCCATTTAACGGCCAAGCACTCCTTCTCCACTACGCTATAATTCTTTTCCGCCGGGGACAATTTCCGGCTCAAGTAAGTGACCGGATGCTCGATTCCGTCCACTTCCTGCGACAGCACAGCCCCCAGCCCCACCTCCGAGGCGTCTGTTTGTACAACGAAGGCGCGTTTGAAGTCAGGACTGATGAGGACGGGCTGTCCGCACAAGGCCAACTTCATGGACTGAAAGGCTGCCTCTGCTTGGGGATTCCACCGCACCAACGCAGTTTTCTTCCCTTTCAACAGGTCGGATAGGGCCGCCGTTCGTCCAGCAAAGTTGGGTATGAAACGTCGGTAATACCCCACAATGCCGAGAAACGCCCTCACCTGTTTGGTAGACACTGGTCGGGGCCAATTTTGAATGGCCTCGATTTTGTTTATTTGGGGTTTGATAACCCCTCGCCCAATCACATACCCCAGGTACCGGGCCTCCTCGAGCCCCATGGCACATTTTTTTGGATTCGCCGTCAGGCCGGCGGCCCTGAGCGAATCTACCACGGCCTGTACCTGGGATAAGTGGGTATGCCAATCAGGACTAAAGATGATGATATCATCCAGGTAAGCGGACGCGTACTTCCGATGGGGTTCTAACACTATGTCCATGAGCCGCTGGAATGTGGCCGGGGCTCCATGCAACCCAAAAGGCAACACAACATAGTGATAGAGGCCTTCCCGAGTAACAAAGGCGGTTTTTTCCTTAGCCGACTTTGTCAGCGGCACTTGCCAGTAGCCTTTTGTCAGATCGAGCGTCGTGAAGTACTGGGCTTGCCCCAGTCTTTCGATCAGCTCGTCCACCCGGGGCATGGGATATAAATCAAACTTAGATACTTCATTCAGCTTCCGGAAATCGTTGCAAAACCGCAGCGATCCGTCCGGTTTTGGAATGAGCACGATGGGACTAGCCCACTCGCTCCGGGATTCTTCTATCACCCCTAACTTAAGCATGTGTTTCACTTCGGCCGCGATGGC
The DNA here is from genome assembly GCA_033576535.1 of Allobates femoralis. NCBI lineage: Eukaryota > Metazoa > Chordata > Amphibia > Anura > Aromobatidae > Allobates > Allobates femoralis. The sequence goes on from JARQOC010000003.1 coordinate 468,723,634, forward strand.
TTGCCGTCGGGCCTCGGGTACCCGGTACGGTTTCACCCGCACTTTTACCCGGGGCTCAGTGACAATGTCATGTTGAATGACCGAAGTCCGCCCTGGCAGGTCAGAAAACACATCGGGATTCTGCTGTACCAATTTGTGGGCTTCCCGTCGTTGGGCCTTAGTGAGGGTGTCACTTATTCGTACGCCTTCGGTATCCCTGGGGGCCGAAAGGGAAGGGACCCCGGGTGCATCGGATGCCTCCATGATCATGCACTCCCGGTCTTTCCACGCCTTAAGCAGGTTAACGTGGTATAGCTGCACGGGTTTCCTTTTCCCGGGCTGGTATACCTTGTAATTCACCTCCCCTACTTTTTCCCGGATTTCATATGGCCCTTGCCATTTGGCCAATAACTTGCTTTCCGTAGTGGGCACTAAGACCAATACCCGGTTCCCCACCTCAAAGGTCCTAACGGTGGCCCGTGTATTATACGTGCGGCTTTGAGCTCCTTGAGCATCCATCAGGTGCTCTGTCACAATAGGCCGGACCGCCGTGATCCGGTCCTGCATTTTCGCCACGTGGTCTATGACGCTCCTATAGGGAGTGGGTTCCTGTTCCCACGTCTCCTTGGCGACATCCAAGAGCCCTCTAGGATGTCGGCCGTACAACAGTTCAAAGGGGGAAAACCCCGTAGACGACTGTGGTACCTCCCGGATGGCGAACATTAGATATGGTAATAGCATATCCCAATCCTTTCCATCCTTGGCCACCACCTTTTTCAGCATGGACTTCAGGGTTTTGTTAAACCGCTCGACTAACCCGTCGGTCTGGGGATGGTACACCGAGGTGCGCAGCTGTTTAATGTTGAGCAATTTACACAGTTCCCGGGTCACTTTGGACATAAAAGGAGTCCCCTGATCGGTGAGGATTTCCTTAGGTAGTCCTAGGCGACAGAACATGGCAAACAGCTCCCGGGCAATTATTTTCGCCGTGGGGTGGCGTAACGGGATCGCCTCCGGGTACCGGGTGGCGTAGTCGACAACCACGAGTATGTGTTGGTGGCCTCGTGCTGATTTCACTATAGGCCCCACCAAATCCATTGCGATCCGTTCAAAAGGTTCTTCTATAACTGGTAGAGGTACCAATGGACTACGGAAGGTGGCAATGGGTGTGGTCAGCTGACATTCCGGGCAGGAGTCACAGTACCTCTGGACATCCGCATACACGCCCGGCCAAAAGAACCTTCGCAAGATGCGTTCTTGCGTTTTTTTAGCCCCAAGGTGGCCCCCTAGCAGGTGGGAGTGGGCCATCTCTAGGACCGCCCGGCGGTGTGGCTGCGGTACTACCAGTTGGTCCACAACCTCATCCCGGATTTTGTCCACCCTATAGAGTAACTCTTGGTTAAGCACCATGCGTGGAAATACGTTCTCTGCCCCCGGATGCTGAGCTACCCCGTTTATTTCAGTTACCCTTTCTCGGGCCCGGGTCAGTGTGGGATCCTGTAGCTGAGCTGTCCCAAACGCTCCCCGGGATACTTCCAACTCTGGAAGCGGTGGGGTCTCCTCGACCTCCCCTGCCAAGACGTCTAGCGGGAACCTATCGGGGTGACACTCTAGCCCTATGTTGGCGACCCCTACGGCAGGTGTCCCAGTCTCAGGGTCGTCGGGCTCAGCACCCGGGTTCCCTGGCTTCAGGACAGGGTTACTCCTCCTTTCCCATAAGGACCAAAACAACGGTAAGTCTCTTCCCAGCACCGTCCCGTAGGGTAGAGCCTTTACCACTCCGACCACGTGAGTCACCTCTCCACAGGGGGTGGATAGAGTCACTTCCGTGGTCGGATACTCGCGTAGGTCCCCGTGAATACACCGGACCCCGACCAATCCCCCAGTGAGTTGCAACCCGGGGATTAAGGACGCACGAACCAGCGTCACCCAACTGCCAGAGTCCAAGAGAGCTTCTGCTTTGTGTCCATTGACGAGCACCGGACACAGATGTGGTGCCGTTAGGGGAACCACTACATCTGCGGTGAACACGGGGCTGGCATACATCGAGAGCCGGCGTGTGAACCCACAGTCCATGGGGTCCGCTGTTAGTGGGCAATAGGTAGCCACATGTCCCGGCCCTTTGCACCGCCAGCACCACGTAGCGGTGCCAGTGCCGGGTCGGAAGCTCCTTCTTGGGGAGCCGGGTTTCTTGCCAGCCCCATTCTGGGGTATCCTCTCAGCGGGTACGTTTTTAGGAGAGTCCCCTGTAGATGAACGCATACCTCTACCCGGCTCCGGAGGCCGGCGTAACTGCCGCAGTGGGGCAGAGTCCCGTATGAACTCCTCGGTGGCTGTATATCGCTCTATCAAGCTAACCACCTGGTCCAAGGTACCCGGGTCCCCTTGCCCCACCCAACGCTGTATCGCAACCGGCAGAGTCCGAACCAGCCGGTCGACCACCACCCTTTCCACCATCTGTCCCGGAGTTAAGCTCTCAGGCTGGAGCCACCGTTTCACCAACTGCAATAAGTCATACGCCTGGGAGCGAGCCGGCTTGGACTCCACATAGGACCAGGAAAACACCCGTTGGGCTCGGACATAAGTATTGACCCCCAGTCTAGCAAGGATCTCACCTTTGAGTCTGGCGTAGTCCTGTGCTTCCTCCCAACTGAGGTCCGTGTAGGCCTTTTGGGCATCGCCCATCAGGAATGGCGCCACCACTTCAGCCCACTGAGCGGAAGGGAGGCCTTCTCGTTCTGCGGTGCGCTCGTAGACGGTGAGGAAGGCTTCTACGTCGTCCTCTGGACTCAGCTTCCGCAGGGCCGATCGGACCCGGTCCCGGGCCTCACGCCGCTCCGGGGGAGGCGCTGTTGGCGGGTCTCGTAAGGCCGCAATTTGCTGCAGGAGCAGTTCATTCATTTTCTGCTGTTGTAGAAACTGCTCCTGTTGTAGCAACTGCTGCTGCTCCTGCTGTCGCTGGTGCTGCTCCTGCTGTCGGAGCTGCTGCTCCTGCTGTTGTCGTAACTGCTCCTGTTGTAGCAACTGCTGCTGCTCCTGCTGTCGCTGGTGCTGCTCCTGCTGTCGGAGCTGCTGCTCTTCATGTCGCTGCTGCTGTTCCTGCTGCCGCTGCTGGGTAAGTACCAGCTGCCTTAGGATTTCCTCCATATCAGCGGCAGGCCTGAACTGTAGCGTGGCCGGCTTAAGTATGGACATACAGTGCCGGGCACCCCGCAAGACTGTCGGCTATTCTGACTGCTGCTCCTCTCACTTTAGTCGCCGCTCATTGGCCTCATGAAACAGTCACTTTCACCGGGCTGGCCTGCTTGCCCGCATTCTCCACCATATGTGGGGCAGCGCCTGGATCGCAAGTCAGGAAACACGTGGAGCCCGGTAGTGGTTCAAACAGGACCCGGTGTTTATTGCTGGTACACACAGCGATGGCACGGTCTGCCGGAATCCGGGTCGCAGCCGGGTACACAAGACACAGTTCATATAACGTACCCCGGGTCCTTCAGGCCAAAGGCCTCTGTTATGGGCCACCCCGAGTTCCCCCAGCCCTCCTGGGCTAGGCCGTGTTAGTCTAGCACACGGCCTCCTGGAACTCTAGACCTCTCCTTTCTGTATATCTGCTGCTGCTGCAGCCAAGGCACAAATCTGTGTACAGGGAACCCCGCCCTGCCTCCTGACCAGGCTTTTAACTCCGTGTCTACTTCCGGGACCTTGCAAGACCCGGAGCGGAGGGAGCGGACCGTCCCTTTCTCTCACACCCTATACCGGGCTCAATACGTGACAGTGCGCATTCTGGGGGAGACATAGCGCCCCTCGCATATGATCCCCCGCACTGTCTCACAGTTCACATTGCATTTTTGCTGTCCATTTAACGCATTTGTTTGGCAGCAGCACAAATGCAATGTAATGGATGCGTCAAGGCATCCGTAGGCTTCCATTCAACAAATGCATACTAACGCATGCCAAAATAGGTATGCATTTGCAAGTACACATTTGTTGAAATGCACATGCAAATGTGGACTGCAACGCAATATAACGTCATACTAGAGATTTGTGCAAATCTGCAGCATTGCATTATATTGCGTTTGCGATAGATGATAGTGTGGCGCCCCTCTGGCTAGGTGCCACAGGGAGGTATTGCACTTTAACAACAATGTGATATCTCTGTAAGTTGTCAGTTCAGGGTTTAACCTATGGAGTCTGTTTTTGCACACACATGTGACGAAATGGACCCTTTAATATATAATGGAGGAGGATTTCTTATTCATCCAGACATATCATATTGTATATAGGTTTGTAAACTTGTAATGGTCAAAGAGAATTTCTTACAGTATTGTCATAGATTTCTGTGGTTAAAGTTTAGCCTGGTAATGTAATTATCTAACCTGTTTGTCATTGAAGGCCAGAGAACTTAATTATGCTAATCGTCCATTGTCTATTACCCTGTGAATGTGGATTGAGGCCCCAGCCACTATTGTGTTAATGTCATGGTTTGCAGACTGATTGTCTCATGCTAACTTTCCATTGTATCACTGCTAGCATTTGGATCAGCATTTGGATTGCAATAGGACTAAAATATGTTAAATGAGGATTGGAGTTCAGCCAATGAAAAGACTGTGTTATTGCACCAATCATGACGTCCCCAATATCCTACAATGAGGGCTGAGGGTATATAAGGAGGACTGTTCACTTTAACCAGTAGTTTTGGAGTGATATTCTGTCTAGTGGCCTCAGTCTAGGGATTTTCGGTCCCGGCTAGAGGTCACTGGATTGGATACAGGCAGCTAATCGAGGGTCTTCGGATCCGATTAGCTAGCCATAACCCCAGGCCTAGGCATCTCGGTGCCGACCAAGGGGATCAGAACACGGACTAAGGAACCACAAGGACTTCAGCATCGGATTAGCGGATTCGACTGTGATAAAGACTGCACAAGATACATAAGGATAAGGAAGCAACCCAGGTTGGGACGATACAGTCACCTGGCTACAGACTTTGCCGTGCCACATTTTAATCCCTGGTGAGCCAGCGGAAGGGTGAGACTCTGTTGCCTGTTGTTACGTTTATGTGTTCTGCTTGGTTTATGCGTTATATGCTGTTAACTGTTTGGGGATCCAATAAAGCCTTGATATTGTGATTCCCTGACCCTGTGTTGTCTGAGTAGTGTTACGCCCACGGTTAAGGAGCTCGGGCGCTCAGTTGGGGATGAGCCCTGGTCCACGCTGTCTTTGTAAAGGCGGCTGGGCTGCGGACGAGAGCACCCACTGACACCCGGGTCTCCACAACACACACCTAGGATTAGGCCACTTAGAATAGGGGGGACTGGTAATTTAGTAGGTCCCAAAAAGGGGTGGAGCCTAGGGTGGAGTAGTGAGAGTGAGTGAAAGTTTCACTTCAGACAGTGCTGGGAAGGCAGTCAAGAAGGACAGGCCTGACAGTGCCTATGACAGGAGGGATCCCCATCTTTCCGTGGGGGCCCAGGACAGCAGCCAATGGACCAGGACTGGGGGAAAACACCAGCAACGCGGGAAGCCGAGGCAGTCAGCAGTTCACCTCTGACTGCAGACCGACAAGATGCGGGCCCACAGTAAACGGGTTGCCGTTAGCATCACAAGGACATCTCACCCCTCAGGACTGAAACCAGTTGAGGACACTAGTGGTTGTGGACTGAATTCCGGTGGTGGGAGAAATCGTGACAGACCGTAGGACAGGCGGGAGAGCGCTGTGAAGGTGGTAGAGGCAGAGAAGAATAAAATTGACCCGAAAGACTGAGAGAGAAAACATCTAGAGACTCCATAAGGGGGACCCTGTGCTGGCAACATCCACCCGGTAAACCCAAACTGTACCGTGTTCTGTTTTAACATCTGCCGATACCCAGTAAATTGGAGTTAGACTTGACTTTGCTTCTGTGATTCTTCACACCGGTGCCCTGAGGGCTGCAGCACCAACACTAGCATCTCACCAGAGGGGTAAGAACATCAGCAACAACTACTCCCCTCACCAATATCCGTCACCGCTGCCCTGAGGTAAAAGCTCCTCCTGTGGGGAGCTGTACCACTCTCTGCTGCTCCCACCATCACCTCAGCGGCCGGTTTGCAGCGCCGGTAACTATATTACTGGGATCCACAGGTGGCGTCACGTTTCCCTGTAAATACTCCTTTCTTCCCCCACCATCTAACAAATGATAACCAGGGCACGGAACCGGGATCCCGACCACCCGTGATTCCCCATCCAAGAAGCCATCAGTCCCGGTGTTCAAGTTCCCCTAGCTCTGGCCACATCAATAGGATAGATAGAAATATAGATAGGTGATAGGATAACCAGAAAAAAATTCTCTGCAGCACTACAAATAATGCACACATGCTAACAAGCAGTATATGAGGAAAAAATTAAAAACTTATGTTTTTTCAAAAAACTCAATATTCTTATATTTTTATTTTCTGAGGTTCTTGGTACATACATTGGCCAATGTCTGTTTGCTCATCAACCACGACACGGTGACCCCAGGTCTCATGAGTCCTATGCTGACATTACTGTCCTCCTTACAGAGATAGTTATCTGCCGCGACACTACTATTTTCATGAATAATGTAAATAAGTGGCACTAGAGAAAAGAGGATCAATCGGTATAATGCAAGTGTGTAATGCAGAAACTGCCCTGTGCTAAATATGAAAACAGAGATCTTAGTCACAATAGTGGCCACTAAAGAATAAGCCTGGCATCCACTTCAAGGAGCCTCTACTGCCAGGTCCTGACACTATGCCCTAATGGAATTGTGAAATGTGAATGGGTTTATATGTCCATGGATGCGATTAAAAACTATGATCAGGTGTGTGTTAGGCTCTACAATGGTGTCCATGTGTGGCTACCAGACTAAGGAAGGGAGAAAAGGGAAAAATTATATATAATGGGAGCGCAGTCAAAAATAGACAATATGTAAATAAGTGTAAGACTGGCATCACCATAAACGTAGGTGCTGGCAGAAAATAATATACTTACAGAGATAGTTATCTGCCGCAACACTACTATTTTCATGAATAATGTAAATAAGTGGCACTAGAGAAAAGAGGATCAATAGGTATAATACAAGTGTGTAATGCAGAAACTGCCCTGTGCTAAATATGAAAACGGAGATCTTAGTCACAATAGTGGCCACTAAAGAATAAACCTGGCATCCACTTCAAGGAGCCTCCACTGCCAGGTCCTGACACTATGCCCTAATGGAATTGTGAAATGTGAATGGGTTTATATGTCCATGGATGCGATTAAAAACAATGATCAGGTGTGTGTTAGGCTCTCACAATGGTGTCCATGTGTGGCTACCAGACTAAGGAAGGGAGAAAAGGGAAAAATTATATATAATGGGAGCTCAGTCAAAAATAGACAATATGTAAATAAGTGTAAGACTGGCATCACCATAAACGTAGGTGCTGGCAGAAAATAATATACTTACAGATAAGGTAAAGAATATTTATACCGTGTTAGCCAGTAGATAGAAAAATATATTGCAATCTGAGAGTCCTCAGTGGTTGATACCTTTTAATGGCTAACTGAAAAGATGGTAAACATAGCAAGCTTTCGAGACGACTCAGGTCTCTTCTTCAGGCTGATAATGACACAAATTCTGAAGACACATACATTTATACATAAGCAATAGAGGAAAAAAAAAAAAAAAAAAAAAAAAAAGAAGGGGAAAGAAGAGAACAGAAAAAAAAATGGCAAAACAGTGTTATATGCTCTGGTGGATATGACATATCCACCAGAGCATATAACACTGTTTTGCCATTTTTTTTTCTGTTCTCTTCTTTCCCCTTCTTTTTTTTTTTTCCTCTATTGCTTATGTATAAATGTATGTGTCTTCAGAATTTGTGTCATTATCAGCCTGAAGAAGAGACCTGAGTCCTCTCGAAAGCTTGCTATGTTTACCATCTTTTCAGTTAGCCATTAAAAGGTATCAACCACTGAGGACTCTCAGATTGCAATATATTTTTCTATACTTACAGAGATAGTTATCTGCTGCGGCACTACTATTTTCATGAATAATGTAAATAAGTGGCACTAGAGAAAAGAGGATCAATAGGTATAATGCAAGTGTGTAATGCAGAAACTGCCCTGTGCTAAATATGAAAACGGAGATCTTAGTCACAATAGTGGCCACTAAAGAATAAACCTGGCATCCACTTCAAGGAACCTCCACTGCCAGGTCCTGACACTATGCCCTAATGGAATTGTGAAATGTGAATGGGTTTATATGTCCATGGATGCAATTAAAAACAAAGATCAAGTGTGTGTTAGGCTCTCACAATGGTGTCCATGTGTGGCTACCAGCAGGGGTAAACCTAGCCTCTCTGCTGCCTGAGGCAAACTACAAAATGGCACCCCCCCAACTCAAGGATGTCAGCGCCATCACACGCACATAGAAGAACCACACAGAAGAATGCAGAACAAGGGTCATTAATGGCAATTGCGGCTTGGCACAAGCTACAGACACACAATGATTGGCGGCAGAGCGGTGCTCCTGTAGCTGACACCAGTCCTGCATCCTTATAGCACAGAAGGCAGCACTGGTTGCCAATCTATTATCTCTGGCACATGCCTACAAAACTCTGGGCAGCTTCAATGTAGCGCTGCCTGGCACTGACTAGTCAGACATGTCCATCATACTGCACCGTCCTCACACCACAGGTAACGACCTGCAGTCTAAGCATCAACAAGCCGCCGCTGCATGGAGCTGGTAAAATTTCCCAACAGACCATGCCTCTTCTCTGAATACTTAGCCAATCACAAGTGCTGCACATGGGGCTGTTTAGAGTTAATAGCAGGTGCCGGACAAGTGGGTTAAAGAAGGGATGTGGGAGCGGGAAGGGGGAAGAGCACCACCGACCAACCGCCGCTCGGGAGAAACATGGCTGGATGCCTGTATGTACCGAGGGCGGCACTGGTCATGGTGTGTAAGATATGGCCAATCTGTCCTGCAGCAGAGGGACAATGCATCCTGCACCAGGGTCATACATAGAAATCATGGGGCCCCATAGCAGAGGTTCTAATTGGTTCCCCCCCCCAAAAAAAAAGAACAGAATATTTGTCTGGGTCACATATGTAAAAATTTCACAACTCTGCAGCCCTTACAAAGTAATTTTTCTCTTATTGAAGCCCCTTGGTTCCTCTTTCATTACCCCCATAAAGTATAATACCAACAAAAGTGCCCCACAAACACTGTATGATCCCCCCCCCACAGCGAATTCCTCTACAGGACGCTATGGTATAATGCCCCTTTCCCCAAAGTCCTTCATATATTATGATGCTTCCCCATAGTCCCCCATATGTTATAATGCACCATCCATAGCCCTCCGTATAGTATAATGAACCCCATAGACCTTCATACACCATAAAGCACTGCCAATATACATGACAGCACCCCCACATACATGACAACACCCCCATATACATGACAGCACCCCATAATCCTCCTATATTATAATGTAGATTATCACTGTTTAAAATAATGAAAGGATACTCTTCATCTCCTCTCTCCTTGCAACCCCTTGCACCTTCTCTCTCCTCGCACCCCCCTCTATTCGCAGCTCCTCTCTCTTCACAGCTCCCCTCTCCTCGCACCTCCTCTTTACTCGCACCCCCTCTCTCCTTGCAGCTCCTCTGTCCTCGCACCCCCTCTCTTCTCGCAGCTCCTCTCTCCTCGCACCCCCTCTCCTTCCAGCTCTTTGCACCCCCTCTCTCCTTCAGCTCCTCTCCCCCCTCTCTCCTTCCAGCTCCTCTCCCCTTGCAGCTCCTAATCACACCCCCTCTCTCCTTCCAGCTCCTCTCACCCCCTCTCTCTCCTGGCACCCCCTCTCACCTCCTCTCTTCTCAGACCCTCTAATTGCATCCCTCTCCTCTCCTCGCAGCTCCTAATTGCACCCCCCATCTCCTTCTAGCTCCTCTCCCCTCCTCTCCCCTTGCAGCTCCTAATCGCATCCCCTGTCTCCTTCCAGCTCCTCTTTCCTCCTTGCTCCCCGCACCACCTCTCTCCTTCCAGCTCCTCTCCCCTCCTCTTTCCTTGCAGCTCCTAATCGCACCCCTCTTCCCTTCCAGGTCCTCTCACCCCCTTCTCGCATCCCTTGTCTCCTTCCAGCTCCTCTCACCTCCTTGCTTCCCGCACCCCCTCTCCCCTTCCAGCTCCTCTCATCCCCTCTCTCCTTCCAGCTCCTCTCTCCTCCTTGTCGCATCCCCTGTCTCCTTCCAGCTCCTCTCACCTCCTTGCTCCCCGCACCCCCTCTCCCCTTCCTGCTCCTCTCACCCCCTCTCTCCTTCCAGCTCCTCTCTCCTCCTTGTCGCATCCCCTGTCTCCTTCCAGCTCCTCTCACCTCCTTGCTCCCCGCACCCTCTCTCTCCTTCCAGTTCCTCTCCCCTCCTCTTTCCTTGCAGCTCCTAATTGCACCCACTCTCCCCTTCCAGCTCCTCTCACCCCCTCTCTCTCCTTGCAGCTCCTCTCACCCCCTCTCTCCTTGCAGCTTCTCTCACCCCCTCTCTCTCCTTCCAGCTCCTCTCACCCCCTCTCTCCTTCCAGCTCCTCTCACCCCCTCTCTCTCCTGGCACCCCCTCTCACCTCCTCTCTTCTCAGACCCCCTAATTGCATCCCTCTCCCTCTCCTCTCCTCGCAGCTCCTAATCGCACCCCCTCTCTCCTGGCACCCCCTCTCTCTCCTGGCACTCCCCTCTCACCTCCTCTCTTCTCAGACCCCCTAATTGCATCCCTTTCCTCTCCTCGCAGCTCCTAATCACACCCCCTCTCTTCTGGCACCCCCTCTCTCTCCTGGCAGCCCCTCTCACCTCCTCTATTCTCAGACCCCCTAATTGCATCCCTCTCCCCTCCTCTCCTCCTCTCCTCGCAGCTCCTAATCGCACCCTCTCTCTCCTGTCAGCTCCTCTCACCTCCTTCTTTTCACATCCCCTCTGTCCTTCCAGCAGCTCTCTCCTCCGCTCCCCTCGCAGCTCCGGCCTCTTCCAGCATGTGTCCCGCGCTGAGCGCTCTGCCCTGCGGGACGCTGACTGATGATGTCACCGCCCTCTCCGTGCAGAGCAGAGCTGCAGGTGGGCGGGAGATTTGAAAGCAGGCAGCGGCCGGCGTGCTGTACTACTTTAGTACATATCGCGGGTGACGGCCGCAGCTCCCATGGCAGTATCTATCTGCAGGGCGCCTGCCACCTTGCCGCCCCCTGTGTCACGCGCTGAGCGCTCTGCCCTGCGGGACGCTGACTGATGATGTCACCGCCCTCTCCGTGCAGAGCAGAGCTGCAGGGGGCGGGAGATTTGAAAGCAGGCAGCGGCCGGCGTGCTGCACTGCTTTAGTACATATTAGTACATATAGTGTCCATTGTATATTATTTTCTGCCAGCACCTACGTTTATGGTGATGCTAGTCTTACACTTATTTACATATTGTCTATTTTTGACTGAGCTCCCATTATATATAATTTTTCCCTTTTCTCCCTTCCTTAGTCTGCTAGCCACATATGGACACCATTGTGAGAGCCTAACACACACCTGATCATTGTTTTTAATCGCATCCATGGACATACAAACCCATTCACATTTCACAATTCCATTAGGGCATAGTGTCAGGACCTGGCAGTGGAGGCTCCTTGAAGTGGATGCCAGGCTTATTCTTTAGTGGCCACTATTGAGACTAAGATCTCCGTTTTCATATTTAGCACAGGGCAGTTTCTGCATTACACACTTGCATTATACCTATTGATCCTCTTTTCTCTAGTGCCACTTATTTACATTATTCATGAAAATAGTAGTGTGGCGGCAGATAACTATCTCTGTAAGTATATTATTTTCTGCCAGCACCTACGTTTATGGTGATGCCAGTCTTACACTTATTTATATATTGTCTATTTTTGACTGCGCTCCCATTATATATAATTTTTCCCTTTTCTCCCTTCCTTAGTCTGGTAGCCACACATGGACACCATTGTGAGAGCCTAACACACACCTGATCATTGTTTTTAATCGCATCCATGGACATATAAACCCATTCACATTTCACAATTCCATTAGGGCATAGTGTCAGGACCTGGCAGTGGAGGCTCCTTGAAGTGGATGCCAGGCTTATTCTTTAATGGCCACTACTGAGACTAAGATCTCCGTTTTCAAATTTAGCACAGGGCAGTATCTGCATTACACACTTGCATTATACCTATTGATCCTCTTTTCTCTAGTGCCACTTATTTACATTATTCATGAAAATAGTAGTGTCGCGGCAGATAACTATCTCTGTAAGTATATTAATTTCTGCCAGCACCTACGTTAATGGTGATGTCAGTCTTACACTCATTTACATCCCTGTCCTCCTTGTCCTCCCTGTCCCACTTCTAAGTGGGTGGACACCATCTCAACCTCAGACCACCTGTGGGCGATGAGGGTACTAAGTGCAGACATGGAGCCAGCAGCTTCACATATTAGACATAAAACAGAAAAAACTGCACAGCACTCAAAGACATAGTGTGAACTGGTGCCAGCAGGGGTGCTGGATCAAACAACCAGAATGAATTTCTGGGCAGCACTCAGGTACAGCATCCCTGTACCAGCAGCACTGGTACTCGCCGCCTCCCCCCTCGCCTCCCACTGTTCTCACCCGTATTCTCCAGCCAGCTACAGAGTCGCACTCTATACAGTGGTCATGTGACAGGGCGGGCTGATGTAACATCACACAGCCCGCCCTGTCACATGACCGCTGTACAATGCTACTCTGTAGCTGGAGAAGACAGGTGAGAACAGAGGGGGGTGAGGGGGATCCCGACCCCATGCCTCCATCCTGCCCCCCCATCTCCATCCTGCCCCCCCATCTCCATCCTGCCACCCGGCTCCATCCTGCCCCCCGGCTCCATCCTGCCCCCCCGACTCCATCCTGCCCGGCGACCAATCAGCAAAGCGTGTTTTCAAACACGCACCAAGTGCGCTGATTGGTTGTAGCGGCTGCCGGCAACCAATAAGCGGAGCACGGCTTGCTATATTGGCACGAAATTTCAACTGCCGCTCATAGTGTGACGCACTTCTCTGCTGTTTACAAGGCTGTCAGTCAGAGTGTCACACAGTTCACTCCTGTTTACAAGGCTGTCAGTGATAGTGTGACACAGTTCCCTCCTGTTTACAAGGTATTCTAGAATACCCGATGCGTTAGAATCGGGCCACCATCTACTTGTATCATAACTGTCTAGTTATGGAATCTGCCACTGAAATCTTTCAGCTGACAAAGAATCCAATGTGTAGTCAGATATTACAGCTGTGCTGTTGTCTGCACTTCTTTAAGGTAGGTTCAAAATGGAGCCGGCTACCATCTTACAACAAAAGGACATGAAAACCTCACATGGACCTCACAGTTGTATCCTGGGCATCAATATTCTTTGTTGGTTGCTGTGGGTTGTGGTGGACACTGTTGCTATGGAAATATAACCCTTCCTAAGCTGCATCATTACACATTACTACTTATTATGTCCCAAATAATAATGTTAGATCGTGTACTATACTATTTTATGTGTATTGTGTACTACTGGATAGTTTTATTGCTAGGTAGTACTGTTTTTTAGAAATGTTGAGCACTTCTATACTCATTTTTTTATGTTATTGTAGTGTGTATGTGACCTGTTGACTTCTTGTGAAAAGTGCAAAATAATTGTTTGGTGCATGAGAGATGTGAGCTGTGTTGTCTTAGGCTATGGTCACACTTGCGTTTTTTTCTATAAAACCTGATCCGGTTTTGAGCTTTTTAAAAGCTTAAAACCGCAGCAGGAAACGCTCCTCATAGGAGCCTATTATAAAAACCGGATTGCTTTTCAAGCAATCCTGTTACCGGCTCCGGCTCTGCAGCCTGCGTGAAAGATCATGCAGGCTGCAGTTTTCAGAGTGGTTCTGTGCCCCGCATTGCGCTAACCGGATTGCTCAGGATGTGTAATCCTGAGCAATCCGGTTACCGACTCCGGCTCTGCAGTCTGCGTGAAAAATCATGCAGGCTGCAGTTTTCGGAGCAGTTCTGTGCCCCGCATTGCAATAACCGGATTGCTCAGATGTGTAATCCTGAGCAATCCGGTTACCATATACTTTGCTTATCCCTTATTTTGCCCATCATGTCTCTAGGGGGTGCCCATCCCCCCTAGAGACATGCTACCTACTCAGGTGGGCATGTAAGGGATTAATATTCCCTGTACAGTATAGCCGACTCCTGTCGGCTCTGTACATTTTTATCAATGAAGCCGGCAGCTCCCTTGACAGTTGCACATAGTATACGTCATGTACGCATACTATGTGCTGCTGTCCGAGGTCCTGCAGGCTTTTACAGTAGATCTATGGGCAGCGCAGCAGTTGTATATCAAACACCTCAAAAACACACATCCACTGACATAAGACCCAACCTGGAGCCTGGGACTCTAGGCAGGCAAGGGATAGTAGGGCCAGTTATAAATGGGTGAGGCGTAGTTATGGTAACGGACCAGTGTAAAAAGGAGAAAGAGGAAGTAGTTAGCCAGTAGGCCAGTGGGTGCCGAGCAGAACAGAAAAGGCCCAGAGTAGACGAGTGCCGAGCAGCCAAAACCAGAAAAGCCAGAGTGACCAGAAAAGACAGGAACAACAGAAACCGGATCGGTGCCACCGGGTCCGAGGAAGACGGTAGCGCTGACAAGTTACTGACAGGACAGACTCTCCTGACCTACCTGGGAAGTTACATGGGTAGGAAAGAGCCCGGTGATCCCTTGCAAGACAGGGACACTCAAGGCTATGCTGAACCAAAGTGTCGGCTCTGAGGGGGACTGAAGATTCACACCAGCTCCCCAGACAAACTGATGGGGAACACAGATTTCAGATCCATATTCCCATTACAGGGTTGGGGGCATAGCAGCAACTAGGAGGACCTGGCTTACCGTCCATACACTTAGGGGGAAGCTACATTGAGGGACCGAGCTGCCGCTCCGCAATCCACCCAGAAGAAGAGAGAGAGAATCAGCCTGCAAGGACATATAGAAAGAGTGAGGAGTCTTAGAGTGACAACCTGGCTGCAGAGGGTTCAAGTGGTACCAGAGTCAATTGTGTAAAGCTGTTAAGAACTGAACTGTACTGTGAACTGTTTGACCGTGAAGAACTTACAAGGAAATCCGGTGAACCCTGATTGAGTGTCCGTGTATGATTCCAGGTATACAGAACTGCTACTGCACCATTTTACCCTGTCAGGAGCTGTCCCGACCCGCGGCGGGCTCGTCCACCTGGCTGCAGCATCCATCCATCCTCCTGACAGAAGTACACTGCAGCGGTGGTCCCCTTACTAACCACAACCCGTGGGTGGCATCATGACAAACTCCCCTGTAAATATACCTCCCATTTATTGCGGAACCCGGGACACAGTCCGGACCAAGACCGCCGTGACATCCCCAGCAGTACCCCGGTCCGGTACTGAGTACCCCGTCCCAGTGGGCTCAACATTAGCACTTTGCTTATCCAGGCGGCAGCTGGGATAAGCAAAGTATACGGTAACCGGATTGCTCAGGATTACACATCCTGAGCAATCTGGTTATCGCAATGCGGTTCCCTCCACACATTTTTCATAAAAAATGTGTGGGACCACAATTGCGTTCACCGCATCCGGATCTGGATGTGGTGAACGCAATTCAAGTTTAAAGTGTGACCCCAGCCTTAGTCAATGATTATATACCTTCCAATTTTTGAAGAATTAAAAGAGGGACAAATTATGGCAAATTTTGATCACACCTAAGCCACACCCATTTGTCACTTCGTTCTTCCGTGGTAAAGGGACATTTTGGAGTGGTGGTGGTGAAAGTCATTCACATGACGCCCGAGACTTGCAGGGCAAAGACTCTAAGGCTGGCTTCACACTGCGGTCAGATCAGGTCAGGTCAGGTTTTGTGTGCCAAAACCAGGAGTGACTCCAAAACCTAGAACAGGTGTCAATCTTTTAATTATACTTTTTCTCTGCAAGTTCCTCTCCTGGTTTTGAAACACAAAACTTGACCTGATCTGACCTGACCTGACCGCAGTGTGAAGCCAGCCTTAGGCTGTTTTCACATCAGCATTTCTCGTCATTCGTGGCAGATCCGGTATTTTGCCGCATCTGCCACCTAACAGATCACTTGCAGCAAGACTGCGTTCAGTCTAATTCATTCCATATGGGACTTGCAGACATGTTTGGCACTTGCAGTGACCCATTAGGCGGCAGATGCGGCAAAACTGCTGGATGTGCTGTGAATGTCGAGAAATGCTGATTTGAAAGTAGCTTAATATGGGACTGTCCCACTCTGTCTGGGTCAATTGGGACTAGAGAAAATCTCTTACCTTTCAGAAACCTTCTACCTTCCAGTATCCCTGGCATGCCTTTTGATTAGTCAGCACTTGCATGAAGTCATGTTCATCTATGGTTGGGACCTATGGATTTATTTTTTGCTAATTCGTTTATAGTTGTAGCAGCTAGAACTTTCTCATGTCTACGTAGCTTCGCTATATGATATCTGGCTTTTTCACATCTATAAGGACATGTTAACACGTTGAATACATTTTGGGTTTTTTGTATTCTGCAGGAGTCCACACTAAACCAGGGGTCTCAAACTCTGTTGGGTTGGTGGGCCGCACGTAGAAAAAAATTGATATCGGGGGGCCGCATTGCTTGTAGGACTAAGGGTACCGTTACACGTCGCAACATTGCATGCAATTTCACAGGCAAAGTGCTGGTTGCAGTGAAATCATGGACACATTGTTCTATTTTCTTGCTGTGTACAAATATAACAATGTGTCCATGATTTCACTGCTACCAGCAAATTGCCAGTGACATTGCATGCAATGTTGCGACAAGTAACGGTACCCTAAGTGACATTTTAGCAATACCAGAATTTTTTGCTCAATCTAGTAAAGTACAAATTATGATCTTCTTGTAGTAATGTCCCCACCCTGGTCTCCATCTTGTAGTAATGTCCCCATCCTGGTCCTCGTCATGTAGTAATGTCCCCATCCTGGTCCTTGTCATGTAGTAATGTCCCCATCCTGGTCCACCTCTTGTAGTAATGTCCCCATCCTGGTCTCCATCTTGTAGTAATGTCCCCATCCTGGTCCACCTCTTGTAGTAATGTCCCCATCCTGGTCTCCATCTTGTAGTAATGTCCCCATCCTGGTCCTCATCATGTAATAATGTCCCCATCCTGGTCCTCTTCATGTAGTAATGTCCCCATCCTGGTCCACCTCTTGTAGTAATGTCCCCATCCTGGTCTCCATCTTGTAGTAATGTCCCCATCCTGGTCCCCATCCTATATTAATGTCCCCCATCCTGGTCCTCCTCTTGTAGTAATGTCCCAATCTTTTAGTAATGTTCCCTCCCTTGTCATCTTGTAGTAATGTCCTGGTCTCTGTTCTTTTTGTTCTCTCGCTCACACACACACTCACATAGGGCTTGTCCACACGCCTGCGCTCTCAGTATTTAGCGCTTCTGCGCTAAATGCTTAGGTTTTGACAGAGAAGTGCAGGTGCGTGTATGCGGCCGCTTTCAGCAGACGCTGTCCCTGGTTACCCGATGTGTATCGAGGTAACCAGTTCATACAGCAGCCTGCATAGTGTGCGCTTATCCAGAGCGCACAGGGAAACACTGCAAGCAGCATTTCCCTGTGCGCTCGAGATAAGTGGACAGTGGGCAGCCTGCTGTATGAACTGGTTACCACGATACACATCGGGTAACCAGGGACAGCGTCTGCTGAAAGCGGCCGCATCCACGCACCTGCACTTCTCTGTCAAAACCTAAGTATTTAGCGCAGAAGCGCTTAAATACTGAGAGCGCAGGTGTGTGGACAAGCCTATATATACACACCCGCACATTCACACACACTCGCATACATACACACATACATCCTCAGACATATTCACACAAACACATACACACTCACACATTGACACACTTACATAGGGACATATTTGGAGTTCCTGCCGCCCTAGGCACTTTCAGCGGTCACGTTCCCCTCCCCCTCCAGGCTGCTATCTTTGGCTGTAACAGCGCCTTACCTGACTCCACTCTTCTCATTCCGGCAGCTTCTTCTTCTGTGGCTCACAGTCTTCCGCTTGCCGGCACCAGCCGGCACCAGCCAGCATGCGGCACCAGCCTGCACCCGGCAGCCGGCACCAGTCAGCTCATGGCACCAGCCGCCGGCGATGTGCCGCTCAGGCGGCGCGGGAATACACTCACACATATACATACACTCACACACATATACACACTCACATACAAATATACACGCACACACATATACACACTCACACATATACACACACATACACTCACACATACACACTCATTCACATATACACACAAATACACACACACTCACTCACATATACACACAAATACACTCACTATTATACACATGCACACACTCACATATACACACAAATACTCACACATATACACACTCACATATACACACAAATACTCACACATATACACACTCACACATATACACACTCACACATATACACACACATACACTCACACATACACACTCACACATATACACACTCACACATATACACACACATACACTCACACATACACACTCACTCACATATACACACAAATACACTCACTCACACTCACATATACACACAAATACACACACACTCACTCACATATACACACAAATACTCACACATATACACACACACACATATACACACTCACACATATACACACACATACACTCACACATACACACTCACTCACATATACACACACAAATACACACACTCACACTCACATATACACACAAATACACACACACTCACTCACAT
The DNA here is from genome assembly GCA_033576535.1 of Allobates femoralis. Classification (NCBI taxonomy): domain Eukaryota; kingdom Metazoa; phylum Chordata; class Amphibia; order Anura; family Aromobatidae; genus Allobates; species Allobates femoralis. The sequence goes on from JARQOC010000003.1 coordinate 468,742,431, forward strand.
ATACACACAAATACTCACACATATACACATACACACTCACTCACATATACACACAAATACACTCACTATTATACACATGCACACACTCACATATACACACAAATACTCACACATATACACACTCACATATACACACAAATACTCACACATATACACATACACACTCACTCACAAATACACACAAATACACTCACTATTATACACATGCACACACTCACATATACACACAAATACTCACACATATACTCACACATATACACATACACACTCACTCACATATACACACAAATACACTCACTATTATACACATACACACTCACTCACATACACACTCACACATACTGACACTCTCTCTCTAACACTCACTCATACACCTGATGTCCCGGGCTCATTATACATGCAGCCGACGCGGTACTGCTTTACTGTGACTACTGTGACGGGTACCGCGCCGGCTCAGCTCACACAAGCGCCTTTGCGCCTGTACATTCATGAAAGCAGGCGGCCGGTGGACCAATCAGAAGCCGCCTGTGACGTCACAGGCGGCTTCTGATTGGTCCACCGGCCGCCTGCTTTCATGAATGTACAGGGCAGGCGCGAAGGCGCTTGTGTGAGCTGAGCCGGCGCGGTACCCGTCACAGTAGTCACAGTAAAGCAGTACCGCGTCGGCTGCATGTATAATGGCCCGGGGCATGCATTTTTCTTTCATGGTGCCCCGGGCCGCACTGGGGAGCGTGGCGGGCCGCTTGCGGCCCGGGGGCCGCGAGTTTGAGACCCCTGCACTAAACTATACAATAACAATCTTTTCTTGCAATTGTGTTATTGAACTTGGTTATTGTGTTTTTTTAGGCTGCACATTGAAGCCTCTAAAAAGCACCAAAATCACACAGTACGTCAGCATCTTTAGATTCATAGTGAGTGATGTTTTCATGAAATCACATCCACTTTGCTTGAACAGATAAACACAGCATGGGCGTACCCAGCGTGGGGCAGGGGGGGGCAGCTGCCCCCCCCAAGAGGCTGCCCCCCCTCATGAGGAAGGGGTGAGCACGGCACTGTGCGCACCTAGTATTAGTACCGCGTTATTATATGTGTGCAGTGCACTGTCAGTCACACTCGGCGGCTGAGGCTGCTGAGCTGAGGCGGCCACCGCACCTCCGCTCAGCCTCCCCCTCCACCTGTCACCTCACTCTAGCAGCGCCGGTTAGTTGTTTACTTCAGGCTCCGTCCGACTCCTCAGTCAGCGGCAGCGCTCAGCCTCAGTCAGTGTCACTGTCATGACAGACAGCGTGTGACATGGGGCGGCAGGTCGGCAGCTGCAGCAGCGAGCAAGTAGGGGCGCAGGCCTGGATCATCATCTCTCCGGGCACCCTCAGCCTCAGACAGTGTCTGCCGACTGCAGATCAGCTCGGCAGGCACTGTCTGGGAGGCCTGCAGGGGGACTCAGACGTGACCACTGAGAAGTGCTGAGGCTGAGTCCCTGGCCCTGCTGCTGCGGTGCAAACTGAAGTGGCATCCGTCTGGGGACACTGCTGTGGTGAGGAGTGAGGCAGGAGCTCGAGGCGAGCTACAAAAGTACAAGAGGATAAGTAAGTTGGACAACAGTAACTAACACTGTTAAAAAATAGATGTATCTAAAAAAAAGTGATGTGGGGGGTGGGGGGTTGGGGTGATGGGAGAGCCCAAAGGGTTGTGTATGGGAGCCTTATGTGGGGGCTGCGTGCTGTATATGAGATGACATGTACTCCCATCTCATATACAGCCCTGCCCCCCATAGGCTCCCATATCATATATACAGCATCCCTATAGGGCTCCTATATCATTCATATGTATGACCCCTAAAGGGCTCCCATTATTGGAGCCCTATGGGGGGGCTGTATATGACATGGGAGCCCTATGGGGCTATGTGATATGGGAGCCCTATGGGGCATTAGGGGGGCTGTATATGATATGGGACTCCCATATCATATACAGCCCCCCATAGGGCTCCCATATCATATGCAGCCTATGATATAGGAGCCCTATGGGGGGCTGTTTGTTTTATATGATATGAGGACTGTATGGGGTATGGGAGGCTGTATATGAGATGGGACTCATATCATTTACAGCCACCCATAACGCTGCCATATCGTATACAGCCGACCACATAGGGCTCCCGTTTCATATACAACCCCCCATAGGGCTCTCATGATGGGAGCCCTATGTACATGATACAGGAGCCCTATGAGGGAGCTGAATATGATTTGGGTGTCCTATGGCAGTGTTATATATGATATGGGACCCTATAAGGGGGCTGTATATGATATGGGAGCTCTATGGGGGGCTGTATATGAGATGGGAGCCCTATGGGACATTGGGGGGGCTGTATATGAGAGATGGAACTTCCATCTCTTATACAGCCGCCCATAGGGCTCCCATGTCATATACAGCCCCCCATAGGGCTCCCCAGTGGCGTAACAAGTCTAATGGGCACATGTGCGCAATTTAGGCCCCCACACTTCCGCGTTCACGTTGGTCAGATGTATGGGCCCCGTGTAACATTCTAAATCCTATAAAGACTCACAAATTGACCCCTCTCCCCCTTCATTATGTGTTAATGTCCCTTATCCTGCTGTTTATGGTCCTCCTCCTGGAATATGGCCTTTATCGTGGTATATATGTCCCCCATCATGGTTTATATGGTCCTCCTCCTCTGCCACCATAGTCCTCCAATTATTATAATGCTTCCCCACATTCCTCCATACATTACAATGTATTCCCATAGTCCTCTATGTATTATAATGCATCCCATAGTCCCCCATTCATAAGGTACCCCCATAGTCATCCAATTATCATAATGCAACCCCACTATCCTCTATATAGTATAATGTAGCCTCGTATGCCTCCATACATTTAATGCACCTCCATACAGTATAATGCACTCCTATAGTTCTCCATATAGTATAATTCACCCCCATAATTCTCCATATAGTATAATTCATCCATAGTCCTCTATACAGTATAACGCACCATCAATAGTCCTCCATATAGTATAATGCACCCCCATAGTTCTCCATATAGCCCTCCATACAGTATAATGCACCCTCACAGTCCTGTGTTTAGCATAGTACAGCCTTCCATATAGCACAGTACAGCCTCATAATTCTCCATACAGTATAATGCAGCCACGGTGAGCCAACCCCTTTTTGCCCCCATACTCCTCTGGCCAACATGTACTCCTTAAAAAAAATCTGTACTTGCCTCTCCTGGTTCCACCACAGCTTCCCAAAACTGAAGGTGCAGGAGGAGGCGGTGACGCCGAGCGTTGCACAGTGTAACGCATAAAAGCAGGAAGTGCTGCCTAGTCCACACTAGGAGTAGGTGGGGCTTCCTGCTTTTTATTCGTTATAATGTGCAATGCACGGCATCACCGTTGTGGTAAGAGGAAGTTCAGGGGGCAGCAGTGGATAGCAGGAGGCTCAGTGAAACACACAAGACCCTTAGCGGCCATGTGCTGCTGCGCAGTGATGGTACGAGAAGCGGGCGCAACCTGAACGACCATCCCTTGCCCCCCCCTAGTTTTGATCCTGGGTACACCCATGAAACACAGCAGAATTTTTTTGCATATAAAACTGCCGAAAAACTTAGTATTTATGCTACTTGTGGATACGGCCTAAATGTCCAAAGTGGATGTGATTTCATGAACTCTCCACCCTCGGTGCCCCTAAAGATGTTATAGAACTGTGCGATTTGGGTGCTTTTTCCTCTATAAACTTCTATGTGGAGCCTGAAAAAAAATGCAATAAAAAAAAGTAGCAATTTTTAACCTAAGAATCAAAGCTTTTCTGTATTATTAAAAAAAACATTAAAAACTTGGATTAACATGTGCACCAAAAACACATAAAGAAAAGACAGCAAACAAACAATCAGAGAAAATTGTTATTGCGTTGTATGGTGCAGACACCTATAAAAGACGTGCAAAAAAAAGTAGTAGAAAAAATGCAGCATTGATGCTACATGTGACACGGCCTCAGCGCTACATTTTTAATACCTTTTGAACTTAATTGAGAAAAAAAAAATCAATGATAGCATGCTTTTACGCCATTTACTGATCCCTATAAATAATGGGATTGCTGTGTTGTGCAGGTTGTTACAATTATTTTTTTGGCAGATTTTTTGCTTTCTTGGCCTCTTTCCAGAGAAGAAGAATGGTAACACAAATTTTTTTTTTCTACTCATAGTTAGTGGTTGGGTGAAGCCATTTATTGTTAAACTACTGTGTTTTCTCTTTTTAAATCATATTGACAATAAAAGCATCCAACTGACCCTGATCAAAAGTTCATGTTCCCCAGTTCTTAATATCGTGTATTGACCCCTCTAACATCTATAACAGCTTGAAGTCTTTTGAGGTAGTTGTGGATGAGGCTCTTTATTTTCTCAGATGTTAAATCTGACTATTCTTTTTGGCAAAAAGCCTCCAGTTCCTGTAATTTCCTGGGCTTTCTTGCATGAATTGTGCATTTGAGTTCTCCCCAGAGTGGCTCAATGATATTGAAGTCAGGAAACTGAAATGGCCACTCCAGAACCTTCACTTTGTTCTATTGTTCCCAATGATAGGTCGACATGGCCTTGTGTTTTGGATCGTTGTCATGTTGGAATATGCAAGTACATCTCATGCACAGCTTCCGGGCTGATGAGTGCAAATTTACCTGCAGTATTTGCTGATAATGTGCTGCATTCATCTTTCCTTTATCTTTGACCAAGTTTCCTCTGCCTTTGTAGCTCACACAACCCTACATCATCAGCAATCCACCTCCATGCTTTATAGTAAGAATGCTGTTCCTTTCATCATAGGCCTTGTTGACACCTCTCCAAATGTATCGTTTATGGTTGTGGCCAAAAAGTTTGATTTTGGTCTCATCACTCCAAATTACCTTGTTCCAGATGTTTGGAGGCTTGTCTCAGTGCTGTTTGTCATATTGTAGTTAAGATACTTTGTGGCATTTGCTCAGTAATGGCTTTCTTCTGGTGACTTGACCATACAGCCCATATTTCTTCAAGTGCCTCCTTTTTGTGCATCTTGAAATCGGCACACTGCTAGTTTTCAGTGAGTCCTGTATTTCAGCTGATGTTATTTGTGTGGGTGTGGGTTTGCATCCCGAACAATTTTACTGCCAGTTGTGGCTGAAATTTTTGTTGGCATACCTGATCGTGGTTTGGTTTTTACAGAACCCCTGATTTTCCATTTGTTAATCACAGTTTGAACACTGCTGACTGGCATTATCAATTCCTTGGATATCTTTTTGTATCACTTTCCTGTTTTATACAGTTCAACTATCTCTTCCTGTAGATCTATTGACAATTAGTTTGCTTTCCCCATGACTCACAATACAGAAACAACAGTGGCTGGATGAAGGATGCAAGAGTCTGTCTGGATCCCAGAAACTCACTCAGCTTTTATGCACCCACACTGATTACAAGCAAACAGGTCACAAGGGAGTATGTTACCTTTATTAGTCATTCAAACCCATTATGTCAATTTCTGTGCATGTTATCAGGCCACAATCACCAGGGTATGTGAACTTTTGATCATGGTCATCTGGATGTTTTTGGTTGTCACTGTGATTTAAAAAGAGAAAACACAGTAGTTTGATAATAAATGGGTTCACCCAACCACTAACCATGAGTGGTAAAAACATTTCTGTCTTATCAATGATATTCTCTGAAAAAAGGCCAAGAAAGCAAAAAAATCTGCCGGGGCATGTGAACTTTTGAAAACAAATGTCAAATGAATGGCTGTTATTTGCTGATTTGTGATGTTTATTATTTTAATAACTTGAAAAATGTCAATATTGTAATTGTTTTTTATTATTTTTTAGTTATTGTATAGGAAAGAAAAACACTCTTTTATTCTCCATCTAGAATACAACGAGTTAGAAATACACTGCTATATGTAAATGGAGTCAAAGGGAAATAAAATGACTTCTTCACCTTTAGAATACAGGTACATAGAAATGTATGTCTAAGTACATCTGTATCTCTATGTACATGTATATTCTGCTTCTTAGATTATGTGGCACCCCAGAGTTTGGTTGCCACGGTGACATTGCCTCCCTCAGAGGGGTGATGTCATGCCTGGAAACAGGAGGATGTCCCCATGCCAGGTAATACACAGCATGCAACACAATTCCTACTCCAGGCCAGAAGAGGGAGCTCTATAAACTGGCTACAGGGGAACTGCTCTCTCTGGTCGGGAGGAGGAGGCAGTTAGGTCTATTAGGCAGTTAGTCTGAGGAGGGGGAAGAGAGATGAATGGAGACAAGGGCTCTGGGGAATTGTAGCTGCGTCAGCGCTCACCCCGGAGTGGAGCGCTGACAAAAAGGACGCCAGGGTCCTTGGCTGTGCGGGTGCTGTACGCCCCGACAGCCAAATCTGGAAGGCAGGGGGCTGCAACCCTGGCCACACCAAACACCTGGAGGCACCACTGCAGAGCCACTGCCTGGGGATTCCAGTGGAAAGGCAATGTCCGTGATAGGCTCATGCTGTCTGTCACATGGGTCAGAACCAACACTCAGGAGAGGACCATAGCATAGCTACAGGCAGCAGGGACCCGAAAAGGGAGCGCAGTAGGAAAACCTCCAACCCCACCTGGTGAGGTGGACCCTAAATGCTTTCAGTCTAGCTGGACTCCTTTTATCATCTGTTACTAGTACCCTGGATTGCATTATCATCATTATCATCTTCCAGGAAGCAAAAGGTAAAGAAAACTGTACTTTTCTGTGTCCCTTGCTTATTTTCTGCACCCTAACGATCACCATCGCCTGAACAGACTGTCCTACCTGCTCTGGGGCCCCGTTCTACCCGTGGGGAGCTGTATCATCTTTGCTGCGTCACCATCTGCCCCAGTGGTCCTGAACTGCAGTGTTGGCCATCCTTTGCCGAAAACCACTGATGGCGTCACGACTCAATACCTTAAAAACTATCCCCCATTTTTATAACATGACCAGGGACACGGAGCTGGGTGACACCACCGTGACATCTCCAAAGAACTATCCAACCCGATTCCGAGTTCCCCCACAGCCCTGGCAAGGTGTATCAACTTGGTGTCATGAACTGGATTTCATAACCCGGTACCCCCCGGGTCCTGTGTGCCATATACTTTATTGAACTGTTTGATAACCTCCATTATCACACCATGCGGCATGCAGGAAGCAGGAGGGGCGTGATGTCAAAACTTGTTGCCCAAGAAAGAGCGTGAAGAAGTCCTGCCCTGCACTCTGACGTCAGCTGGCTTTGAACCAGAATCCCTGTGCGCTGGATTCATCCCACCTGCAGAGCAGCAGACTGATAAGCCAACTGAGACTCAGAACCTGGACAAGGTTCACTAGGGGTAGGAAAATGTCCAGTGCCCATCTGCCCAAGTGGTCCTGAACTGCAGCGTCAGCCATCCCTTGCCGAAAACCACGGGTGGCATCACAACTCAACCCCTTAAAAACTATCCCCCATTTTTATGACACGGCCAGGGCCATCTTGCTGTGTAACGCCACCGTGACATCCTCATAGAACTATCCGGCCCGGTTCCGAGTACCCCACGGCCCTGGCGGGGTGTGTCAATTACTTTCTGCAATACATCTCAAGATTACTAAATTCCCCTATGTTCTGCAAATGGGTGGTGGCTCACTGCTAGAGCTGATGCCTGTGAATACGGAGGTAATGAGTTCAATTTTTGAGGACATCAGAAAAGATAAGAATGATTTAATTTGTGTGTAAAGAGAGATTCTGTACCTCGCCCCCAAAGAGGAACTTTGGAGTCAATGAGGAGAGGTGAGATGAAGTCAAGACAAAGTCCCAAAACAGTGGGAATGACCACTCAAATCAGGACAGTGCTGCTGTGTGGCTGTGTGGGAGCTGTTTCAAGGTATTGTTGAGTTGCAGTCTTAATGGTACCACTAATGGGAGAAAGGGTATCTGGGCCATCAGCTGCGGTTGGGATGTCACTGGTGGCCTCCCCAGACCCGTGGCCCTGGTGGTCAGCTTAAAAAGGGGAAATTGGAATAGTTTGTCATGACACCACCTGCAGATTCTGGTGATGGGACACCAGCGCCGCTTCAGACCTCCGGAGGGCGATGGTACTGCAGCTTTGATGGAACAACTCCCTGCAGGTGGAGCTGGGCCTCCGGGGCAGGAGTGCACCGATGATGTAGATGCAGTCTGTAAAGGTAGATTTTCAGCAATGCAGTAATAGAACAAACTCTGTCACTCTACCCAGGTACTTGCACTACCCCCTTACTACCAGGCCTGTTGGGGTGCTGATGAGTTCCCGTGCTTCTCAGCTCTTAAGAAGGGGGGCCTTGACCTTTAGGTGGGCAATCCTGGTATGGCGGTGCTGTATGTACAGGGTGTTGGGGATGGTAGACTGACCCGGGACTGCCGGTATTGGCGGCTCAGGGCTAGACTCCCTGCACCGCGTCCTAGGAGCCGGCTCCCCATGATGGACCATGGTTTCCCCTGGAGTATGGGCATTCTGGTATGGGGGTTCCTTCTCTCCCTTCCTGGGCTGCTTTTTTTTTCTCTCAGGCCTCCTCTCTCAGAGACCTCTTTCCTCTCTCAGGGCTCCCTTTCCTTCTTCTCCTCGGGGCAAACTAGAACTCCCCATTTTTCTACCTCCCTCCAAACCTAACTCTCCCCCCAGGGACTGGGCTCCAACCATTTGCCTATTTGCCTAGGCTCGAGTGTGGGAGTGCTAGGGTGGGAGCCTCCTACAAACCTTGCATTCCCACTGTGACGGGGATAACGGCACACTCTTTTATGGGTGCAGTACCCCAGCTGTGACGCCTGACCAGTGGGGCGCCACACTCCCCCTTGGTGGAATACACTTTTCCGCGAGTGTGTTTACCTGGTGTACCGGTAGAGTAAAATTTTCTATCTTTTTTTATTTTACAATAAACAACGTTAACAGGTAACATATATACAAAGTTTACGCATTCTTATTCTTCCCTTTATGGGAGGCACCAAGGTTAGAACATTGCAAAAAAACAACATTATTTAACTGTTTCATCGGCCACACGGGGACCGGTAACGGTGCAGACCCAGTGCTAATTATTGTCCTTCACAGTCCTGTGTGCTTTATCACCGCTAGGGCCGCTTTGGATAAACACATGATATCACACAAGAGTCTCTGGCTTAACAGCGACAGTCCAGGCTGAAAAGACAAAAAGGGGTCAGCATGCATTATTCAAAAAGGCAAAAATAAAACTATGTACAGTTCCGGGTAACAGTTAATGTTCTGTTGCTTAGAGGCAGTACACCCTAATGTCGAACCATCCCATGAGTCCCGCTTGCCGCTCATAGGTGACCTGGTCTTCCCGATAAAGGTCCCGGTCCAGGTGACCGCGGCGTAAGTAAGGTTCAACGACCCGTAGTCCAACAAATATCTCCTCTTTTAGGTCAGGTTCAGGCGCAAACCCGCACCATCTGCATAGTAAAAGGACACCACAGTACCTTGTTTACGAAGTTCAAGGGGTAACGGAGGTTGTTGGTGGGCGTCGGCGCAGGCATGGCAGCTCTCCATTTCATGTTGCCACCACTCCTCGCGCGGCATTGTCGGACCGCTTGGTCTGCCCCGCTGACTTGGGGGAAGTATGCTGGGGGTGGTGAGCTGGTTGCCGGGGCATCTGGAACAGCGCTCACCTCAGCGTGGAACCCATGCATGGCCCCACGCCGGTACTCCCGGGCACTCCACCATACTGCTTCAGGAGTGTCGACTCCTGTGGCTCCTGGGACGTAGTCCAGGCCATCCAGGTCGGAGTCCTCCTCCACGGAACCGGTCTCATCATCGTCTCCTTCCTCGCCCTCGACGACGACATCTGGCTCCTGGTCAGATTTTCCAGAGTCCTGGACCTGTAGGGCATTGGTAGGGCCTGTAGGCGGGTCCACGGGATTGTCCATTTGCACCCCTGCCTCCTGGGTCTGCACGAGTGGCAATGCCGCCAGGATCTCCGCTACAGCCTGTGCAGCAGCTGCGGCCTCCCGTGCCTCCCTGTCCATAGCCCGGGCCATCAGCTCCACGGCCCGTTCCGCACTCCAGCTGCGGACCACCCACTTCATCACTTCAGCCAGGTTGTTCCGCAGCTCTCCAAAGGCGTCCCTCCAGTAGTCTGCATCTCCCTCATTGTTCAAGAGGGAGACTAACCCTGGACCTCCGCGGGCAGTGCGGGTCTGCTACTCCACCTCTCTCATCAGATCAGCCCAACGGGTCATCGCCATTGCACCGGGTACCAGAGTCTTTTCGTCGTGTCCTTCTCTTCTGGTTGGTGTTATATTGGCTTTGGGCGGTTCCCCTCGGATCACTTCCTTTGGCCTGCCCCCTTGGTTGATTGATGGCCATCGGGGCGGGCAAACAATTTCGCGCCTCTGGCTACGCCCTCCCAAGGCAAGGGGCTGAGGCACACCCCTGGTCCTGAACATTGTTCTTCATATGGTTAACCCGCCATCTTGAGATTCCCAGTAAAATGGCAAGAACCAGTTCTCAGTGCCGTGTTTAAAGACTGTGAAAGTCCTTTTAGATCGGGTTTTAAAGTTCGTAAAGGCACACAATACCCGTTAGGTATGGGTTGGTTTGATCCTGTTCATGATGCCAGAAAGCTATGACACACACCAGGGTTATGTGGACTCAGGTATCTGGGCCCTCAGCTGCGGTTGGGATGTCACTGGTGGCTTGCCCAGACCCATGGCCCTGGTGGTCAGCTTAAAAAGGGAAATTGAAATAGGAATAGTTTGTCGTGATGCCACCTGCAGATTCTGGTGATGGAACACCAGCGCCGCTTCAGACCTCCGGAGGGCGATGGTACTGCAGCTTTGATGGAACAACTCCCTGCAGGTGGAGCTGGGCCTTCGGGGCAGGAGTGCACCGATGATGTAGCTGCAGTCTGTAAAAGTAGATTTTTAGCAATGCAGTAATAGAACAAACACACGGAGACTCTGTCACTTTATCCGAGTACTTTACTGGAACAGTTCTGATGACAATGCAGTTCACAGTGAAAATAGTCTTTTGCATGTGGTAGCTGGCTGGGTAGTCACAGTGGGCTGCAAGGTCTCTCGGAGTCTTCCGTGGTATGCCTTCTCTTGACTATCCCAGATCCTGCTCCTGATTTCTGTCCTTGCACTACCCCCTTACTATCAGGCCCGTGGGGGTGCTGATGAGTTCCCGTGCTTCCCAGCTCTTAAGAAGGAGGCCTCGACCTTTAGGTGGGCAATCCTGGTGTGGCGGTGCTGTATGGACAGGGTGTCGGGGCCGGTAGACTGACCCGCGACCGCCGGTATTGGCGGCTCGGGGGGCTAGATTTCCTGCACCACGTCCTCGGAGCCGGCTCTACATGATGGACCAGGGTTCCCCCTGGAGTATGTGTGCTCCGGAATGGGGGTTCCCTCTTTCTCTTCCTGGGCTGCCTTTTCTTCTCTCAGGCCCCCTCTCTCGGAGACCCCTTTCCTCTCTCAGGGCTCCCTTTCCTCCTTCTTTTCGTGCAAACTAGAACTCCCCATTTTTCTACCTCCTTCCTCCCCTAACTCTTCCCCCAGGGACTGGGCTCCAACCATTTGCCTAGGCTCGAGTGTGGGAGTGCCTGGTGTCATGGCAATAAATAGTTAATAATTTATATAGTTTATTGCAGTCATTCAGAAATCTTCCAACAGCATGTTTATATAAATCTTTGCACTTTCCTCTAGTTATCTCTTCTCTTTCTTCTTCTTCTTCCTCCCCTCCTCTGGAATTTCTCTGTCTCAGATTCTATATAATGTTTTGATTTAGATGTAGCAGTGCTGAAGCTTTTGTCAAGATGTTCCTGTACCGAATGTACTAATCAAGGCTAAACTGAATTCCTAACTAAATATACACATTCCATATGGTTTTTTTACATACAGCTATCAGGATTTTACCCGATTAGCGAGGCAACTCAACACTTTAGTCACTATTCATCAAAAGGAGGGATATATGTGGAGTCAAAATTGCTTATGAATCATAGAAATCACTTTATTAGAGACAGATTTGTACATAAATATGCAGGAAAACAAGTGCAATATTTAAAAGCACATAGTACTCAAATCCATATACAAAAGACAAAGGCACACTTTATATTAGCTCATTGCACGATTTAGGATAACAGCAGCATGAAATCACCAGTAATCACATCTATAGATCTCTGTGAGGCAGCGAAGGTAGTCTAAGTGCAGACTGGCAGCTCACACTTCATATATTGCAACATCCCATAAAGTGCATAAAGTACATTTCATATATAAGTGCAAAACGTCAATTCAATAAGGTGCTAGTGCAGGATAAAGGATAGAAACCTCCATATCAGACTCCTTACGTACGTGAGGAGTGCTAGTGAAGTGTAATGGCGGAGTTTATATCCATGTCCACACAGCCATCACGTGCTGCGCTACAGCCAAACAGATCTTTGTTAGCGGCGCATGCGCAGATGCCGCCAGCCACCGGCGATGTCACTTCCGGCGCGACGCACATTCTGACACACAAACATCCGGCAGTCGCCGAGGAAGTGTGTAATCAGGCAGCGCGTCTGAGAGCGCCTCCATGGCAACCCGGCAGGGGCCGCAAACCGCACATGCGCACAAGATCCGATCGCTCCCAAAATACCTGAACGTCATACACAGCCAAAAATTATAAAGTACAAATCAAATTGAAGAATAAATTCATTTCTTCATCCGGAATGGCAAATGTCGTCATGTTCTATAGCAGATGGGTATTCTTATCACAAATACAGAAGCATACATAGATACACTGTGGTAGGATAACCGCTGTTACCATAAATAAAAATACAATTCAAATCAAAACCATCAGATAAAACACCCCTTTATACTTCGATAAGTAGGGAAAAGACAAGAATACAGAAGAAAAAAAAGAAAAAGACAATTAACATAAATCACAGTGACAATCAGAATATTTTAGACATATTACTGCAAGACCTAGGTACCTCCACTCTCATCAGAGAAACAGAACGAAGCTGACGGCTTCATTTAATCCACTAGGGGACACAGTGTCGAGTGTTATAATCCATTTTAATTCCCGTTGGGACAACATTTTTTGAAGGTCCCCTCCCCTAATTCCCCATGTATCAAATCTATCCCTCTTATTTGCAAGGTCTTCACATTACATCCATGATAGTGATAGAAATGACGGGGTAAAGTTTTTAGGGCCGCGACCTTCTCACTTTTAGCTTTTTTTGCAGCTATAATGTCTCGAATGTGTTCACGAGCCTGGACCCTCAACTCCCTAGTGGTCAGGCCAACATATCGTATATACTCGAGTATAAGCCGAGTTTTTCAGCACAATTTTTGTGCTGAAAAGTGCCCCCCCTCGGCTTATACTCGAGTCACTCGGTATGCTGTGGGGGAACTTGTAACGGGGCTGGAGGAGGCAGGAGGGGGCAGCAGTGACCGCAGGAGGTCATGTGGGGCCGCCTCATTAGTGTAATGAATATGCACGGCATCCCCCCGTCCATCAGCGGCGGGGAAAGCGATGCATATTGCACTACACTGGCCCCCCTGCAGTGATCTACAGCCCCCCTCCTTAGTATATGTCCCCCAGGCTGTGGCACACATTAAAATAACAAACTTTTCATACATCACCTTTCCGGCGACCCCTGGCTGGCAGCGCCGCTCCTTCGTCTCCAGGCTTCTTCCTGCTTGTGCTGGTGTCATGTGACCGGGCGCATCAGATGACGTCATCTGCTGCGTCGGCCACAGGAATAGAAGCCGGCACAAGCAGGAAGAAGCCAGGACCGGAGGAGCGGCGCTGCCAGCCAGGGGTCGCCGGAAAGGTGATGTATGAAAAGTTTGTTATTTTAATGTCTGCCACAGCCTGGGGGACATATACTAAGGAGGGGGGCTGGATACCTCTGATGGTGGCCTCTATACTAAGGAGGGGTGTCTGTATATCACTGCAGGGGGCCTGTATACTAAGGAGGGGGGTCTGTATATCACTGCAGGGGGCCTGTATAGTAAGGAGGGGGGTCTGTATATCACTGCAGGGGGCCTGTATTCTAAGGAGGGGGGGTCTGTATATCACTGCAGGGGGCCTGTATGCTAAGGAGGGGGGGCTGTATATCACTGCAGGGGGCCTGTATACTAAGGAGGGGAGGTCTGTATATCACCTGATACTAAGGGGGGTCTGTATCACTGCAGGCCTGTACTACGAGGGGGTCTGTATATCACTGCAGGGGGCCTGTATACTAAGGAGGGGGGGTCTGTATATCACTGCAGGGGGCCTGTATACTATGGAGGGGGGTCTGTATATCACTGCAGGGGGCCTGTATACTAAGGAGGGGGGGCTGTATATCACTGCAGGGGGCCTGTATTCTAAGGAGGGGGCCTGTATACTAAGGAGAGGCGGCTGGATATCTCTGATGGGGGCCAGAATACTGCTGCTGGGGCCCTGTATCCCACTGCTGGGGCCCTGTATACCACTGCTGGGGCCCTGTATACCACTGCTGGGGCCCTATATACCACTGCTGGGGGCCTATATACCACTGCTGGGGTATACCACTGTATACCACTGCTGGGGCCCTATATACCATTGCTGGGGGCCTGTATATTACTGCTGGGGCCCTGTATACTACTGCTGGGGCCTGTATATACCACTGGGGAGGCTGCTGTATACTACCACTGGGGGGGCCTGTATACCACACTGCTGGGGGTTGTATACCTGTGCTGGGGTCCACCCTCGGCTTATACACGAGTCAATAGGTTTTCCCAGGTTTTGGGGGCAAAAGTAGGCTTATACACGGGTCGGCTTATACACGAGTATATACGGTATATCTTATTACACCCACATGTGGCATAGTACACAACATGTGTACTGCCACATGAGATGTACTGGTTAATCTTATAGGTCCTTGAGCCATCACTAGAGGAAAAGTCAGAGCTCCTGACCAAATTCGGACACGCACTGCAGTCTCCACACGGGAAAAATCCTTTCCGTGGGGGGCCCACACCAAAAATCCCGGATGTGTTTGGTGCAAAGTGACTATACACCAATAGGTCCTTTAAATTTTGCGATCTTCTCGATGTCATCAGAGGATTTTCAGTGAGGACCCCCCTCAGGGATGGCTCGGACAACAACACTGGCCAGTGTCTCCTTAGAACATCTCTCATCCTTCCCCACTGCTGATTGTGTGTAGAGATAAAACATACCTCATTATAAAGCTCAGATGTTTTCCTTTTGGGAGGGAGGAGGAGATCATCACGTCTAGTTTGTCTTGCCCTGTCGTAACCCTTCTTAACAATTCTACGACTATAGCCTCTCTGTCTAGACCTACTACTCAAATCCCTAGCCTGTTTTTGAAAGTCAGCCTCCGTGGAGCAGATCCGCCTCATCCTCAAGAACTGTCCAACCGGGATGGCCTTTATGGTTGACGGAGTATGGGCTGATGATGCATGTAACAAAAATAATCTGATTGTCACTGTCATCACTTGCTCAAACTGATAAGGATTTATGGTAATTGTCTTTTTCTTTCTTTTTCCTGTTTTCTTGTCATTTCCCTCCTTATCGAAGTATAAAGGGATGTTTTATCTGATGGTTTTGAGTTTAATTGTATTTTTATTTATGTTAACAGCGGTTATCCTACCACAGTGTATCTATGTATGCTGCTGTATTTGTGATAAGAATACCCATCTGCTATAGAACATGATGACATTTGCCACTACGGCTGAAGAAATGAATTTATTCTTCAATTTGATTTGTACTGTATGATGTTCAGGTATTTTGGGAGCAATCGGATCTTGTGTGCATGCGCGGTTTTGTGGCCCCATGGAGGCGCACTCAGACGCGCTGGCTGATTACACACTTCCTCAGCGACTGCCGTATGTTTGTGTGTCAGGATGTGCGTCGCGCCGGAAGTGACATCGCCGGCGGCGGGCGGCATCTGCGCATGCGCCGCTAACAAAGATCTGATTGACTGTAGTGCAGCACGTGATTGCTGTGTAGACATGGATATTAACTCCGCCATTACACTTCACTATCACTCCTCATGATGAAGCATATGCGTGTTTAAAGCAAAGCGAAACGTACTAAGGAGTCTGAAATGGAGGTTTCTATCCTTTATCCTGCACTAGCACCTTATTCAATTGACATGTTTTGCACTTATATATTAAATGTATTGACCTTATGCACTTTATGGGATGTTGCAATATATGAAGTGTGAGCTGCCAGTCTGCACTTAGACTACCTTGGCTGCCTTACAGAGATCTATAGATGCGATTACTGGTGATTTCATGCTGCTGTTATCCTAAATCGTGCAATGAGCTTATATAAAGTGTGCCTTTGTCTTTTGTATATGGATTTGAGTACTATGTGCATTTAAATATTGCACTTGTTTTCCTGCATATTTATGTACAAATCTGTCTCTAATAAAGTAATTTCTATGATTCTTAAGCAATTTTGACTCCACATATATCCCTCCTTTTGATGAATAGTGACAAAAGTATTGAGTTGCCTAGCTAATCGGGTAAAATCCTGATAGCTGTATGTAAAAAAACCATATGGAATGTGTATATCTAATCTGTTTTTCTGTGTTGTTCACAGTGAATCCATTGGTCAGTATAGACTATAGGACCCGTGATCACACGTAGATCCTTGAACTAGATGAGACTCTAAAGGAAAACGGTGACAATTTGAGCAAGGATCTTAGTGGCGATCTTCATGACAAAATTGTAAGATTCAAGGACCTCCTGAGAAAACGGACGAGGTTATGGTGGAACCATGCCATCCTTGAAAGATATCTGCAAAAGGGCTTGATACCCAGGGGGCTTAGAGTCCAAGTATTTCCAGCCTATCCCATTGAGGATGAGACATTTAAGTCTCAGTGGGAGAATATTGCAGACACCTGCTCAAAGGTTTTATTGGCTTGTTGTCTAATGATAACAAATCCAGTATAGCCCTGTTGGAAAGTGAAATGGATGAGTTGCAGATAAAGATTAAAGAGGGTCTCACAAAGGAAGCTTTAGCCAAGTTTGAAAACGAGGTTGAAAACGACATCACTAAATGGGAGAAAGAAATTAAAGATGGAAAATTGAAAAAATTCCATCGGGACCAAAGTGATTATTCTAATCACAGGGTTTACAGGTGGAAAAATAAGTGAGGTAAACCAAAAAAAGCCTCCCCATGGGCCAAAACCTAATAATCCTAAACCTAATGTTCCGGGTTTGCCTAGAACACCGTCTCTGGTATCCTTGCCATCTGGAGAGGAAACCCAAGGAGAATCTGAGGATGACATACCAGGATCATCAGGACAGCCTAATGGGACGCACGTCAGATAGTGACTCGCCTTCAGTCTCTAAACCCACAAAGACCAAGGGGAAAGGTAATTTGTTATAATAGTCTCCAGGTTATAAATCTCTCAGAGCATATTCTGACACCAATGCTGATTGATGTACTGTCTAGAGACCTTACGTTTGTGCCAACTAACTCCTTTAATTTTTTCATAGCCATGAAGGACGTACATCTATTTGCACGCAAACTATTGCTGAAGAAAATGCATATGAGGAATGCTCTGGAGACTGGACGATTATTTAGAACAAGAAACCCTTGGTGCTTTGGAGGATTTGGAGAATGAACTACCACCGAGTGAACCAGGTAGGTTCCCCCAGAATGTGATGCCCAAGTCAACTAGGTTTCCCCCTTTGTCCGCCTGCCTGGCCATTGATATCTTCACGAAATTAGTGGTGGAGGATTTTAAGAAAATTAGTACTAGAAGGTCATTTGACAACCTCACCCATCAACAAAGAAAGGCCATTGCTGAATTAAAATCTTTTGAGGATGTGGTAATAAAGGAGGCGGACAAAGGGGGCAACATAGTTATTTGGCCATGCCAACTATATGAAAAAGAGGTCTTCAGGCAACTGAGGGACAAAAATGTCTGTCAGAGGCTGTATCGGAACATTCCTTTCAGAATTAGAAAGGATTTTGGTGGGTGCAATGGAGGAAGGGATCATCACGAAAAAAGTCATGGAAGGATTGCTAGTTAAGGCCCCTAAAGTACCTACCTTCTATTTGCTCCCTAAGATCCACAAAGATCCCGTCAACCCACCGGGGCGTCCGATAGTGTCAGGTTACAGGTATTGACGGTCTGAGTGACCCGATATGCCGTTTTATAGATTTTTATTTGAAGCCCTTAGTAGAGACCCTACCATCGTATATACGGGACACTATGGACGCCCTCACTAGGATTGACGGGATCTTTGTGATAAAGACATGTATATAGTCACTGCCGACGTGGAGTCCCTCTACACCTGCATTGACGACAATGCAGGTGTGGAGGCGGCCCGCTTTTCCTCAAGGAGTCCAACCGGGATGTGCATTTGTGTGAGCTGATTAATGAGTTGCTCTGTTTTGTCCTGTCGCACAATTTTTTCACGTTTAAAAATCGATTCTATCTTCAGAGGCGCGGCACTGCCATGGGCGCGGCCTGCGCACCTTCGTATGCAAATCTGTTCCTGGGACATTGGGAGCGGAGTATATTTGCGTGCGGGGTGTGCGGGCGGTGTCCCATGTGCAGTGCTGGATGCGCTATATAGATGACGTTCTTATGGTGTGGCAGGGCACTGCAAAGCAGCTCAGATCATTCATGGATGATTTGAATCAAAATAATCTGAATATCAGACTCACTTATAAATTTAGTGACACCTCAGTTGATTTTTTGGATATTAAAATTATGGTTGACGGATGAGGCTGTTACAAACTGATGTATTTCGGAAAGAGACGTCGGTGAACGCTTTGTTACATGCATCATCAGCCCATACTCCGTCAAACATAAAGGCCATCCCGGTTGGATGAGGTGGATCTGCTCCATGGAGGCTGACGTTCCAAAACAGGCTAGGGATTTGAGTAGTAGGTTTAGACAGCGAGGCTATAGTCGCAGAATTGTTAAGAAGGGCTACGACAGGGCAAGACAGACTAGACGTGATGATCTCCTCCTCCCTCCCAAAAGGAAAACATCTGAGCCTTATAATGAGGTACATTTTATCTCTACACACAATCAGCAGTGGGGAAGGATGAGAGATGTTCTAAGGAGGCACTGGCCGGTGTTGTTGTCCCATCCATCCCTGAGGGGAGTCCTCACTGAAAATCTTCTGATGACATCGAGAAGATCGCAAAATTTAAAGGACCTATTGGTGCATAGTCACTATGCACCAAAAACACCCAGGATTTTTGGTGTGGGCCCCCCACGGAAATGATTTTTCCCATGTGGAGACTGCAGTGCGTGTCCGAATTTGGTCAGGAGCTCTGACTTTACCTCTAGTGATGGCTCAAGGACCTATAAGATTAACCAGTACATATCATGTGGCAGTACACATGTTGTGTACTATGCCACATGTGGGTGTAATAAGATATATGTTGGCCTGACCACTAGGCAGTTGAGGGTCCGGGCTCGTGAACACGTTCGAGACATTATAGCTGCAAAAAAAAGCTAAAAGTGAGGAGGTCGCAGCCCTAAAAACTTTACCCCGTCTTTTCTATCACTATCATGGATGTAATGTGAAGACCTTGCAAATAAGAGGGATAGATTTGATACATGGGGGAATTAGGTGAGGGGACCTTCAAAAAATGTTGTCCCAACGGGAATTAAAATGGACTATAACGCTCAACACTGTGTCCCCTAGGGGATTAAATGAAGCCGTTAGCTTCGTTCTGTTTCTGTATTTGTGATAAGAATACCCATCTGCTATAGAACATGACGACATTTGCCATTCCGGATGAAGAAATGAATTTATTCTTCAATTTGATTTGTACTTTATAATTTTTGGCTGTGTATGACGTTCAGGTATTTTGGGAGCGATCGGATCTTGTGCGCATGTGCGGTTTGCAGCCCCTTCCGGGTTGCCATGGAGGCGCACTCAGACGCGCTGCCTGATTACACATTTCCTCGGCGACTGCCGGATGTTTGTGTGTCAGGATGTGCGTCGCGCCGGAAGTGACATCGCCGGCGGCGGGCGGCATCTGCGCATGCGCCGCTAACCAAAATCTGATTGGGTGTAGCGCAGCACGTGATCGATGTGTGGACATGGATATAAACTCCGCCATTACACTTCACTATCACTCCTCATGATGAAGCATATGCGTGTTTAAAGCAAAGCGAAACGTACGTAAGGAGCCTGATATGGAGGTTTGTATCCTTTATCCTGCACTAGCAACTTATTCAATTGACATGTTTTGCACTTATATATGAAATGTACTGACCTTATGCACTTTATGGGATGTTGCAATATATGAAGTGTGAGCTGCCAGTCTGCACTTAGACTACCTTGGCTGCCTCACAGAGATCTATAGATGTGATTACTGGTGATTTCATGCTGCTGTTATCCTACATCGTGCAATGAGCTAATATAAAGTGTGCCTTTGTCTTTTGTATATGGATTTGAGTACTATGTGCTTTTAAATATTGCACTTGTTTTCCTGCATATTTATGTACAAATCTGTCTCTAATAAAGTGATTTCTATGATTCTTAAGCAATTTTGACTCCACATATATCCCTCCTTTTGATGAATAATGAATTGCTAACTAAGGCTAGGGTCACACTTGCGTTTTTTTCATGCTTTTTTGGAGACCTGCGTTTTTAAAAAAGCATGTAAAAACGCACTCATAGGTACCCATGTTAAAAAACGCATGCCCTAATAGCAAAAAGGCATGTCTTAATAGCAAAAACGCATTTCTAAAGTGTCTTGCGTTTTTGGCATGAGTTTTTGCACTTATGTGAGTAGCTGACATCAAAAACGCATGCAAAAACGCATGGTACATTAGTACCATTTAGTACCATCTAAAAACGCATGCGTTTTCCATAGGGGCCCATGTTAAAAAAACGCATGTGTTTTCTAAAAACCGCATGCGTTTTAAAAACAGCACCAAAAAACTCTGCTTGCACTATTTTTTGGTGCTGATTTAAAAACGCATGCAAAAACGCAGGGTGCCATCAGACACCTTAAAAAACGCATGCTGAAATGAAAAAAGCATGCAGAAAGGCATGCTTTTTTTAAGACACTAAAAAAAATCATGCCAAGTGTGACCCTATTAAGAACAGAGTTTATAGCCCATAATCTGGTATAAAATATTAATTTTATTGGTATATACTTAAAATATTTATTTTAAGTATATTCCAATAAAATTAATATTTTATACCAGATTATGGGCTATAAACTCTGTTCTTAATAGGTTTTTGTCAGTTTGAGTTTGCCTAAGTGCAATATTGGCCTTCATCGGTTTTTTCAAGTGTGACCCTAGCCTAACACACGAAATATGATTGAATGTTCTCTTCAGAATAAAATGCAACACCCCTTTAATATTCCTTTAAGGAGCCGTATAAAACTGGCTACCCCTCCCTTAATAAAGGTCTTTGTCATTAAGCTCTACTTTGACTTGTTGTCAGCGTGGTTCTTACCGGTGGCTTGCACACACATAGACAAAGCATCAATTTGGCGGCGGACACTTAAGAGGACAGCCCACCCGATAGGTGTGAAGGCCTCCCATGACACTGGGTGGGAGCCTCCTACAAACCTTGCATTCCCACTGTGACAGGGATAACCGCACACTCTTTTATGGGTGCAGTACCCCAACTGTGACGCCTGACCAGTGGGGCGCCACATGAGACCAGCTCAGATGCATACAAACATGCAGAGGAGAGGACGGCTGTGTTGAAGCTCTACCATATTAAGGGGATTGTCCACTACTGAATAACCCCCATTATAATCACTTCAGTGTTCCATATATAATAAAAATAATCACTATTCACCTTCTGTAGTGGTGTAGCCCTTTAGTATTTTATCAGGGCAGAAATCCACTCTGATGGAATAGTAAAGGCTGCAGGTAATTAGTACTCGCTGATTGTTTTGTTATGGCGGGTTTACACGTTGCGATATCGTAGTACGATTTCAATGAAAAGTCACGTGGTTCAATCGTTGGACCCGACATCGTGCCTGCGTTGTATGGTGTGAATGTCCAATACGATGCAGGAACGATGTCAATGCGATATCGGGGATTGAATGAGCGTGCTATTCAATGCCCTGATATTGAAGGAAGATTGAAGTCGGATCGAGCTGTGTAAACGCACAACTACGATGCGATTTGAAACGTCACCCATTCACTCCCATGTTAAATGTTCGATCCTGGGTTGGGGGGCGTAGACATCGCACGGACGTTGTATTCCGATATCGCAGCGTCTAAACATTCAATGCGATGCGGGAGGAACGTGCACTAATTGCGCGCTCCCGCACCATTGAGTTGCGATATCGCAACGAAATTGAAGCGTGTAAACCCACCATTACATTACTGCTGCAGCCAAATTCACACAACCGTCTGAGGATAGCAGCGCTGAACTCACAGAAACAGTGTCACTAGGTTAGGTGATATCTATTATTTTTTTTATATATGGGGCATTGAAGAGACTAATCAGGGGTTGTCCAAGTGGGGTTAAAGAGCACTCACTATGAAATGTGCTCCAACCTTGGCCTTAATGAGGACCAGATTGGAGATTGAAAAGCTCAAGCCTGAGCTGTAGACCATACTGTCTGTTCTGGGTGAAGGAGACAGGTCTGATTGTATGACAGAGTACCTCGATAGATGGGCAAGGTCTGCCACATCATAAGGGAAGATAGAAGCAGATTTCTGCATATGAGGAGCCCCTGCCAAAATCAATGAGAACAGTGAGCCTTACAAAACCACATATACAATCTATATAAAAGACATACAATGAAATTGTGTACTGTGACAACACGCCTGGGGTTCGCCTTTGCTGGGATCAAAGGCCACGTTGATTTTGTGTCATTTAGTCCAAACACAGCAATGTGGATGCAACTGGCACGGGGCCAGGTTTATTGTGGTGAAAGCCAACAAAAGAAAACAAAACAGCAAAACAAAATCCTCGCCTGTCCGGCTCTAACTAAACAGAATGTCCCCTCACTACAGGCTGAAGGGCTTCTCCCTTCCAGCCTAAACATATAACCAAACAGCAATGGCTTCACTCACGTGCTTCTCCTCACACAAACAGGCTGTCTGTGCTCCCAGGCTGAGAGAGAGCCCCGCCCGACTCCCAGACTCCTTTTACAGACCCAAACCGCCTCCCATTACTTCATTAGCAG
The DNA here is from genome assembly GCA_033576535.1 of Allobates femoralis. NCBI lineage: Eukaryota > Metazoa > Chordata > Amphibia > Anura > Aromobatidae > Allobates > Allobates femoralis. Next base: position 468,765,550 of record JARQOC010000003.1, read on the forward strand.
CCAGGTGATACAACCCAGGTTAGATCGCATAGGACAGATACCTGGTGAGATATACTGCCTCCTCTCACTAACCCCACCTGGGTCTCACATATCCCCATCCTCTGCTCAACCACTCCGGCTGAGCAGCGGTACCCACAAAACAGTGCACCCTAGACAGGGCATCAGCGTTTCCCATCTGCGCCCCCGGGCGATGTTCCACCGTAAAATTGTAGGCCTGCAAGGCCAGGAACCACCGAGTCACCCGGCTGTTCCGCTCCCTATTCAAGTGCATCCACTTGAGAGGGGCATGGTCCGTAATCAGCCGGAACTTCCGGCCCCCCAAGTAATATTTGAGGGACTCGAGAGCCCACTTAATGGCCAGGCATTCTTTTTCCACGATGGCATACCGTCGCTCATGCTTGTTTAACTTACGACTAAGATAAAGGACCGGATGTTCCTCCCCGTCCCTCAGTTGCGACAACACCGCCCCGATACCAGTGTCGGAAGCATCCGTTTGGACCACGAACTCGCTTTGGAAGTCAGGAGTCACAAGCACCGGTTGAGAACAGAGGGCTTGCTTCAGGTCGCGGAAGGCCTCCTCCGCTGCCGGGGTCCATTGGACCATGACAGAGTCTTTCCCTTTTGTAAGATCCGTGAGGGGAACAGCGATGGCTGCAAAATTGGGAATGAACCGTCGATAATAGCCAGCAATCCCCAAAAAAGCCCTCACCTGCTTCTTATTGATTGGTTGTGGCCAGTTCTGGATGGCCTGTATCTTGTCAGTCTGGGGCTTAACGATCCCTCTCCCAATCACGTAACCCAAATACCGGGCTTCTTCCAGCCCGATATGACATTTTTTTGGGTTGGCCGTTAGCCTTGCCTCCCGCAGGTCCTCGATCACAGCCTGTACTTTCCTGAGGTGGGTTTCCCACTCCGGGCTGTATATGACAATGTCGTCCAAATAGGCCGAAGCATACTGCCTATGTGGCCTCAGGATTCGGTCCATTAGTCTCTGAAATGTCGCAGGTGCCCCATGCAGCCCAAACGGCATATGCACATATTGGTACAAACCGTCCAGTGTAGAAAACGCAGTTTTCTCTTTGGCTGCCTCCGTCAGGGGTATCTGCCAATACCCCTTCGTCAAGTCTAAGGTTGTGATATACCGGGCCTTTCCCAGCCGGTCTATCAATTCGTCAACCCGTGGCATAGGGTAGGCATCGAACTTAGAGACTGCATTCAGCTTCCTAAAATCGTTGCAGAATCGAATTGTGCCGTCGGGTTTAGGGATTAACACAATCGGGCTCGACCAGGCCTATGCGATTCCTCGATCACCCCTAACTCCAACATCGACGCCACTTCTCGGGAGACGGGTCACGCCGAGCTTCTGGGATTCTGTAGGGTTTCACCTGTACGGTGACGCCGGGCTCTGTTACAATATCGTGTTTGATGAGCGTGGTCTGCCCAGGTTTCTCGGAAAAAAACTTTTGGTTGTTTACGAGAAACCGCTTGACGTCTGTCTTCTGCCGCTCCGACAGAGTCTCCGCAATCTGGACTTCCGGTATGGTCCGCGTGCGGATCGGAAGGGCCAGACCCGCTGATAGAGCCGGACGGTCCTTCCAGGGCTTTATCAGATTCACATGATAAATCTGCTCCGGTTTCCTTTTTCCCGCCTGATGCACTTTATAGTTCACCTCACCTACCCGTTCCATGATTTCAAAGGGGCCTTGCCACCTTGCTAGGAACTTGCTTTCCACGGTGGGGACCAGGATTAACACCCTATCCCCCGGGGCAAAAGTGCGAACCTTGGCTCCCCTGTCATAGGTCCTTTTCTGGGCCCCTTGAGCCTGCATCATGTGCTCTTTCACAATGGGCATAACGGCCGCAATACGGTCCTGCATTTGGGTTACATGGTCTATCACACTTTTGAAGGGGGTAACCTGTACCTCCCAGGTTTCTTTCGCGACGTCCAACAGACCCCGGGGACGTCGGGCATACAGAAGCTCGAAAGGAGAGAACCCGGTGGAAGACTGGGGTACCTCCCGGATGGCAAAAAGCAAATACGGGAGTAAGTAGTCCCAGTTCGTCCCATCTTTCTCTATCACCTTTCGGAGCATCTGTTTCAAGGTTTTGTTGAACCTCTCAACGAGCCCGTCTGTTTGGGGGTGATACACAGAGGTGCGTAACGGTGTTATCCGTAACAGCCGGCAGAGCTCTTTCATTACACCTCGACATAAAAGGGGTCCCCTGGTCTGTGAGTATTTGTTTCGGGATACCAACCCGGCTAAACACATGGACCAGCTCCTTGGCAATGGTCTTGGTGGCCGTGTTACGCAAAGGGATGGCCTCGGGGTAACGAGTGGCATAGTCCAAGATGACCAGGATGTGCTGGTGTCCACGTGCAGACCTGGGGAGGGGCCCAACCAAATCCATCCCGATCCTCTCAAACGGGATCTCAATGATAGGTAGGGGTACCAAGGGGCTACATAGATGAGGCCTGGGCGCCGAGATTTGGCATTCCGGACATGACTCGCAATACATGCGAATATCGTGATGCATGCCGGGCCAAACAAAACAATGTAAAATCCGTTCAGTGGTTTTTTGGACCCCCAGGTGACCCCCCATACACGTGTGTGTGTGCCAGGTCCAGCACTTTCCGCCTGTAGGATTGCGGCACGACCAATCGTTGTACCGTGTCGTCCCCCTTTTTCTCTATCTGATAGAGAAAGTCATTCTCCAGGGCCATGTGTGGGTAAGCCAGCCTAGTATCAGCCTCCACCTGTACCCCGTTTATCATCTTTACATTTTTCCTAGCCTGCAACAGGGTTGGATCCCTTAGTTGCTCGCTTTGGAAGTCATCTTTCAGGACTTCCAAATCCAGCAAACCGGAAGTGGGACGACTGTCCACCCCCGCTCCGGCCCTGGGTTCCTCGGAATCGCCAGCCATGACCGAAAACGGGAACTGCAGGACATCTTCCAGGGATCCCCCCCCAGCTTCCTCCTGGGGATCATCCTCCAGTGGCTCCGGCCCCCCTGGAGGCATCGGAACTGGGTCACCGGGGCCTCCAGCCCGGGGTACCAACTGGTTTTCCCACAACTGCCAGAAGTGGGGAAAATCTCTTCCTAGAATAACATCATGCAGTAAGGCTGGGACTAGTCCCACCTTATGGTGCACAGTCCCATAAAGAGTAGTAATGCAGGTGACGGTCGTGAGGTACGAGCATGTGTCTCCATGCACGCACGTCACCGAAAATTTATCTGACGGACCAGTCGGGACTGACACCAGACTGGCCTTGATTAGAGTTACCACACTCCCTGAGTCCAACAGCTCCACAACATTCTTGCCATCAACAGTCAGGTCACACAGGTGTTTTTCGATATCGCCTGAACCAGCAGCAGCACACACCACCCTAGCAACCATAGACACACGTTTTTCAAAGTCCGTGACCTCGCACTGCATGGGTTCAGTGGTTAACGGACAGTTCGCAGCAATGTGACCCGCTTCCTGGCAGCGAAAACACCTTACGGGCCCCTTGCTTAGTCCATAGTTCAGCCCCTTCGGCCTCACGACCCCAAAAGCTCCGTTCTCCTCCGCCACTGTTTTAGAATACCGTCCCCCTCCCCTAGTCCCGGATACAGTCTTACCCGACCCCCGGGGTGAGGGGGAAGAGGGAGGATGTGCCGCATCATCCAGGAGACCTTCCGCCACAGAATAATGTTCCACGAGATCCACCAGTTGATCAGCGGTCGTAGGATTCCCATGACTTACCCACTTCCTCAGGGCTGGCGGGATAGCTCTTAGGTATTTGTCCAGGACAACCCTTTGGATTATCTCTGGCGCCGACAGCACCTCGGGTTGTAGCCATTTTTTTGTCAGGTGAACCAGGTCGAACATCTGGGACCGTGGAGGTTTATCGGGATGATAAGTCCATTGATGCACTCTCTGTGCTCGTACCGCCGTCCTCACTCCCAGCCGGGCCAGGATCTCCGCTTTTAGTCTATCAAAATCCTGCGCGGCCTCAGGCTCCAGGTCGAAGTACGCTTTTTGGGCCTCCCCTGCCAGAAACGGAGCAAGCAAGCCGGCCCACCGTGCCTTCGGCCACTTCTCCCGCTCGGCTGTCCGCTCGAACGTAGTCAGGTAGGCTTCCACGTCATCGTCCGCAGTCAGTGTCTGCCAGTACCGACTCACATGAATCACCCTCTGCTCAGCTTCCGGATTTAGCTCCGGTGCGGTTGCCAGGCGCTGCGCCACCTCCTGCAGCAATTGGCGGTCTCTGGTTGTCGTTTCCACCAGTTCCCTCAGCTGTGCTGACATTAAGCGGTTAGCTTCTTGCTGCACCGCTGTGGATTGCACCAGCGCTTTCACCACGTCATCCATTTTGACACTGTAACGTGGTCCTCACATGGGGCACCAAATGTGACAACACGCCTGGGGTTCGCCTTTGCTGGGATCAAAGGCCACGTTGATTTTGTGTCATTTAGTCCAAACACAGCAATGTGGATGCAACTGGCACGGGGCCAGGTTTATTGTGGTGAAAGCCAACAAAAGAAAACAAAACAGCAAAACAAAATCCTCGCCTGTCCGGCTCTAACTAAACAGAATGTCCCCTCACTACAGGCTGAAGGGCTTCTCCCTTCCAGCCTAAACATATAACCAAACAGCAATGGCTTCACTCACGTGCTTCTCCTCACACAAACAGGCTGTCTGTGCTCCCAGGCTGAGAGAGAGCCCCGCCCGACTCCCAGACTCCTTTTACAGACCCAAACCGCCTCCCATTACTTCATTAGCAGCCAGGTGATACAACCCAGGTTAGATCGCATAGGACAGATACCTGGGTGAGATATACCTGCCCTCCTCCACTAACCCCACCTGGGTCTCACAGTACACACACACAAATGCATAAAATTGCAGAATCTGAATATAATTGCAAACTTACCATGTTTACATTCATTTTTTACTATGCGCTATAGTTTCGATTTTATGTGTTTTGATGGTGTTCACTGAACCTTCAGAATAATTTTTCTAGATTTGAAATGAGATATGTTAAAATACATAAAACTCCAAAAACCAGCCATCCAGAAAATAATATGTTGTGTTTTAGTGGAATTTAAACGTCAACTAAGGCAATTCTCGGTTTGGAAATACCCGTGTTCAGTCATAAGATTAGGGCCTGCAGTAAGGAAGTGAAGGGTTGGAGACTGAATCATCTATACCAAATGTAGACATGAACCGTAATAAATATTTTCCATTTGAAACCTAAAGAAAGTTTGCATGTTCCCATGATTTCAAGTGTCTGAGAAATGAAGTCTGCTGCTTCTCTCTATTTTAAAGAGCAAGAAAAAAAGATTCACCTCTCTGGTTTGCAGACTGTAAAACGTGTGTTAAACTCAAGGGAGATTATATTTAGAAACAGTGAGAAATTCTCTTCTCACTTCTTAGGTAGATTTCTTATCTGGCTCCCTTCATCATTTTCTAAACTGGCTTGTCAAGCTGTAAAATATTGCAGCAGGGTAAATGCTGATAGATTCAACGTTACATGTCCGAGCATAATTTTAAACATTATTAACTGTTCTGTTCAAAGTAATTCTCATTTTTAGGCTGCACTCACGTTGGCATATAAAAGATTGGTCCCATTCTCATCGAGAAAAGTTGGCGTATTGTAATTCTGTATGTCATGCGGATGTGACACGCCCACTCCAGGGTCGGGGGTACTCGGGATCCAGGCAGAAGTTGTTCTTCACTCTCTGTTCTCTTCACGGGAACAGATAGGGGCCGAGACCCGGTCCCATGACCCTGGGGGTGTCATTTAATAAAAGGGGGAAGATGATAGGGATGATAGGGAAAAGGGGGTATTCGCGACGCCACCTGCGGTGCGCGGCCAAGGACGGCCACCACTGCTTCAGAACCTCTGGGGACGGTGACCGGCATCTTGGATGGTTTCACTCCCCGCAGGTGGAGCGTAGTCCCCAGGGCAGCGGGATGGAGGAGTCAGTTCGTACCTTGGCCGATGTTTATTAGGTCATCAGCACCCCGGTATCTCATGCGGCTTCTGTGGCCGGTGGTCACCACTAAGAAAAATCTCATTACAGCTGGAGTTCTGTTACTTTTACTGAGTTGTTTCAGCAAGGCTGCTGGGTGCTTCCCTTGCTAACCACCCGTTTAGCGTTGTCTCCAGAACTGGGATAGTGCAGTCAAGCCTCTGTTAGTGTTCCTTTCTCTCTCTTATTAGGTGTTTCTTTCTCTGGTGGTCCCTCAGCACTATAAGCTAGTCTCGCCGCTCCTCTCAGCGCCTCCACACACAGAGCTCGGGTACCAACAGCCATGGGTGCTCAGTTGTACCCCATCTGGGTACTGCTCCCAAGTTCGGCCACCTTCTCTAAGTTGTGTTGGGTGTTCGGCCGCAGCTCCCCTTATGAACTCGGGGCCTCCGGTTCAACAGTTGGGGCCTACAGCATTTGTGCCGTGTTCAGGGCTGGTTCCCTTTGTCATCCATAAGCCGATCTGTTCTGTCACCAGATATGGGTGTACAGGAATCTACGTCTTGTTCCGTACTCCAAGGGCTCCGTTCTTCCTCCACACCTGTCAGTCTTTCCCTCCTGGGGCGAGCGTGGTTGTGCTCCAGCCCATGGGAGTCAACACCACGCTGCTCCTTCACTCCCGACCTCTACTCCTCCACCTTTTCTACTCCCTAAGGTTCGGGTCACACTTATGTCAATCATCTGCTAAACGGATGTGTTTTTTACATGTGCAAATGTGCAAAAATGCATGCGTTAACGCACCCATAGACTCCAATGCAAAAAACGCATTGCAAAAGTACTATGCGTTTAACGCAATGCGTTTTTGCTAGTTGCACTAAAAATATGATCTGCAACGTTTTTTGGTGCTTTTTCAAAAACGCATGTGTTTTTTTTAATATGGGAGTCTATGGGAAATGCATGCATTAATGTATGGTACATGTATGTACCATGCGCTAATGCATGCGCTAAAAATGGAAAAACATGCCAAAAAATCTCAAGGCAAAAATTGGATCCATTAATGCATCCTACAATTGGATGCAGGCTCCCATGTGTTACCCTAGCCAAACTCTCTTTTTCCCTCCCGCTACGCCTGGGTCCTTCCTCTAGGTCCACCCACCGTCCCAGGGTCCTAATTGTTGTGTGTGTGTGAAGCTCAACTGCGCCATCCCAGCACCTGGAGAGTAGAGGCACAACTCTCCCTCAACTAGAGGAGTACAGTAGCTCTGGTGGCGGCCTACCCGGTGGGGCGCCACAGATGCAATGCGTGTGGGACTATTTTCTAGAATTGCATCGGTATGACATGCGTATGACATATATGCAATGCAATTTCAAACATGCGCATAACCTCAAAATCGGTAAATTTAAGGGGCACATTGATGTGTAAAGCTATTATTGTGTTATCTCCTTTCTATATAACTCTTGTGGCTTGTTTCCTTTTTCATGGTTTTAGGCAAACATGAATTTCAGTTATGTCGGATCCAACGTAAGGATTACCATGGATTGCCACAGCAATGCCCAATCACAAACTGCCTTGGTGCACTGTTTGTATAACAGGTAGCAGGGGAAAGGTAGAAGGAAAGTTCAGCTCACCCAGTTGAAATAGTAGTACTCCAGTACAAGGAAATGGTGCACGGATACAGTCCTGGTCTCTGGACCGGCAATCACCAATAATAATGTAGAAAAATCCAGCACTCATGAACTTGAAATTATCAGGATTTATTCAAACATGAACGCCTTCCATCTAATACAGGAAGTATGTGCTAACACCGACGCGTTTCCACAGAGAACTGTCTTAGTCGTGGTTCAAAGATGTCTGGAGAGAAAACCCATATATACCTTCTTAATCCTAGCACACATGTGACATAATTAATCATTGACACCTGATTAAAGATAACACAGCAGAGCAACAAATATATACAAAAAACTTACTTTTACAATAAATCAATAAAACATGTTAAAATAGAATAAACAGTGATTCAAAAGCAAATCATAAGTACAATAAAGAACAACTGGTCAAGGGATGATACGGTAGTAACAGATCAGAAATGAAAGTAAAGGAGAGACACATATATTGTGCTAGTATTGTAAAATCAGATCTTGTCTTTTGTTCAAGCCCAATGGCACTCTAGTCCTCAGCTTGAATATCCAGTAAGATTCGCGGTTTAAAAGTCTGCGTTTTCTGTCTCCATTTCTTGGAGAGTTTGAAACCCTTTCAATACCAGAAAACCGCAATGATCTCGTATCTCCACCATGTTTTTGACAGAAATGTTGTGAGACTGTAAGAGAGTAAACTGATAAGCTGCTAAAACCAAGCAGACTGCCATTTTGTAGTGGCCCAGGAAAGTGAAAACACAGTCTCTGGTTGCCATGGTGACTGCTCTGTGTCTAGAAAAGTGAAAGCAGTGTCTCTGGTTGCCTTGGTGACAGCTCTGTCAGTTGCTCCGGTGGTTGTTGATCTCTCTCTGCGGTGGCCATTACTAGTGTAAGGATTATAGCAAAGCCAGTGCAAGCTATATGGGCCTTTAAAGTTGTTTGCAAGCCCTGCTGTGTGGACTAAAGACTTTATATTGAACTGAGCAAGTGTCCAGGATCTGAGGAGAGGCTGAGGAGATGTTCTCCCTGATGGAGCGAGTGATTGGCGTCCAGGAAGGCCGTGAGTGACTGCGAAAGGAGAGCCGGCGTCCGGTGCCATCCACATTGGGAAGATCCTGACAAGAAGGCTGAGGAGATGTTCCCCCTGATGGAGCGAGTGATTGGCGTCCAGGAAGGCCGTGGGTGACTGCGAAAGGAGAGCCGGCGTTCGTGTCATCCACAATGGGAGGATCCTGACAAGGTCCTGACAAGCCCTGGAAAAGAGTGCTCCACAGATTGCACCCCAAGCTTACAGAACTAAAGTGCTGGACATGTGAATCTGGCATTGGCTGGTAAGCTGCCAAATTTTGCTGTTTTTTTTACAATACGTTTTTCTTTTGCGCAAAAGGTTTTTTTTCTTTTTACTTTTTCTGGACTTGCTGCAGCCCACGTGGAATATACACTGGTGTAAAGCTACATTTGAGGTTGATGGTACCATAGTTTTGAGACACCCGGGTATCCCTGTGCTAATTGTATAGCCAGCATTGATATAGTGTAATGTATTGTTATTAGTTGTGATAAGTTATACTCAGTGTGCCATCTCAGAGGTCCCATCAGACCGCCCACAGTTGATGTACATAGCCTTTAGTTAAGTTAAATCCTTGATAAGTCTAACGTGTAGGTAAATTTGCTCCTGGTTCTGAGTGTGATTTACATACCCTGGGAACTCTGAGATCGGTGCATTGATGTCGGCTAACGCTGAGTGTGTGAAACTGTTATTGGTTAATATTTTAAGGGGATTTTGATACTTATACATTCTATACAGAACCATACCTTGATCCCCATATCAGTAAAAAATACTGTTGTTTATTTCTGCCTCTGTCTCAGTCTGTGACTCACTGGATCTTAATAGGACCTCCGGTCATTATAAGACTGCAGACTGATTTACCGCAGCAGTATTGTCAGAATCTGAGATGTGTCTGCATATACACCGTTTTAATTCCCCAGTAGTGCAGCCTACATACTGGACTTTACACAGAGAATCCGGTAATTGCAGGCTTTACATCTCAGATGTCCGCACTTTTAAAAGCCCCTTAATTCCATCCAAGAAGCACCATAACCATTATCATTACCAGTGCATGATGGGTTGATGTGGTTGCTATTATTGCTCTTGGGCCTGCTAATGGTGCTGCTGGTCAGATTCCTCCTACATATATTTTGATGGGTAAAGGTACCTTTAACGCCGCTACAGAAGGTTAGAAACCACCGGGTGTCGGTGACAATTGTATCTTGTACCGCAAAAACACCGCGAGGTAGCGGCGTGTAATTCAGGTTGTTGCCACCGGTCACTGTCGACACCTGTCTTTCAGCAGTGCTCAAAAACAGGTAGGTTTCAACCCGATGGTAGCGGCATGTAATCGAGGAACAGGAAGGTTTTTTCGACACCTAATGAACTCCTTGGGGCGTGACGCAGCCTCCGAGATACCACGCCCCATCAGCGATCATTGGTGGAAGCTCCTGCCTTACGATTGGTTGTCCCTGCATAGGGCGGCATATTTAAGGAGCTGACCAGTCACACTACACAATTGCAATAGCATCATGTATTAGCCAGCCTTCCTGCTCTGGCTGGCCAATCATGATGTTAGTGCTTTGTCCAATCACCGTACGAGCGTCTCGTAATCCAAAACTCCGGCACGCCTATGTGTTGTGCCTGTTGCCCGAGGCCCTCCCATATTGCCTTGTGGTAGCGGCGTGTAAATAAGGGAAGGTGCTCTACAGAAGGTAGCCTGCGGCAGCCGTTGGTTGCCTCTAGTGATAGAAAAAGCCTTCTGTGGAGCACCTTGTAGCGGCGTGTAAATGTGGTATCGGGTACCGTTAGGAACCGTTGAAAAGTGCTCATGCACGTGAGACACCCGGTAGTTTCTAACCTTCTGTAGCGGCGTGTAAAGGTACCTTTATGGATTCAGCTTTGGAGGAGGTTTCCAAAGACTGGGTTGACGTGCTTCTCTGGCCATAGACATCTTCTTCTCTTCGGTAAGATATTTTTGGTGGTGCTGCTCCTGTCGTCTCTTGCACCTCACCAACAAGATCCAATACCCTGGAATCCAAGCCTGTGTCCCTTTTGGTGGTTATGAATCTGGAAGGGCAAAAATGAGTCTTAATACATGCATTGTTTGCACATTTAAACAAGACATTATGGCAAATACCCAGAAAGTATCAGAACCTACAGGTACAGATCAATAACTGGGGCTAGTAAATGGAGCCTGTTCATGAATGAGCAGTGAGCGCTGCTAAACTTCAGCACCTGGAGCTGTCCCCCCTGGAGCTGTGCAGAGATTTCAGCAGCGCGGCTAGCTCCCTGCTAGCCGCAATCTTGAAGTTTCAGCAGCTGCAGCTGCGATCTGCATATTAGCCCTCCGGTTCTGTTTGTCTGGGGTAGTCAGGTTCTGTCCAGTGTTTCCTGCAAAACACTGGACAGAACCTGAAACACCACAACCGTGGTGTGAAACTGGCCTAGGTCAAGCAAACAAAACTAAGGCTAGGGTCACATTAGGAAGGCAAATTGTGTCTTTATCTCCACATTTGGTAACCGGATTGCTCAGTATGTGTAATCCGGAGCAATCCGGTTACCAAATGTGGAGATAAAGAAACAGGGTTGAACAAAGGGTTAATCTTAATAATAGATGTGGGCAACATGTCTCTAGGGTGCCCACCCTCTCTAGAGACATGCTGCCCACACAGTTCGGCATGTGAGGGGTTAATATGTGGAATTATAGTATTGCCGGCTATTATCGGCATTTACAATTTTATTAATGAAACCCGGCGGCTCCTCACTGTGGAGGAGATACAGTATGTAATCTTTGTGATGTATCTGCCGCTATCCATGGTCCTGAAAGCTTTAACATTAGGTCTATGGCGGTGCGCTGCCCATAGACCTAATGTTAAAACTTTCAGGACCCTGGATAGCAGCTCATACAGTATGTAGATTATGTACTGTATCTCTTCCACAGTGAGGAGCCGCCAGGTTTCATTCATAAAATTGTAAATGCCAACAATAGCCGGCAATACTATAATTCCACATATTAACCCCTCACATGCCGACCTGGTGGATAGTATGTCTCTAGAGAGGGTGGGCACCCCCTAGAGACATGTTGTCCACATCTATTATTAACATTTAACGCTTTGTTCATCCCTGCGGTAGCAGTGATGAAAAAAGCATCGGCTACCGCAGGTATTCACAAGTACCTTGCGGCAGCCGCAATTGGCTCCCATAGGAGCCCATTATAGCAATCCTGCTGCGGATTGCAAACCGCTCCGAAAACTGCATCCTGCATGATTTTTCATGCAGGCTGCAAATCCGGATGCGGTAACCAGATTGCATGTAGTGCAATCCGGCTTACATATTGGGCTCCTATGGGCTGCGGTTCCTGATCCGGTTTTGAGCTTTTTAACAGCTCAAAACCAGATCAGGATCTGAATTTTTAAACGCAAATGTGACCCTAGCCTAAGATCACCATAAAGTTCTAAAGAATACCACTGACGAAGCAGACCTTAGAAGTTTGATCGCTGCCCTGTCAATCATTGTGTAAACAAGCAAAACTTTTGTCCATAGGGCAAAATGATTTTTATGCTTGCTTTAAAAAAAATAATCTTTCCCAGCAGTACATTGTCTTGTACACAGGACATTTGCTTTCTGTGAGCAATAACAATCTTTACACATAGAACAGTCATATTAACACAACCATCATATGTAGATAGAAGTGTGGTCTGCCTGTCTAATCAGGTTATGAGAGTGAAATCCACAAAATGGCCATTCCAGTATACAAAAGAATCTAATGACATATTCCCCCTTGAAGACACAAATACTGTTAGGATGAGTAATGTGTTTTGTGACAGTATTATTTTTTTTATTATTACAGGAAATTTGTCAGGTCAAAAATCCATATGTAACTGATATAATTTTCTATTTCCTGTCTCTAAGCTCTCTCTATTCATGTATTTCTATTATTTCTGCTTCCCTCCTATGCTGTGTAAACCTCAGAATAAAAGATTAATTCCATATGTCAATCATAGTGAGTTCTCAGCTGTCCACTCCCAAAGGAATGAATATTCATGCATCACTACACTATCCTGCCCTCTGATCTCTATGCAGACATAGGAGAAATGAGGGGAGAGGAAGAGTGTTCTCTCAGAGATATCATTGCATGTATCTGAGGCATCTGTGTAGTGTGTGCTCTGAGATATTTCTTTGTGTTTATATGAACATTTGCTCAGCAGAAACACAAATTACATGTATGCAGGAAAACCAATTTTCATATAAACAGAAATCTTTTACAGATAGCACAGACTGTAGTGTGTTACTACAAGAGCTGTAGCACAAAACACCTTCCCCTCTCATTGTAATAGCACAGAGCACAGAGGGGAGGGACAGAATACCAGCTTGAATAGTGTGTATATTTAAATAACACTTACACAGCAGGACTATTCGGCTGTGAAAGTAATGAAGCTGCACTAATGCACTAGCTGCCTGAAGGGAGTGAAGAGGATTATAGCAAGGAAACTACACAGGATACATTGATGATTTTTACATATTCTGAAAGGTCTGCCTGAGCACTATTCAAGGGTACTATCAGTATCATACTGAAAAACGACCTGACAGAGTCCCTTTAATATTTATTAATAGAGCAACATTAATTCCATGTCACATACAAAATACAAATATAAATTACATTAGACTAATAAGGGCCCTGCCTCTGCTGTCTTACAGTCTATAGGATGATGGTGAGGAGACATTAAGTTAAGACACTGCAGCAGCTTCATTGGTGATGAATGGCAGTCGCATCATTGCAGACTGTAAGCTTTCGCAAAGAGATAGATTTTCGGGGTCCATTTCAATCTTGCAACTGTAGCAGATGATTGATGTGTTGGAATTCCAGATGATGGAAGTTACTTGGGAGAAGTCTTGGAGAAGACAAGGCCTTGGGAGGACCAGAAATTACATGTTGGAGATTACATAGTACTGGAAATGATGTGTTGGAGTTTATTGATAGATTAGTTTGGAGATATATGGACTGCTTTGTCGGTGTCATGCCTCAGGATTTGATCATGTGACCTTGTGCTGTGGGGTTTGGTTCCTCATCTCCATGAGCCAAATCATGGTCAATGCCTGTCCAAGTGTTGATTGTCTTATCCCTTTGCTTCTATTCTTTTTGGTTTGCGATCAACAGGTGTTTTCATTTGCTTGTTTACTCTGCCCTATCATACATTTCGGGTGTGGCTTTTTATACCCTCCCTATTCTGGCCTCCTTTACTGACTTTATTTCTATGTGGATCCTGCTAAGGAGTTTCAGCCATGCTGTGAAGGATTCTTGTCTGCCAGACAGAGACCATCCTTTTTCCTGTTGGTAGTCTGTAGAAGACTATCCTTATCTTGCAGTTGCTGCCAACCTTTTTCCACTTGTGCACATGTTTATGATTTCCACACCTTGGGTCTTTACCTATTTCTGCACACTTTCCTTATCCTGGGTTATAGTGTACAGCTATCTACCCTCTAGTTTATAAGGAGGTACAAAGAACAACTCGACAGTCTTTCAGGTGGTCAGGTCCAAGTTGTGATTCGCTAGTCTTGCAGCTAGGGGTATTCTAGTCTGTGCAGGAGCTACTAGGGACTGTGCAGCTAGGGATATTAGTCTGTACAGGAACCAGTTGGGGCAGGTGCACTTGCTAGAAGGTAGGATTTATTTACTTGTGTTGGAATATCCATGTGCTTAACACTAGGTTAGTGTATAGTGTTTTAATTGGATATGCTAGAATTTGAGATCCAATCAGAGGATTTATAGAGGAGAGAAGCAGTGGAGTAGCAAGGAAAGAGGTGGATTAGTCGGAAAGCAGAATTAAGGACTGGAGAGATGCGAGAGTATTAGAAGGGAGTCCACACAGAAGGAAGTTGCAGTGGTTTAGGTGGGAGATGATGGGGGCATTCATTTGCATTTTCATAGAAAATGGAAAGGATAGTTTCTTGAAATATTTTTGAGTTGGAGGCGGAAGTAGGTGTTGACGCGTTTGGATTTGCAGTTTGAAAGACAAGACAAAGTGAACGGTTACTCAGAGGCAGTGAACTTCGGGTACTGGTGATAGTGTGGTTTCATTTATTTTAATAAAAAGATCAGATAGGGGAGATAAGTGAGAGGAGAGAAAGATGAGTTACGTTTTCTCCACATTGAGCTTTTCGAAGCGAGAGGAGGAGAAGAAAGATAGGGCCTGATACACACTCCAAGATTTTGGATCACAGGGAGGTGATGTCTGGGCCAGAGGAAAATGTGACTGCAATCAGCATATAGATGATAGTCGAAGCCATGAGAATTTATAAGTTGTCCCAGGCCACAGGTATAGTTGAGTAGAGTAAGGGTCCCAGGACAGAGAATTTAGGTACACCAATAGAGAGAGAGCAGGATGAGGAGGTAGGGTAGGAGTGGGAGACAATAAAAGTGCGGTTGGAAAGGTATGGGGAATTCCAGGACACAGTAGGGTCTCTGACACCAAGGAAAGAGAGGATCTGTAGTAGGAAGGAGTGGTCAACAGGGTTGAAAGCAGGTCCAGGTCTAGAAGGAGGACTATAGAGAACTGTCTGTTAGCTTTGGGAGTAAATTATTAGTCATTTTGGTCAGTGCAGTTCAGTGGATTGGTGATAATGGAAGCTGGATTGTATGATGAAAAGTGAGTCAGTTAAAAGGTGGAAGGAAAGTTCAGCATGGACGTGCTGTTTGAGAAATTTGGAAGTAAACAGGAGCACTGACATGGGGCGAAAGCTGATAGTAGAGGTCAGGTCAAGAAACGATTTCTTTAGGTGGGATTGTTGAATGTTTTAAAGCAGAAGAGAAGATACTAAAGGTTAACTATAGGCTGAAAAAATTACCTAAGGCTGAAATAAGCATGGTGGTGTGGTTGGAGAGGAGGTGGAATGGGATTGGTTCAAATGCACAAGTGTTGAGGTGCGATTGGGAGAGACTATAAAGATGAAGGTGAGTCAGCTCTCCTTCGGGGTGGTGGGGAGAAAGGTTGTAGGGGAAGGACAATGGTCTGTTACATGGTGGGGTTTTGGTGATTAAGCACAAAATATTTGCCTTGTTTGGTCGATCTTATTTTTGAAAATATATGGCAAAGTCTTCTGTAGAGATGAAGGAGGTTGGAAGGGGCAGTAGTTTGCGGAGGCAGAAGTTAAAAGTGTTTAATAACTGTTTGGGGTTTTGAGATAAATACGATATGAGGATTTTAAAGTAATCCTGCTTAGCAGAGGTGAGGGCCAACCGGAATGTGAAAATTGCTTTTTTGAATGCATCTTGCAAGTCATCTTGCAAGTTTGTTTTCTTTCATCACTGCTCAGCAACCATTAACACTTGCCAAAGTTTTTTAGTGAGATTACTGTGCCAGGATTGTCTCTTGATTTGTCACGGTCTGCCATGAATGAGCTAATGTGAGCATTACATTGTAGAAAACAGTGGCACTGTCTGTGTCGTAAAGTGAAGATATGGAAGACAGATGTAGAATAGAATCAGAGAGTGTGTGAATATCCAGATGTGCGAGGTTTCTGCAGGGTTGTGCTTGTTGCTGAAAAAGGGAGCAGGAGAGGAGCATAGGGTTGAGAAGTTCAGTAGATGGTTGTCAGATAGGGGGAGAGGGGAGGTTATGAGGTTAGATAGGGAGCAGAGGTGTGTGAAGACAGTGGTCGGACCTTGACCCAAGGGGGCCCTGGTGCAGCCATGGTGAGGAGCGGGGGGTTTCGGGGTGCTGGTGGCCGTCGGCTCGGTCCGGGGGTGGGTGCTGGTAGCTGTCGGCGTTGGTGCGTTCCGGGGGGCGGGGGATGGGTGGTGCGGGTTGGTGCTGGCGGCCTTCGGAGAGGTGTTTACGGCGGCTCTCCTACCTGCTGAGCCACGCCGAGTGCGCTCCTGGGAGACGGAGGGGCAGAGGAGAGGAGGGGCGGGATCAGGCAAGGGAAGCAGGAAGCTTTCTGCTTCCCTTGCCTGACCCTCCTCTCCTCTGACAATGGCTTATGGGGGTCGGCTGGGGGCCCCCCTGCAGGCTTGAAGGGGCCCCCTAGCCTAGCCGGTTGGGGCACTGGTGCAGCTAAACCAGCTGCACCACGGTAGTTCCGCCCCTGTGTAAAGATAAGGTCATATGTATGTCTGTCTGCATGGGTGGCCAAGGAGTACCGCTGAGTAAGACCACGGTATGAAATGAGGACAGGAATTTAGAATCTGCTGAATGACAGGGGTCAGTGGGGATGTTAACATCACACATGAAGATGGTGTGAGCAGGAGAGAATAAGTGTACAAGCCTGGTGGAGAATTGATCAATAAAGGCAGTGGCCGGACATGGAGGTCGATGACGACCACTTGTAGGGAGAGCAGATATATACAGACAAGCATTATTACTATTGCAGTTGAGGTTGTTTTCCTCTAGGGGGCGTCTGTCACAGTGATGCATGTCCTCAGTGCTGAGTGGCCCGCCCGGTCTGGGGGCGTTACTGTGGCGCCCCTGCAGGTATGCGCCACAGAATGGTATTACACTTGAATATAAAATGTGTTTTTACTTGTAAGTTGCCAGGTTACGATTTAATGCTTATGGAGTCTATTTTTAGCACTCACCTAGGACCACACCACTTAGTGTAGGGGAAACTGACTTTATGGTAGGTTCCACAGGTGGTGGGCGGAGCTTAGGATAGAGTTAGAGTGACAGTTAGGAATTTACCTCAGACGGCGTTGGGAAGGCAGACAGTGTGGTCACGCCTGGCAGCCTGAGCTGAGTGGAGGGTACCCCAACTATATGTGGGGGCCCAGGACAGATGGCAACGGACCTAGACTGGTAGGAACCAGCTGATCATGTTGAGGGTTCACAGGTGACACGGATACCGAGGCAGCCAGGAGTTCATCCCTGACTGCGAAGCCGACGAGCTGCAGGCCCAACCAGACCGGGTTGCTGACAGCACCACAAGGTACCTCACCCCTCATGCCCAAAAGACGGTCCTACACTAGTGAGGAAAGACTGAAACCCGGTATCAGGTGGGAAACTTGTGCGTTCCTGCTGTTCCCATTTGGACCGGTAATAGTCAATTTAACCCTACTAGACACAGACTGCAGGACTGGCGGGTGAGCTCTTCCAAGGTGGGAAAGACAGAAAGATCTAGAAAGAGAATAGAAACCCTGAAAGACAGAGAAGGAACATCTAAAGACTCCTTAAGAGAAATCCTGACTTGGTAACAGCACCCTAAACCAAACTGTACCGTGTATTGTTATACCATCAGCCGGTACCAAGTAAAGCAAAGTTAAACAAGAATTGGTCTCTGTTATTCTTCCTGCCGCAGCTCAAAGGACGTAACATCATCAACATCTACAGCAGACGGGTAAGAACTGCATCACCATTTACCATCACTGCCCTCCCTCACCGTCTCATATACCATCATAGCTGCCCTGAGGTAAAGCTCCACCTGTGGGGAGCTGTACCACACACTGCTGCCCCCTCCATCACCTCAGTGGCCGGCTGGCAGCGCTGGTACCACCTTACCAGACCCTACAGGTGGCGTCACGTCCCCCTGTAAATAACCCCTTTTACCCCCACCGTTTACCAACAACACCTGGTACAATTGTTCGCCAGGGCACGGCACCGGGGATACCGACCACCCGTGACATCCCACACAGAAGCCCCGGTGACCGAGTACCCCACGCACCCCAGCTCTGGTCGAAACAAATTGGCGTCACGAACAGGATGAACCAGCCTGGTATTTACCAGGTGAAGTGAGCCTTAAGAACTTTATTACTGTTTAACTGTGTGGATTATAACAACTGAGCCGAGCCGCCATTACACCGCCTCAGAAATTCAAACTGCGTCACTACAGCAGGAGAAAGAGCGGGAAGATAAGCCCCGCCCCCTCCGCTCTGCCGAGGAGTGACGAAGGCAGTGGCGGGCTCCGGAAAAGCCCGAAGGACTTGCCCACAGTAACTTCATGGTGGGCGGGCTTAAAAGTGCATAAACAACAATGTGCCGGCCTAGGGGCGTGCCTCGGCCCCTCAACAAACATAGGCCATTCAAGAGGCGCCAAAAAGTCTCCCCGCCCCCATTGCTCTCAATCAACCAAGGGGGCGGGTCGAGCGCCAGCCCACACCGGTTATGGACTATAAGAACTAAGCAGGATGCGGCCGGGAGCGGACTCAATATACCTGGTCAGGCTCCGGACCTGTTACCTGTAACCGGCTGTGAGGCAATGGCAGTCCCAGCTGCTGATTCCCTGGGACCGGTTTATGCACCCCTAGTGGAGCCCGGAAGAGAGGAGACCGCCGAACCGGGAAACCTGATCCAGTTCTCCGAAGAGCCTAACATGACTGGGGAGGAGGACCGAGAGGAAGGAACAGCCGGCGGCGCAGAGGAGGCCGGGCCCCGCGAGCTATGGAGGGTCGCGGTACCAGCATCAGCAGCAGTTGGAGAGAGGAGAGTCCATCTATCTGCAGTTCCCCAGGGCCATCCAAAACAGGACCTGTATCGTGGTGATGTGATCACCTATGAACGCCACGCAGGCCCCAGGGGTTGGTTTGCAATCCGGGTTAGTAAAGTTAAATCATAAAAGTTAACCCGGTATTGCACTGTTGAAAGTGTAAAGTTTGGTTTAATTGTTGAAATACATTTGTTATTTGATTGTATATAGTTATGATTTTTAATTCCTAACAGACTTGACCTGTTGAACTTTTGAACTTTCCCTTTTTCTTATTTTTAAAATGGACCATAGCCACAGGACTGGTAGTGGCAAATCCCTGTTTCAACACCCCTTAAACAGCCTGCAGCGGATGGACTAGCGCTGTATGGACTGGTAACCTGTTTTCTTATTTTTCCTTGGTTTTTGAAAATTTTTCATTTTTAAGACTCTGTTCAATAATCAGAGACATGTTACCTGGTCCCCGTTGGACCCACAAGGACTAGACTATAGTCAAAGTTTATTAGTTAAATGCAACGTTATAAGAACTGAGCCTCCTGCAAAGGAAGAATACAAATGAACGTAAAATTTTATTTCATGTTTGAAAGTTACCTGGTTCACCTGTTAATAAAAATGTTTTAAATGTTCAATGTTATATGTAAAATGCATTTTATTCCAGGTTTGGTTTGACACCCGCGGACGGGTGTGTTTCACCAAGGGGGTGTGTGGCGCCCCTGCAGGTATGCGCCACAGAATGGTATTACACTTGAATATAAAATGTGTTTTTACTTGTAAGTTGCCAGGTTACGATTTAATGCTTATGGAGTCTATTTTTAGCACTCACCTAGGACCACACCACTTAGTGTAGGGGAAACTGACTTTATGGTAGGTTCCACAGGTGGTGGGCGGAGCTTAGGATAGAGTTAGAGTGACAGTTAGGAATTTACCTCAGACGGCGTTGGGAAGGCAGACAGTGTGGTCACGCCTGGCAGCCTGAGCTGAGTGGAGGGTACCCCAACTATATGTGGGGGCCCAGGACAGATGGCAACGGACCTAGACTGGTAGGAACCAGCTGATCATGTTGAGGGTTCACAGGTGACACGGATACCGAGGCAGCCAGGAGTTCATCCCTGACTGCGAAGCCGACGAGCTGCAGGCCCAACCAGACCGGGTTGCTGACAGCACCACAAGGTACCTCACCCCTCATGCCCAAAAGACGGTCCTACACTAGTGAGGAAAGACTGAAACCCGGTATCAGGTGGGAAACTTGTGCGTTCCTGCTGTTCCCATTTGGACCGGTAATAGTCAATTTAACCCTACTAGACACAGACTGCAGGACTGGCGGGTGAGCTCTTCCAAGGTGGGAAAGACAGAAAGATCTAGAAAGAGAATAGAAACCCTGAAAGACAGAGAAGGAACATCTAAAGACTCCTTAAGAGAAATCCTGACTTGGTAACAGCACCCTAAACCAAACTGTACCGTGTATTGTTATACCATCAGCCGGTACCAAGTAAAGCAAAGTTAAACAAGAATTGGTCTCTGTTATTCTTCCTGCCGCAGCTCAAAGGACGTAACATCATCAACATCTACAGCAGACGGGTAAGAACTGCATCACCATTTACCATCACTGCCCTCCCTCACCGTCTCATATACCATCATAGCTGCCCTGAGGTAAAGCTCCACCTGTGGGGAGCTGTACCACACACTGCTGCCCCCTCCATCACCTCAGTGGCCGGCTGGCAGCGCTGGTACCACCTTACCAGACCCTACAGGTGGCGTCACGTCCCCCTGTAAATAACCCCTTTTACCCCCACCGTTTACCAACAACACCTGGTACAATTGTTCGCCAGGGCACGGCACCGGGGATACCGACCACCCGTGACATCCCACACAGAAGCCCCGGTGACCGAGTACCCCACGCACCCCAGCTCTGGTCGAAACATTACCAATAGGCTGCTCAGATACTATATGTATCACCTGGATGTGAGTGGCAGAGGCCTAGTGGAGTCCATGTGTCTGCATTCACCACCAGCCCCCTCCTTGTTAGCATGGCTGGTCGCCTGGTTGCCACAAACCGCCCCCATGTTATGGGTTGCAGGGGGCTGTGCACCGGTGTCTGGACGCATGTGTCACCTCCTGGGGGAATCTGCAGCCATCTGCTAGATGCAAGGGGTAGAAAAAAAGTGTCAAAACTTCGGTGAGTTTTTCTATATATTAGTACCAATTCGGTGATTTTTGCTTAAAGCTAAATTATACATGTGTTATACATGTGACTAGGTACTCGTGAGTGTAAGGGCCCTTGACGGTGGGTCAGGAGCTTACGATATTCTGGCGCCATAATACCAACTGACACCTTACATCATTTATTATAGTGTCAACTTGCATCTTTTTATCTATTGCAGTTGAGGTTGTTTTCCTCTAGGGGGCGTCTGTCACAGTGATGCATGTCCTCAGTGCTGAGTGGCCCGCCCGGTCTGGGGGCATTACCAATAGGCTGCTCAGACACTATATGTATCACCTGGATGTGAGTGGCAGAGGCCTAGTGGAGTCCATGTGTCTGCATTCACCACCAGCCCCCTCCTTGTTAGCATGGCTGGTCGCCTGGTTGCCACAAACCGCCCCCATGTTATGGGTTCCAGGGGGCTGTGCACCGGTGTCTGGACGCATGTGTCACCTCCTGGGGGAATCTGCAGCCATCTGCTAGATGCAAGGGGTAGAAAAAAAGTGTCAAAACTTTGGTGAGTTTTTCACGCATTATTAGTGATAGACTGTATTTTGCCCAACAGTTGGGAGAGTCAGGGTTAATGTTTTGGACTAGCACATAGCAAGAGAGGCAAAAGTGAGGAGACAGAGACAGTCTCCTGCCAGGAGGTTAGATAGGGCTCAGTGTACCATAGAAACAGACCTTAAGTCTATTCAGTAAGTAATGTCAGATGACTTGGGTGTCCCGGTGTGACCAGGAGAGTGAATAGCATGATCCTGAGTAAAGAGAAAGAATTGACAGAGTGATCGATTAGATGGGTCCTGGGATAGGACACCTAGCACTATGACCTCAGGTTTATAACTCGGAGAGGTAACTGCTTGGATGGAGCAGAAAGAGGTGAAGAGAGTGCCCTGGGTAGGAGTTCCCAGGTGTCAGAAGTAGAGACGCTAAGCACTGGTCATATTAGCAAACCTGTACCTTAAAGAGGAAAGAAGGTACAGAACTGCGGTTTGAGAATGGGACTTTCACAAACTGAACCATAGAATCTTGCTGGGGTTTGGTGAAGAAAACAAGACTAGTTGAGAAAGGAACAAGTAAACTTAAAGAATGAAAGAGACTATGTGTGAGAATGCTGTAAAGGAAACATTTGTAAAAATATACACCAGCTAGCTACTGAACATAATCCCTGCCAAGTTACCATTCAGTAAAGAGCTTTATTTTTGAGTGGTGGTCTCTGGCATTGAACTGTTCAATCTTTAGTCCTGGCCAAAGTCATCGGCATCATGTGGCTGGGAAGAGTGTAGCACCCCCA
Source organism: Allobates femoralis (assembly GCA_033576535.1). Classification (NCBI taxonomy): domain Eukaryota; kingdom Metazoa; phylum Chordata; class Amphibia; order Anura; family Aromobatidae; genus Allobates; species Allobates femoralis. The sequence goes on from JARQOC010000003.1 coordinate 468,788,092, forward strand.
TAGAACTAGTTCACACATCCAGCCAGGACCCCAACCTTCAAGTAAAATATCATTGCCATGCCACATTACACTAATGCCCCCTAAAATGTAGCTAAATATCACTTCAAAGATAAATATAAAACTGATCTTTATTAATTGATACTAAAATAACTGACTCCTATGCATGGTAACCTGGAATGTTACATTTTAATTACCGTAATACTATTATTAGAATCTACAAATCTCACAATAAGCATAAAGGTATGAGAAGGAATATTAGGACAGAGTGTTAGATCGTAGATAGCAAAAAAAATGCACAAACCTCTTAAAAAAATCCAATAGTAATACAATGTAGGTCCCATAAACTATAGGTATTGTGACGTAGCAATCACTAATGGTACCTTTACACCATACCATAACCACCATAAGGCTGGGGTCACACTTGCGGCAGGGCACTGTGGATCCTGATCCGGTTTTGAGCAGTAAAAGTGCTCAAAACTGGATCAGAAACCGCAGTCCGTAGGAGCCAATTATAGCAATAGGATTGCACTACATGCAATCCGGTTACCTCTTGCGGAATTGCAGCCTGCGGTAAAAATCATGCAGGCTGGAGTTTTCGCAGCAGTTTGCAAATTGCAGCAGGCTTGCTATAATGGGCTCTTGTAGGACCGCATGCGGCTGCCGCAAGGCACATGTGAATGCCTGCGGCAGCCGTATGCTTTGTTCATCCCTGATGCTGCAGGGATGAACAAAGGGTTAAATGTTATCAATAGATGTGGGCAACATGTCTCTAGGGGGTGCCCACCCTCCCTAGAGACATGCTGTCCACTCAGGTGGGCATGTGAGGGGTTAATCTTGTCATTTATAGTATTGCCAGCTATTGTCGGCATTTACTATTTTATGAATGAACCTTGGTCATGAAAGAATTAACATTAGGTCTATGGTGGTGCGCTGTCCATAGACCTAATGTTAATGCTTTCAGGACCAAGGCTAGCGGCTCATACAGTGCATACATTACATACTGTATGTACTACACAGCTCTGAGCCGCCGGGTTCATTCATAAAATAGTAAATGCCGACAATAGCCATCAATACTATAAATGACAAGATTAACCCCTCACATGCTCACCTGTGTGGACAGCATGTCTCTAGGGAGGGTGGGCACCCCCTAGAGGCATGTTGCCCACATCTATTATTAACATTAAACCTTTGTTCATCCCTGCGGCAGCAAGGATGAACAAAGCATACGGTAACCGGATTGCTCTGGATTACACATCCTGAGCAATCCAGTTACCTCAGTGCGATTTGACGGACACTTTTTGTGAACCAAATGTGTCTGAAGGTAATTGTGCTTACCGCATCCGGATCTAGATGCGGTAACCGCAATTACACTTCAAATGTGACCCTAGCCTTAGTGGGTCGATTTACACTCGCTTGGCAGCACAAAACCATAAACACAACAGTCTCTTCTATGAAATGGGTCCAGCTTGTTTATTTAGAGACAGCATGAACCGCATGGTGCAAACTAAACATGTTCTCACCTTTGGCATTATAAACAATACAGTTCATATCAATAGCGGGGTACATCCGCACGGTATTCAGATACCTCCTCTGTGGCAGTAATGCAGTGGAGGTATTACACTTTCCAGTCACTGACTGCAGTCAGTATACAACCTCCTGTCTCTGAGGTTACCTTTTCCAGGTGAATGGCTGCTTCATATACTGTCTCCTGACAGTTTAGATATCTGGGGCAGCTGCCTCGCTGGAACCACCAACCAGGATCTGTCATCAGCTTCTGACTGATTCCGATCAGTACAAGAAAGGGTATTATCACTACCTCTCATCAGGAAAGATTCAATGTAAAGATTAAAATTTCATAAATCTTTATTATTCAATGTCATTACAATACTTTAGAACATTCCCTCAAGAGAGACACATAAGATCAGTTCGAGCTACATTTTTTGACAATAGTACATACTCAAATAACACCATTTTTAAAAGTATTTCTGTATCACACTCTATATAATATACCAATTTTCCCACAAGAAATATCCAAGGATTATATAGGCAAGTCAGACATACATTTACAATCTATCACCATATAACAGCAATTCCCCGTGTAATTAATGGACTCTCTGCCATATGTAAAAACTCCATACATATTTCACCTCCCACCATGGTTATACTTATGGTGTATACTCAATTGGTATCGCAAACACACCTATTCTTTCCATAAGGTTTAGGGTTACAAGCCATAAATCCAATAAGATGTTATTGTTAGTACCTGATCTCAAAAGCCGAACTGAGCTCATGGTCCCTCCACCTCTACGACTGTTTCGCACCACGCTTCTTTCGGGGGGACGCCTTATGGGAAGAATAGGTGTGTTTCAGTGTTTGCGATATCCATATTCCTCCACTTTTGCTGGGAAAAAGCGGCCATAAAAAAAGCGCTGTGTGAATGCACTGTGTTTATTTTACCGGTGCTAAATAGTGCGGCCGCAAAAAGTGGCAAAAAAGCGCGGGAAATACGCTACGTGTGAACTTAGCCTGAGGGTGAACAGCTCTGCATCTGTTGGTTGAGTTCAGGGCAAGCTATATCATATTCTGCACAGGGGTAGGGCCGTATGTACCATTAGGCACATGTGCCAAGGGCACCAGGTGTCAAGTGGGTGGCACCAGGGGCAAGTTAAAAAAATGTTTTGTTTATTTTTTTTTTTTTTTATCCTCCTCCCTCCTCCAAACTCTATTTTAAATCCGAAGTGTTTTTGGAGGGGGGAGGGTCCCAGGGGCGCAGCATTAATTTGCAATCATGCCTTTAAGGCACGATTGCAAATGAATGTGAGTGCCCCTGCACTTCCGGGGTCAGTGGAGTCCATTCGGCTCCCCGCCCCAACATCCGGCCGCGCGCTCCTGCAGCATCACAGCGCGGCAGCAGATGAGTAGATGCCGGCATCTGCAGAGCACGGGAGAGAAAAGAAGACATTGCTGGATATGCCTGGAGGCGGGAGCTGGGAGCAGGTAAGGTGCTTTAGAGCCAAAGAAGCGGTGAGCCAAGGGGGAGAGCATTGTGCACTGTGAGATGCACATGGCGGGGGCAGTGCTGGAATCTGGGATGTGCATCACAGTGCATGGCATGCGGCGGGTGGGTACTGGGATGTGCATGGCAGGCAGGGGGGGGGTGATGGGATGTGCTTGGAAGATGGGGGTTGCTGGAAAGCATGTGCATGTGAGACAGGAGGGTGCTGGGAAGGATGTGCATGGGAGATGGGGGGTGCTGGGAAGGATGTGCATGGGAGACGGTGGGTGCTGGGAAGGATGTGCATGGGAGACGGGGGTGCTGGGAAAGATGTGCATGGGAAACGGGGGGTGCTGGGAAAGATGTGCATGGGAAACGGGGGCTGCTAGGAAGGATGTGCATGGGAGACGAAGGGTTCTGGGAAGGATGTGCATGGGAGATGGGGGAGCTGGGATAGATGTGCATGGCAGGGGGGTCCTGGGATTTGCATGGCAGGGGGAGTGCTGGGATGTGCATGGGAGACAGGGGGTGCTGGGATGTGCATGGGAGACGGGGGGTGCTGGGATGTGCATGGCAGGGGGAGTGCTGGGATGTGCATGGGAGATGGGGGGTGCTGGGATGGATGTGCATGGGAGACGGGGGGGGTGCTGGGATGTGCATGGGAGATGGGGGGTGCTGGGATGGATGTGCATGGGAGACAGGGGGGTGCTGGGATATGCATGGGAGATGGGGGTGCTGGAATGGATGTGCATGGGAGACAGGGGGGTTGGGATGTGCATGGGAGACAGGGGGGATGTTGGGATGTGCAAGGCAGGGGGGTGTTGGGATGTGCATGGGAGACGGAGGTGCTGGGATGTGCATGGGAGACAGCGGGTGGTGCTGGGATGTGCATGGGAGACGGAGGTGCTGAGATGTGCATGGCAGGCTCGGGGGGTGCTGGGATGTGCACGGCAGGCAGGGTGTGGTGCTGAGATGTGCATGGGAGATGGGGGGCTGGGATGTGCATGGGGGACAGGGGGTGGTTGATGTACCCCTCTGTGTCATGCTGTACCTGGCAGTGGAGGGGTTACTCTGGGGCTCGGTGTACCCCTCTATGTCATGTACCTGGCAGTGGAGGAGTTACTCTGGGGCTCGGTGTACCCCTCTATGTCATGTACCTGGCAGTGGAGGGGTTACTCTTGGGGCTTGGTGTACCCCTCTGTGTCATGCTGTACCTAGCAGTGGAGGGGTTACTCTGGGGCTTGGTGTACCCCTCTGTGTGGGGGGATGGCCCGAGTGCGGTCAGACTGCGGTCCATGATTTTGTCGGACCCATAGATTTGCATTGGTGAGTCTGGCACATGAATCGCATACTGTCACAGCATGTTGCGACTTTTTTCTCATCCAGAATCTGGATGAGAAAAAAGCGTCCAACACACGTCAATGTGCTCTCAGAATTTGAATAACATTAGTCCGACTGCAATGCGATAAAATCACACAATGCACTCGTCCGAGTTTCACGCCAGTGTGTCTGTACCTTAATAATAAAATCCATATAGTAATCCTACAATGTCTGCTGGACATGGTATGAGGAGGGTTTATGGCTCAGTACACACTCCATACTTCTTGTAATTAACCAGTTAATGCCCTATTGTCCACCGCACTGCAGTGTCAAAATAGAAAGACAGCGAGACAGGCAGCAACATGGCATCAGAGAGCCCCTGACCTCGAAATAGAAGATCCTCAGATCCTGGTATTGTGACAAAATATAAGAATAATATTTTTTTTTATTTATATCATACTATGAACTCCACAGCACTTTACATACATCATCAACACTGTCCCCATTGGGGCTCACAATGTAAACATCCTATCAGTATGTCTCTGTAGTGTGGTTGGACAAACCTACAAACCTTTTATATGTGCTACATGATGGAATATGTTTGAATGAAAGTGGCGGTTTTGGGGGCGCTCAAAGAAGGAGACAAAGAGTAATTAAGAATACTTTCCTTTACTAGACATAAAGGGGTCTTCACAACGCGTTTCGGCGGTAGCTCCGACTTCATCAGGTGATCAAACCTACAAACCTTTTATTTGTGCTACATTATGGAATATGGGAGAGAAGCTACATGAAACTTCGGGAGTTGGTGGGGGGGAAGATTGTCAGCGACGGGGGAGAGGGGCCTTGATGGTGGGAGGGGCCGATATGGGGGAGGGGCTATGATGGAGGGGAGGGGCTGCAATGGAGGGAGGGCCCAACCAATCACAGTGCCTAGGGCATCAGGAACTTCAAATAGGGCCCTGCCCAGGGGAAGAAACAGGTGCACTGCTCTGATTTTAAATCCAAGTTGTGTATTTTGCTGTACTGCTTGCAAAGTTTTCTTTTTTAAAGTCTGAAACTTGTCGTAAAAATTGCAAATATTTTTCTTTTTACAAATGTCAACTATTTTGTTGTAATGACTACACAAAAGAACCAGAAGATATTGAATCCTGTAGAAGACAATTACTAGTTAAAAGAAATAAAAATGTATAAAGCTAGAATGTTAATCCTCCATCTTGTCATTCCCAGAGGACCCAGTAGCTTTGCTTCTGTCTGCGTAAGATATAGTTTTGGTTAATTCCCTGTAAAAATCACTAATAAAAGCTGCCCTTCATACATTTTGTATAGGACACATTTAACCCTAAACAAAAATAATTATCAAAATGAAATTTTTACATCTATTTATTCTCATTTATTGGGAAAAACATTTTTCCCATTGATTCTCAGCAATGGATCAGTGAAACACAGATGAAACACTAAAGTGAAAAAAAAATTATTTGCCTTTTTCAGCACTTTTTAACAGTTTTTGATGCAATTTTTGTAATCAAGGTCAAAAGTAGATCCACCATAAAGAAAACAGTTCTTAAATATTTTTATTCTTTACCTTTCCGATTAGATCTCCTCCTGATTTTGGCTCCAAAAACTGTATAAAAAACAGATCAAAACTGCATTAAATTATCTCAGATAAGTTTTTTTTTAAGCACAATTATTCAAAATGAGCTATTACTATACCACTTGCCAAAAAGAAATACAATTTGCACTATTTTTTACAATAACTTTATAGGCAGAAATTAACAATTTATATACGTCCAAAGATACATATTAAAATATAGCCAACAATCTGAATAAATACATTCAAGAAATGTAATCTATGCACATGATGCTCCAGCCAGTAGCTATCACATGCAAAAAAGCTTTTGTATGAATGAAATAAATCTTAATGAACAATAAAATAGTTCTATTTTGAGAAATATAAGACTCATTAGAACCTTCTTGGTGCACTGTCCTTAGAATTGATCTCCCCACGGTACCTAGAGAATTATCAACTCTCCACTTGAAAGGACATTATAGGTAGGGTTGTCCCACAGTCTGATTACAAGCAAAGTAAATAATGTTTGTACCGTGTTAGCCAGTAGATAGAAAAATATTAGAATTTGAGAGTCCTCAGTGGTTGATACCTTTTAATGGCTAACTGAAAGGATGGTAAGAAAAAACAGAGCAAGCTTTCGAGACACTATGGCCTCTTCATCAGGCTGTTATTAGCCTGACTTTATTAGCCTGATGAAGAGGCCATAGAGTTTTGAAAGCTTGCTTTGCTTTAAAAGGTATCAACAACTGAGGACTCTCAGATTCTAATATTTTTCTACCAGCAAAGAATAATCCTAAATTAGTTGGTTTGCCGCTCCAGATCTGAATGCAACACCGCACTTGTAAGACAGTCTGATGACAGCTCTGTGGTGTAGGAGGAGCAACGTCAGCAGGCTAAAGTTGAAGTGGATTTCTTCCTTAGTTTCACTGTCCATATCCGCCTGTCCCCGTTTAGCCTTTTTCCCATATAGATCACCTGGGCTGTTCTACACAGCACTTACTTTTTCTCCAACGTCCTTTCTTTGCTATTACCTGTGATTCACAGAGTGGATGGGGTGGCGGCTCTGACTTAGCTGGGATGTGCTTTAAAATATCATTATGCTTGCTTCCATCAGGAGTGCTTGCTACTAACAGTGTAACATATGGCTTCCTGCACACAGGTAGTGAAAGTGGACTTGGCTCATCCGACTTACCGTATATACTCGTGTATAAGCCGACCCGTGTATAAGCCGACCCCCCTACTTTTGCCCCCAAAACCTGGGAAAATCTATTGACTCGTGTATAAGCCGAGGGTGGACCCCAGCACAGGTATACAGCCCCCAGCAGTGTGGTATACAGCAGCCTCCCCAGTGGTATATACAGGCCCCAGCAGTGTTACAGCAGCAGCCCCAGTGGTATATACAGCAGCCCCAGTGGTAGTATACAGCAGCCCCAGAGGTATATACAGCAGCCCCAGTGGTAGTATACAGCAGCAGCCCCAGTGGTAGTATACACGCAGCCCCAGTAGTATATACAGCCCCAGTGGTAGTATACACGCAGCCCCAGTAGTATATACAGCCCCAGTGGTAGTATACAGCCCCAGTGGTAGTATACAGCAGCCCCAGTGGTATATTCAGCCCCAGTGGTAGTATACAGCAGCCCCAGTGGTAAATACAGCCCCAGTGGTAGTATACAGCCCCAGTGGTAGTATACAGCAGCCCCAGTGGTATATACAGTCCCAGTGGTAGTATACATACAGCCCCAGTAGTAGTATACAGCCCCAGTGGTAGTATACAGCCCCAGTGATAGTATACAGCCCCAGTGGTAGTATACAGCCCCAGTGGTAGTATATAGCCCCAGTGGTAGTATACATACAGCCCCAGTAGTAGTATACAGCCCCAGTGGTAGTATATAGCCCCAGTGGTAGTATACAGCCCCAGTGGTAGTATACAGCAGCCCCAGTGGTATATTCAGCCCCAGTAGTAGTATACAGCCCCAGTGGTAGTATATAGCCCCAGTGGTAGTATACATACAGCCCCAGTAGTAGTATACAGCCCCAGTGGTAGTATACAGCCCCAGTGGTAGTATACAGCCCCAGTGGTAGTATACAGCAGCCCCAGTGGTATATTCAGCCCCAGTGGTAGTATACAGCCCCAGTGGTAGTATATAGCCCCAGTGGTAGTATAAATACAGCCCCAGTAGTAGTATACAGCCCCAGTGGTAGTATACAGCCCCAGTGGTAGTATACAGCCCCAGTGGTAGTATACAGCAGCCCCAGTGGTATATTCAGCCCCAGTGGTAGTATACAGCCCCAGTGGTAGTATATAGCCCCAGTGGTAGTATACATACAGCCCCAGTAGTAGTATAGAGCCCCAGTGGTAGTATACAGCCCCAGTGGTAGTATATAGCCCCAGTGGTAGTATACATACAGCCCCAGTAGTAGTATACAGCCCCAGTGGTAGTATACAGCCCCAGTGGTAGTATACAGCAGCCCCAGTGGTATATTCAGCCCCAGTGGTAGTATACAGCCCCAGTGGTAGTATATAGCCACAGTGGTAGTATATAGCCCCAGTGGTAGTATACATACAGCCCCAGTAGTAGTATACAGCCCCAGTGGTAGTATATAGCCCCAGTGGTAGTATATTACCCCAGTGGTAGTATACATACAGCCCCAGTAGTAGTATACAGCCCCAGTGGTAGTATACAGCCCCAGTGGTAGTATATAGCCCCAGTGGTAGTATTCATACAGCCCCAGTAATAGTATACAGCCCCAGTGGTAGTATATAGCCCCAGTGGTAGTATACATGGCCCCAGCAGGGCCCCCCTCATAATTTGGCGCCCCCACCTCCCTTTCTGGGCCCCCCCGCATGCAGCGCTGCGCATATACATTACCGGTCTAGCAGCTGTCACCCTCCGATGGCGGATCGCGGCTCCCGGCTCCGGGCTCCATCTTCCTCGCTGTCTTCCTGCCTTGTGACCGGGGCTCATCGCGCATCGCAATGACGTCATCGCAACGCCGGCCGGTCACCTGACAAGCAGGAAGACAGCGAGGAAGATGGAGCCCGGAGCCGGGAGCCGCGATCCACCATCGGAGGGTGACAGCTGCTAGACTGGTAATGTATATGCGCAGCGCTGCATGCGGGGGGATGCCCAGAAAGGGAGGTGGGGGCGCCAAACTTTGAGGGGGCCGTATTGACTCGCGTATAAGCCGAGGGGGGCACTTTTCAGCCCAATTTTTGGGCTGAAAAACTCGGCTTATACGCGAGTATATACGGTACGTTTCATAAGCTTCCGGCTTCTTTCTTCATGGGTCCCCTAGTCTGAAGCTTCCGAAACGTACGTTGGATATCTCCAAGTCCACTTTCACTACCTGTGTGCAGGAAGCCAGACACTACACTGTCTGACACAATCGCTCCTGATGGAAGCAAGCATGGATATATTTTAAGGCATGTCCCAGGTGAGTCGGAACCGCCAGCCAGGACCACATCCATTCTGTGACTCAGAGGTATCAGCAAATAAAGCACACTGGAGAAAAAGTAAGTGCTGTATAGAACAGCCCAGATGATCTATAAAGAAGGGAGGCTAGACGGGTGGGTGTAGTCACTGAAAATAAGGAAGACATTCACTTCAACTTTAGCCTGCTGACGTTCCTTCTCCTGCACCACAGAGTTGTGATCAGACTGCGATACACATGAGGTGTTGCATTGGGATCGGTAGCAGCTAAAGAACTAATTAATTTAGGATTACACTTGACTGGTAATCAGACAATGGGACAATCATACTTATAATATCCTTTTAAGTGAAGAGTGGATAAATAAATAGGTACCAGTGGGGAGATCAATTTGAAGGACAGTGCTCCAAGAGGGTTCTGATGAGTATTTTTACTCTCAAAATAAAACTATTTTATTGTTCATTACATTTTTCATTCATACATTTTTTTTCTTATAATTGCATGTAATAGCTACTGGCCGGAGAATCATGTAATTAGGTTACTTCCATTGACTGTTTTGGATGTTTATAAATTCCTATATCTGCTTATAAGGTTATTGTAAAAATAGTGCAAATTCTATTTATTTTTGCAGTGTTTCTTGTTATGCAAAATAGGGGGTTTATTTCGTTTGAGATTTGCAGCTTAGTACAATAAGACAAAACAGTGCAGATTAATTCATATTATAACTAAACTACTTGTCCTATGTATTCAACTCTTTACAGTGACGTAACTTCAGGCCCAGGGGCCCCGATGCGAAAGCTCCAACGGGGCCCCCAATTATTGCAAATCTTTAATAATATTAGTCTTTTTCTATGGGCTAAAGGGACATCTGGGGCCCCCCTAGGCTGCAGGGCCCGGGTGCGATCACAATCCCTGCACCTATTGTAGTTACGCCCCTGACTCTTAATGATCTAGTGGAAATAGGATATCTGCTATTTCTCGTATCACACACAGTACACACACAGGGATTTCTGCACTTTTTTCTCTGTATATCACATGTTCTGCAGAAGCAATATGCATGGAGGATATTATACAGCAATACTGAGCTGTGTGGCTGTGAATCCAACACTAATGTATAACAATTGTATGTCTCACTGTGTTGAATGCTCTTCTCTTCTGCTCCTCCTCCCCTCTCTATAGAGCACAATAGCAGGTGTAACTTGGCAGTGTATTGCTTTGACTAAAGTTACCGTTACACGGTACGAGATCGTGACCGATATCGCTGAAATGTGCCGGGTTTGGAATCGTTCAAACGACATTGTTAGTACGTCTTTGCGTGTGACACCGAGATATGACTACGATAAATCGTTTGATTGCTGATCGCAGATTGGAGAACATGTTCTCAAATCAGACGATCGTCGTTCAGCCAAACTGCTGCATCGTTCTGTTTACACAGCGATAACGATCACGTTTGCGATTTTTGGGATCGTGAAACCAATCCCGTAGGCGTCCCTTCGCGTTGTGTTTTTTGCGCCCCATGTGTGCCGATTGGTGGTCACTAGTGCATTCCGATTGGCTGGCGTTGGTTCTGGGAAAGGCGCCATACTTGCTGATCCGTGCTTTGATCAGTACACTTGTAATGACCAGAGGTCCTATTAAGATCCAATGAGTCACAGACTGAGACAGAGGCAGAAATAAACAACAGTATTTTTACTGATATGGGGATCAAAGTATGGTTCAGTAAGGAATGTAAAAGTCTCAAAATCCCCTTAAAATATTACCAATAACAGTTTCACACACTCAGCGTTAGCCGACATCAATGCACCGATCTCAGAGTTCCCAGGGTATGTAAATCACACTCAGAACCAGGAACAAATTTACCTACACGTTAGACTTATCAAGGATTTAACTTAACTAAAGGCTATGTACATGAACTGTGGGCGGTGTGATGGGACCTCTGAGATGGCACACTGAGTATAACTTATCACAGCTAATAACAATACATTACACTATATCAATGCTGGCTATACACTTAGCACAGGGATACCCGGGTATCTCAAAACTATGGTACCATCAACCTCAAATGTAGCTTTACACCGGTGTATATTCCACGTGGGCTGCAGCAAGTCCAGAAAAAGAAAAAGAAAAGAATAACCTTTGGCGCCAAAAAAAAAACGTATTGTAAAAAAAACAGCAAAATTTGGCAGCTTACCAGCCAGTGCCAGATTCACATGTCCAGTACTTTAATTCTGTAAGCTTGGGGTGCAATCTGTGGAGCACTCTTTTCCAGGGCTTGTCAGAACCTTGTCAGGATAATTCCAATGTGGATGGCACCGGACGCCAGCTCTCCTTTCGCAGTCACTCACGGCCTTCTTGGACGCCAATCACTCGCTCCATCAAAGGGAACATCTCCTTAGCCTCCTTGTCAGGATCCTCCCAATATGGATGGCACCGGACGCCGGCTCTCCTTTCGCAGTCACTCACGGCCTTCCTGGACGCCAATCACTCGCTCCATCAGGGGGAACATCTCCTCAGCCTCTCCTCGGATGCTGGACACTTGCTCAGTTCAAGATAAAGTCTTTAGTCCACACAACAGGGCTTGCAAACAACTTTAAAGGCCCATATAGCTTGCACTGGCTTTGCTGTAATCCTTACACTAGTAATGGCCACCGCAGAGAGAGATCAACAACAGGACCTGGATTCCTCTGCAATGAGAAAAAAAAAAAGCTTACAACAGTTGCCATGGCCAAGCGTAATTTCAGCCACACCTATATTTACACAGAGTTGGCCTACAATTTTGTTGCTTCTGCACCCACCATGACTACTTGTGGTAACATGGGGAGATATGTGAGGTCGTACAGTATTTATCCAAGTTGTAAAAAGTTTTAGCATGGTTATACAAGTGACTGGTGGACCCTTCAAATGAAGTAATCAGCCTACAGTATAGTCAGCCATCACATTGACATTATGTTTAAATGGTGTGGTCCTACACGTTAATAAGTTACTCCACTACTAAATACGCCAAGTGACTACAACCAACAATGGGTAACCCCCGCAACATTACTACACTACTTACATCCACCGGCGAAGCAGTCGGTTCTGGAGTGGCGGGAGGCCTTTGTGAAATGTCCCTGCTGACGACCCTGGGACAAGGGGTCTCCTGGTCCAAGGTGAACTGGAGGAAGTCATAGTAACAGAGTGTTGGCACATAGACCTCCTCTGTCCCAGTGCCTGAGCGCCGGGTCTTGTTCACCTTGGAATGTTCTTTCTTGAACACCGTCCGCAGGGACTGTATTTTTCTTTTCACAAAGGCCTTGTCACACCTGTCAGTTGCTGACAGACTGTGATCAGGGCCTACCGTGGAGTGGGTGAGACAGCTTATTGTACGTTTTTTTGCAGAAACGTATAAACCAAAAGGCCCTGTTTTTGTCACGGCATTTGCTATTTATTTTTACAGCAGAGCGCCTTTTGTGTGATTCTTATACGGTTTTTGCATTGGTTTTTCATACTGTGACCAGTTGTTTATACGCTACTCTCTTCACATCTTTGTTCATATAGTATAAGGACTTGCTTCGCCACAAACACTCGTTGACCCTGTACGTCTCTATAAAGGGCCGGATAAACTCCTGGGATGATGCGGCCATCTGAAATACAATAAGACACAGTCAGGAACACATATACATGTATGTATGAGTTGGTACCTGAACACCATTAATGTTCATGTTGTGGCCTGTGCCACACACCATTGAGTAGCACACCAATATGTGAAGGTGCAAGCAGATCAAAGTCAATTTTAAAGCCATATTTCCACACAGAACAGTAAACATTACATATGGTAATATGTGAAAAGAAGGAATGTAGGAAAGCAATGGAATTGTCATTTGGGCTCACATGCAATGGCCAGTGAATCCGCTTAGATACTGAATTTCCTGTTTGGCTCCAGAATCAGTATTGGGTTTTAGAGTTTTCATCTGGCAAATTGCCATTAGTTTACCTCAATCATTCTGTTGCTATAATACCATATGAAATGTTTACTGTGCAGGGGAACACTATGTAATACACACCATTCAGTGGCAGGACATGGATACTCCAAAATACACAACCAGCATACTAACAGACCACTTTCAGAACAGTAGCCAAGCCACAGTGGCATATGCTATATTGGTAGGAAAAAAGTTAAATTATACAATACTGCATAGATGAAGATGATAATGAACACTACTCAATACCTACCGTCACTCCTGCAGTGTGATGAAAAGGACACGCTACCACCTTACTGCATAGGAAAATACACAACAGGTTCCACCTTTCCTACCATCTTTTAAAGGGCGTCTGACAAATGAGAATGCCGTTGCTCCCACAAATCAGAATAGTAGGGCGTGGTTAAGGCCACGCCGATTTCACGCCGCTGTTGCGATGTGATTGGCTGCATTTGTCAAAAAAAACGGCAACGACCGAGCATTTACATGTTTGCTGCACAGAGCCATTGAGTAAGTATTCAGGTTCCTACGTGTTTTATAGTACGCTGGAATGGCAAGAGTGTATTGTAATGACAGTCAGTCGCCTCTACTGTGTCGACCACTACACCAGGACAGCCTGCTCCCTTCTGTTAATGTTACATTCCGTCTTTGTTCTGTGGTCGCTAAGACCAAGTGTATGATATGTATAAGTACATCACCATGCATGTGCTATCCTAGACCTATTGTACAGTGTAATGTTGCCTCAACAAGTTCAAGGGGGTCATGACCTTGTATTCCATCGGTGTTCATGAGGTTTGCTATAGCCATCCATGTGTACCATATGGGGGGCCCTACACCCATACTGTATGGACAATATTTGTCATGTGCACACTATGAGTACCATGGGTAACCACATGTTATATTGGTGTGTCGGGACAAGACACACTGCAGGGGTTTCCCAAATCAATGGTGCAATTAATTGGGGTTGTTTTGGGGTTACATATTTGCAACATAACTGTTAGCTTTTGGGGGTACATGTTAGTGTGAAGATCTGACAGTTTTTGCATTTACAAATTCAAAATGTATTTTGTGGCTCATACAGTCTTGTTTTCTTCTTTGTTTCTGAGGTTTGGAAACACTGGTTATACATCTTGAATCCTGCAGAGCGTGCAGTAGTGGCTGTGGCATTATTGAAGGAGGCCTTGATGCTGGAAGAGAGATGTGAGAGGCTGAGGAGGCGAAGACCATGGCGCATATGGTGTCGGGAATGGCTCCTGCAAAGGTCAAACCTAACTCACATGCGGCTGCTCCGTCAGCTGGAGGACAGGAATCCGCATGACTTCAGAAACTATCTCCAGATGTCAGATGACTCCTTCAAGTTCTTCTTGGAATCTGTTAGGCTATTTATTGCCCGGCAGGACACAGTGATGCGTGTAGTTGTGACACCAGAGGAGCGGTTGGCTGTGACTCGGTGTTACCTGGCAACAGGCCGCCTGATGACAGACCTCCAGTATTCTGCTGCTGTCTCGTGGCCACTGCTGAGCCGCCTCATCCCTGACACCTGACATCCCTGAGGCCATTGTGAGGGGTCTGCTGCCATCCTATATGGTGTTTCCCACAACACCCGCAGAATGGTTGCAAGTTGCCACTGCATTTGCAGATAAGTGGCAATTACCTAACTGCGGGGGGGGGGGAAGGGGGGAGGCATTGGATGGCAAGCATGTGAGGATAACACAAATCCCCAACAGTGGATCCTTTTTTTACAAATATAAAGGATGTTTCAGTGTGGTACTCATGGCCCTCGTTAATGCCAACTATGAGTTCCTGTACGTTGCTGTGGAGATGAACGGGCGTGTGTCAGATGGGGGAGTTTTGGACCAGACCTCCTTCGGTGAGGACCTCAAAAACTGTCGGCTCAACTTGCCCCCAAATTCTGACACCACTGGACACCTTAACTGTGTGTTTGTGGGGGATGAAGCATTCCCACTTCATGAAAACCAACCTACTCAAGCCATATCCCCAAAGGAATATCATTACTGGACAACGCCTTTTCAATTATTGACTATCCCAGGCACGTCGTGTTGTTGAAAATGCGTTTGGGATCATGGCCAGTAGATTATGCTTGTTTCATACTGCCTTAAATATGAAACTGGAATCTATTGATGTAGTAGTGTTGGCGTGTTGTGTGCTACATAACTTTCTGCATTGTAGGGATGCTACATCATACATGCCAGCAAGTTATGTGGACTCTGTGGACCCCACAAATGAGGAACTCATGCCGGGGGAGTGGCGTGCAAACGACACTGGCATAGCGCCACTCCAGCCGTTGAGTCAGGGCAGTAGGCAGCAGGATGCCAGGTCCAGCAGAGACAGTTACTGCTCCTACTTCAATGGCTCTGGTGCTGTCGCCAGGCAGCATGAAATAGTGTAGGGGTATTTTTTGGGGGGTTTACAATGTTATTTATTGTATTTTTTGGTATTTTCTGGTTAGTTTTGGTTGTTATTTTTCTCTGTTATTTGTACAGTATGATTTGTGTGATGTAAACACTTGTTATAAATTGTGTATTTTGTGGTTTTCCTTTGCTTTACAAAACTAAACAAAATTTCAGATCTGAAACACCTGTGTGAGTATTTTCTTTCTACTAATAAAGTGGCCATCTTGCCAGAGAAGGCTGACCAATGGTAACGCAGTTGTGGCCACCAATCGGAGTTGTAGGGGCGCGGGAATACAAAATCTGGCACGCCTAGCTTCTAGCCTTTGTCACAAATACGCCCACATTGAGGTTGGAGTCGTTCACGTAGTTGCCGTGTGACAGCGTGATAACGACCGCCAAGATCGTTGGCTGTGTCGTTCCAGCGATCTCTGAGAGCAGCGCACATACTATAGGTATTGTAGGTATAGTATGTGCACTGTCCAAGGTCCTGAAGCCTTATACAGTAAGATCTATGGGCAGCGCTGCCCATAGATCTTACTGTATAAGGCTTCAGGACCTCGGACAGCGCACAAACTATACCTACAATAGCTATAGTATGCGCGCTGCTCTCAGAAGAGTCGGCGCCTTCATTCATAAAAATGTACAGCAGCTGACAGGAGCCGGCTGCTGTACACAAGATATTAAAACATTATATGCCTACCTGAGTGGGTGGAAGGTCTCTAGGGGGATGGGCACCTCCTAGAGACAATATAGACACATTTGTTAATAAAATTAAACCTTTTACAACACTGAGGTTACACATCCAGAGCAATCCGGTTACCGGATTGCGGCTTCAGCAATCCGGTTCCGGATTATGGCTTATCTGAAGCC
Organism: Allobates femoralis; assembly: GCA_033576535.1. NCBI lineage: Eukaryota > Metazoa > Chordata > Amphibia > Anura > Aromobatidae > Allobates > Allobates femoralis. Next base: position 468,804,646 of record JARQOC010000003.1, read on the forward strand.
AATTGCTAGTAAAGCAATCCGGTTTTTAGCATTGGCTCCTATGAGAAGCGTTTCCTGCTCCGGTTTTGAGTTTTTTAAAAGCTCAAAACCGGATCAGGTTTTTAACAAAAAAAAAATGGAAGTGTGACCCTAGCCGTAGTAAAAATTGGGAACTCACTGGACATAATTAAAGTATGTACCTTATACCAATTTATAACTGCATTGTTGTTTCGCTTTTTATATCTAATCTATTTTGCCATCCTATATGTTTGGTTGAATGTAATGTAGGATTATACAGCGTTCGTGAACGTGTAGAACAACATGACAGGAGTTTTTTTAACCCGGCAATTTTTCATTTTTGCTTTTTGCTCACCTGCTTCCAAGAGAAATAACTTTTTTATTTTTCCATCAATATAGACATTTGAGGGCTTGTTTTTTGCAAGAAGAGTTGTACTTTCACACTTGCGTCATCCATCCGCTAAACAGATGCATTTTTAACATGTGCAAATGTGTAAAAACGCATGCGTTAACGCACCCATAGACTCCAATGCAAAAAACGCATTGCAAAAGTGCAATGCGTTTGACGCAATGCGTTTTTGCTAGTTGCGCTAAAAACATGGTCTGCAACTTTTTTTGGTGCTTTTTCAAAAACGCATACATTTTTTTAACATGGGAGTCTATGGTAAACGCATGCATTAACACTTGCGCTAAAAATGAAAAAACATGCCATAAAAATGTCAAGGCAAAAACTAGATCCATTAATGCATCCTGTAAACGGATGCAACCTCCCAAGTGTGAGCCTAGCTTAACAGGTCTTTATACATATCAGGAAAAAATTTGCCTTAGCAGGTAATATCATTAATATAATGAGTGGGAAGGGGGAAAGTGACCCGATTCAGGGGCGCTGCAGTGGCTGGTATCCACCAAGTCCATGGACAAATAATAGAAGGAAATCCGGCACACTGATCCAATTCAAACAAAAATTCTTCTTTATTAGATCCTCACATACACATTAAAATATGCATCTTTTCAGGCATGGAGCCAGGTCAGACGCGTTTCGGTTAAAAACCTTTATCAATGAGCATCTAATGAAGAATTTTCGTTCGAATTGGATTAGTGTGCCGGCTTTCCTTAGGCTGGCCTCACATTGCTGGTCAGATCCGATCCGAGGCTGTCAGAGTGAACCTGACAGCCTCGGATCGCATCAGCAGACAGAACTGGAGGGCTAATATGCCCTCCGGTCCGGTGTGCTGCCGCACACAGCTGCCGCCACTGATGAATCAGGACCACGGCTGGCAGGGAGCTAGCCGCGGTCCTGAAACAACAGCAGCGTGCAGCTGCAGGTGTCCGGTTCCTGGATCCTCCAGTACCAGGCTATCCGGCCCCATAGGCTCCCATGTTAGGGAGCACCGGAGTGCCCCGGATTCGGGAGGATCCGGGTTATTTCGGGCGAATCCGGGAGTAGCCAATTAGAGGAAAAATTCTCCTCTCGGACACAAAAACGTTGCAAGCAACGCTTTTGTGTCCGTGAGAGAATTCTGAATTCTCCAGGATTGTCCCGGACAGATAGAAATCAGATGGCAGAGAGCTGCCATCCGGCTTCTATTCGGCCCCATAGGCTACTATGGGGCCAAAATCCGGTCCGAGGGCCTCGTATCGGTTGAGACCCACAATGTGAAGGCAGCCTTATATTATTTGTCCAATATCATTAATACTAAGTGATTTTCGGCAGCTGATTGTTCGTTTTGAGTGATTGCTTAGCAATGAACATTCATTATCATTCAAAAGACTGATTGGTCATGTTAATTTTTTTCACTTAGTTTATGACTCATGACCTAATTTATATTAGATTTCCTTTAAAAAATATATTTAATTGTTAGTATCATTTTTAATATTCTTATTTATAAATATTGTTTTTAGTGATGAGCAAGTATCAAAATATTTGTAATCACTATACTCGGAACAAGTACTTTGTAATACTCAGGTACTCCTTCGAATAGCAAACACACATCTGGCTATAAAATGATTCTTTCCGGCACAGGGTGGGAGGGTGGGCCTTTTTGCGTTTCTACTGCATAAAACACCTTGCTGTGCCCCCAGAGAGACCATAACATTCAATCTGCTTTAACTGAGGTGCCAGATCCCATAGTTTACTGAAGGGAGCCGGCAATATATGTTAGATCGATAACGAACATCAATCACAAGCACCAGTGATACTCACTGAGTAATGAATATCGCGAATACTGTACTATCCGTGCGAGTAACGAATAGTAACAATTAAACTCGCTCATTATTATTTGTTTACACTAATGATGTTCTATTCTTGTCAAATGTTTAAATTAATTTTTCTGCAGGAAGGGAAGAGATTTAAAATACAGATCTGGACAGGATCGGAACCCGTGGCATCAGGAAGCTCTAGATCTGGAGGGAACCAATCATGACAAAAGTTATATCTTCTTACTTGACATAAATGTATATAAATACACACACAGAAAAGTAAGATTATCAGATTGTATTTACTCATTGTAGTTCATATTGCCTTGATTCAAGCTGGTGAGTGCTATTATTGAGTGTCTATAACATCTACAGGAGCCTATTGTTCCTTCATATGCCTCCATGGCACACGAGTGGTGGGGAGGGGTGCAGACTGTGTGTACCTCTGTACTGCTTTAGTTATGTGTGTAACAATTTTATCTAAATAAGGTATGTGGGATAATTTCTTTTTCAACAATGGCACATAAAATAAGTAAAATTTATCTTAGCAAGACTAAAATAATATAAATGCTTATATTTTTTTTTTCTTCTGGTTTCCAAAAGATTTGCTATGATGAAGTTCACAACAGCAGAACTAATAAGAATCAGATAGAAGTATGCTGAATCCATCTAGCAGCAATCCATCCGGCACATGCAATCAAAGCCTTCCCTGTAGGTGAGCTTACTTCAGATAACGGTAATTGTCCCACTACAGCTGCAGGAACTCTAACTTGATTACACTCCATGGGTCTTGAATGGACATTGCTTAGCAACAGTCCAAGTGCAAAGATCTCGATAACCTCATACATGGCCCTAAAATATGTACTGCCCGGTCCAACTATAACCACTGCTTTTCTATAAGTGTGATTACACCATGCAGGAGACCATTAGGACTTATACACGTATGCAACAGTTCACCCTATTAAGGAGCTGATAGGCCTATGTGTTTTGTCAGCCCAGCTCCAATGAGTACCATACCATATGTGGCGCTCCTATGGCAAGGTACCACAGGGATGTACTGCACCCCAGAGTGCTGCAGGAATTAAGTACTGTCATAGATAGACCATTATTTTTAATATTTAAAGATTCCATAATAACAGGGTCTGTACCACAGGACTGGCGTATAGCAAATGTGGTGCCAATATTCAAAAAGGGGACAAAAACTGAACTTGGAAATTATAGGCCAGTAAGCTTAACCTCTACTGTGGGTAAAATCCTAGAGGGTTTTCTAAGAGATGCTATACTGGAGTATCTGAAGAAAAATAACCTCATGACCCATTATCAACATGGTTTTACGAGGGACCGTTCCTGTCAAACTAATCTAATAAGCTTCTATGAAGAAGTAAGTTCTGGACTGGACCAAGGAAATGCAGTGGATGTGGTGTATATGGACTTTTCAAAAGCTTTTGATACGGTGCCACACAAAAGGTTGATACATAAAATGAGGGCAATGGGGATAGGGGAAAATATGTGTAAGTGGGTTAAGAACTGGCTTAGTGATAGGAAACAAAGGGTGGTTATTAATGGAACACACTCAGAATGGGTCACAGTTAACAGTGGGGTACCACAGGGGTCAGTGTTGGGCCCGCTTCTATTTAATATATTTAATAATGACCTTGTAGGGGGCATACAGAGTAGAATCTCAATATTTGCAGATGACACTAAACTCTGCAGGGTAATCAATACAGAGGAGGACAATTTTATATTACAGGAGGATTTATGTAAACTAGAAGCTTGGGCTGCTAAATGGCAAATGCGCTTTAATGGGGATAAATGTAAAGTCATGCACTTGGGCAGAGGAAACAAAAGGTATAATTATGTGCTTAATTGTAAAACACTGGGCAAAACTGTCACTGAAAAAGACCTGGGTGTATGGGTAGATGACAAACTCACATTTAGTGGCCAGTGTCAGGCAGCTGCTGCAAAGGCAAATAAAATAATGGGATGTATTAAAAGAGGCATAGATGCTCATGAGGAGAACATAATTTTACCTCTATACAAGTCACTAGTGCGACCACACTTAGAATACTGTGTACAATTCTGGTCTCCGGTGTATAAGAAAGACATAGCTGAACTAGAGCGGGTCCAGAGAAGAGCGACAAAAGTTATTAGAGGACTAAGGGGTCTGCAATACCAAGACAGGTTATTAAACTTGGGGTTATTTAGCTTGGAAAAACGAAGGCTTAGGGGTGATCTTATAATAATGTATAAATATATGAGGGGGCAGTACAGAGACCTTTCTAATGATCTCTTTACTCTTAGGCCTGAGACTGGGACAAGGGGGCATCCTCTACGTCTGGAGGGAAGAAGGTTTAATCATAATCACAGACGCGGATTCTTTACTGTAAGAGCAGTGAGACTATGGAACTCTCTGCCACATGATGTTGTAATGAGTGAGTCACTACTAACATTTAAGAAGGGCCTGGATGCCTTTCTTGAAAACTATAATATTACCAGTTATATATACTAGATTCTTTGATAGGGCGTTGATCCAGGGAATTAGTCTGATTGCCGTATCTGGAGTCAAGAAGGAATTTTTTCCCCCAATGTGGAGATTAGTGTTGACACATGGGTTTTTTTTTGCCTTCCTCTGGATCAACATGTTAGGCTATGGGTTGAACTAGATGGACTTAAAGTCTTCCTTCAACCTTAAAAACTATGTTACTATGTTACTATGTTACCCCAAACTGAAGGTGTAGTGCCTCCGTAGCTGTGGATATGGGGGACCCTACAGAGTCTGCACCCATACAGTAGGCCACCTTAATACAGGGGACCGTATATTCAGCAGGTCCCAGGGGGTTGAGCCTAGATGAGCGGGAGACAGGGTGTGACAGGAGACTAGGCAGGCAGATGGTGTAAGACAGCAGAGAGGACGGATGCAGGGGACCCTGTGACCGTGACAGAAGGGCACCTCTTAGGAGAGGAGTGACCCATACGGAGAAGGGGGCCACTCCAGGACTGGTCGGAGCCTGCTGGAGACCCAGGTCACCACTGGTACACCGGAACCGAGGCGGTTAGTTAATGGTCTATCTCTAACCGCAGACCTGCAGGCCCGACATAAGGGAGCCACAGCACCCATCAAGTAGTCCAATATCAGTCCCGCAGCTGGGTTCAAGATGCTGAGAAGTACAGAGACTTTAGGCAACAGACCGCGAGGACTAGAGACTAGACTCACGAGTGGGAGTACAGAAGGCCATCAGGGCACAGAAGGGAAAAGGACCAAGAGAGCCATTTTAAGGACACCTCTGACAGACTCTGGAAAAGCCTCCAAAATCCGCGGCTACAGCCCCCGGTTAACCCAGAATGTACCATCTACCGATTTCATCTGGTGCGAGTAAAGAACTGTTTGAGCTGATCTGGTGTCTGGTCTCATTTCATCCATCGCCCAGAGGGCCTCTACAGCATCACAGAGATGAGGACTACGACTCCCATCTTCAACCCCGCTGCCCTAAGGTAAAGCTCCACCTGTTGGGAGCTGTACTACCAAAGCTGCATTTCCATCACCTCAGCGGCCGGCCGCAGCACTGGTAACCCTATTACCAGGTACCACAGGTGGCGTCAAATTATAATTCCACCATCATCATCACCCCCACCTGCCACTGAGGTTCCAGGGCACGTGATGAAACATAAAACTTGCATACATTGTGGCAAAAATGACGTTCTTACTTAAGCAGAAGTAGCCTTCTACGGCCGCTTTCACATTTGCGTTTGAGATGCAGCATTTGCGAATGCAGCCAAATGCATGCGCACTGCGTCCCTATATTTAACATGGGGACGCATGGTAGCCGCATTTGGCTGCGTTCGCATGCATTGCATTCGGATGTGTTTTATATCGGCAGCCTCCGAACGCAACATGTTGCATTTTGCGTGCGTCTCAGGATGCTTGATTCATATGCAAGCGTCCTGAAGCGTACAAAGAATGCATAAAGTGCCTTGTGAAAGTATTTGGCCCCCTTGAACTTTTCAACCTTTTGCCACATTTCAGGCTTCAAACATAAAGATATAAATTCAAATTTTTTTGTGAAGAATCAACAACAAGTGGGACACAATTGTGAAGTGGAACGAAATTTATTGGATATTTTAAACTTTTTTAACAAATAAAAAACTGAAAAGTGGGGCACGCAATATTATTCGGCTCCCTTGAGTTAATACTTTGTAGCACCAGCTTTTGCTGCAATTACAGCTGCAAGTCGCGTGGGGTATGTCTCTCAGTTTTGCACATCGAGAGACTGAAATTCTTGCCCATTCTTCCTTGCAAAACAGCTAGAGCTCAGTGAGGTTGGATGGAGAGCGTTTGTGAACAGCAGTTTTCAGCTCTTTCCACAGATTCTCGATTGGATTCAGGTCTGGACTTTGACTTGGCCATTCTAACACCTGGATACGTTTATTTTTGAACCACTGTATTGTAGATTTTGCTTTATGTTTGGGATCATTGTCTTGTTGGAAGATAAATCTCCGTCCCAGTCTCAGGTCTTTTGCAGCCTCCAAGAGGTTTTCTTCCAGAATGGTCCTGTATTTGGCTCCGTCCATCTTCTCATCAATTTTAACCATCTTCCCTGTCCCTGCTGAAGAAAAGCAGGCCCAAACCATGATGTTGCCACCACCATGTTTGACAGTGGGGATGGTGTTTTGAGGGTGATGAGCTGTGTTGCTTTTACGCCAAACATATCGTTTTGCATTGTGGCCAAAAAGTTTGATTTTGGTTACATCTGACCAGAGCACCTTATTCCACGTTTGTCGTGTCTCCTAGGTGGCTTGTGGCAAACTTCAAACGAGACTTTTTATGCATATCTTTGAGAAATGGCTTTTTTCTTGCCACTCTTCCATAAAGGCCACATGTGTGTAGTGTACGACTGATTGTTGTCCTATGCACAGACTCTCCCACCTCAGCTGTAGATCTCTGCAGTTCATCCAGAGAGAACATGCACCTTTTGGCTGCATCTCTGATCAGTCTTGTCCTTGTTCGAGATGAAAGTTTAGAGGGACGGCCGGGTCTTGGTAGATTTGCAGTGGTCTGATACTCCTTCAATTTCAATATGATCGCTTGCACAGTGTTCCTTGAAATGTTTAAAACTTGGGAAATCCTTTTGTATTCAAATGCAGCTTTAATCTTTGCCACAACAGTATCTTGGACCTGCCTGGTGTGTTACTTGGTCTTCATGATGCTCTCTGCACTTGAAACAGAACACTGATGGCGGGTTTACACGTTGCGATATCGTAGTCCAATTTCAATGAAAAGTCACGTGGTTCAATCGTTGGACCCGAGATCGTTCCTTCGTTGTATGGTGTGAACGTCCAATACGATGCAGGAACAATGTCAATGCGATATCGGGGATTGAATGAGCGTGCTATTCAATGCCCCGATATTGAAAGGAGATTGGAGTCGGATCGTGATGTGTAAACGCTCAACTATGATGCGATTTCAAACGTCACCCATTCACTCCCATGTTAAGTCTGCGATCCTGGGTTGGGGGGCGTAGACATCGCACGGACGTTGTATTCCGATATGGCAGCGTGTAAACATCCAGTGCGATGCGGGAGAAACGTGCACTAAATGCGCGCTCCCGCGCCATTGAGTTGCGATATCGCAACGATATTGAAGTGTGTAAACCCACCATGAGACTATCACAGAGCAGGCGCGTTTATTCAGAGACTTGATTACACACAGGTGGATTGTATTTATCATTACCAGTCATTTAGGACAACATTGGATCATTCAGAGATCCTCACTAGAGATGGGCGAGTCCGAAAAGACTCGGAATCGCAAGACCCCAACGAGTCCGAGTCAAGGACTCGGGACTCGTTGCGAGTCCAGCGAGTCCAATGTTAATGAATAGGGACCCGAGTAATAGTGAATAATGACATTTACAACTCGCTGATGTGTCTCTGAAAGTGTGCGAGTCCAAACTCGCTGGTTTTTCTCTTATTTTGAGGCTTGTAGCCGATGATGCGAGGGAAGGGATTCTCCAGCACACACCATGCTTTAAGGAAACAGGAAGCGAGTCGCGCTGACAGGCGCACACACAGAGCGATCCATTCATCAGTGCAATCATGGCAGCAGGACGTGGCACGGTGAACACACTGCGTCTTATTGCACTTGTGGAGGCTCGTCCATTTCTATGGCTCCCTACAGATCCTGACTATGGGGATACGACCCAAATTAATACAGCCTGGAGAGAGATCGCCCAAGAGATGTTCCCTGCGTTCCATCGGAGTGACCATGAGGAACAGAGCAATCTAAGTAAGTTAAATGAGTTTACACGTTATATATTGCATTTACTGTATATATACTCGTGTATAAGCCGACCCGTGTATAAGCCGACCCCCCTATTTTTGCCCCGAAAAACTATGAAAACATATTCACCGCCATCCTGGTATACAGCGGCTATCACTGGTAGACAGCCCCCCAGCAGAGTATACACCTCCCCCTGCAGAGTATACAGGCCCCCAGCTGGGTATACATGCCCCCATATTGTGGTATACAGGCAGGGGCGGACTGGCCCAGGTGCCACGGGTCATGCGGCTGCAGGAGCATGAATAATCCGCATGTCCCTGAAGCAGCAGGCGGAAACGGAAGCTCCTGGCCGCGCGATGACGTCATCAGCACGCGGCTGCGTCCGGGAGTGAGCGTCTGTGAGTGGCGTGCGGCTGCGACTGTTAGCGAGCGGCTGTGAGGAGCGCGAGGCTGCGGCTGGGAGCGAGCCATAGGATAATGAGGGAGCTGCGGTGACTGTGAGGCGGCCGCCAGTCATCACCCCCCCCCACACCCCGTCCTCACCTGTGTCGGGCCAGTGAGGGAGGGTTGCGACCCAAACTGTAGGGTGCCAGTCAGTCCCTGTATACAGGGCCCTCAGTGTGTGTACAGGCCCCCCCAGCAGTGGGTATACAGGGCCCCCAGCAGTGGGTAGACAGTGGCCCAGTGGGTTTACAGGGCCCCCAGCAGTGGGAATACAGGGCCCCCATAGCAGGGTATACAGGACCCTGAATGTGTTATCATGCTCCACCGCATAGTTGCCTATATTTGGATGGGGTCACAACAGTACAATGAGTTTAATGTCTGATCCTCCTGGCTCTTTCGGCCAAGGGGTTGGGTGTATATAAATACCACTAATGACCAGAGTCTGGTGCCCGCACTATTACATTCTCTATGCGTTGACATGTGTCCTGCCTCATTTGTGATTGTGGCCACGTGAGCTCAATGTCCGTAATGCTGTTGATGATGTTCCACACTGTCGTGTCACTGTGCCTTGTATACACATTACACACACAAAATGAATAAAATGTTATTGTTGATTTGTACACATACTTTGTTGTTTCAAATATTACACATCTCTAAAGCCGGTTTCAAATCATTTCACAGTTGACCATCTTAAAAAACGGTGGAGGAGCTGCCGGGACCAGCATAAGAAGCAGTACCGGCAGTACTCAGAGAGACAACCGGGAGCCGCTCCATTGCTCAACCACTACCACTTTTATGACCGGCTGTCCTTCCTTCACCCGGTGGCCCGTATGCCAAGGTATGTGTCTGCAGCACTGTTGTGTACATTTAGTATTATTTATTAATATATACATTAGGTTCCATTTCGGGTCTGTGGGTAGCAGAGTATACACGTGGCTCTGTGGGTAGCAGAGTATACAGGCGGGTCTGTGGGTAGCAGAGTATACAGGCGGGTCTGAGGTAGCAGAGTATACAGGCGTCTCTGTGGGTAGCAGAGTATACAGGCGGGTCTGAGGTAGCAGAGTATACAGGCGTCTCTGTGGGTAGCAGAGTATACAGGCGGGTCTGAGGTAGCAGAGTATAAAGACGGCTCTGTGGGTAGCAGAGTATACAGGCGGGTCTGTGGGTAGCAGAGTATACAGGCGGGTCTGTGGGTAGCAGAGTATACAGGCGGGTCTGTGGGTAGCAGAGTATACAGGCGGGTCTGAGGTAGCAGAGTATACAGGCGGGTCTGAGGTAGCAGAGTATACAGGCGTCTCTGTGGGTAGCAGAGTATACAGGCGGGTCTGTGGGTAGCAGAGTATACAGGCGGGTCTGAGGTAGCAGAGTATACAGGCGGGTCTGAGGTAGCAGAGTATACAGGCGGGTCTGAGGTAGCAGAGTATACAGGCGGGTCTGTGGGTAGCAGAGTATACAGGCGGGTCTGAGGTAGCAGAGTATACAGGCGGGTCTGTGGGTAGCAGAGTATACAGGCGGGTCTGAGGTAGCAGAGTATACAGGCGGGTCTGTGGGTAGCAGAGTATACAGGCGGGTCTGTGGGTAGCAGAGTATACAGGCGGGTCTGAGGTAGCAGAGTATACAGGCGGGTCTGAGGTAGCAGAGTATAAAGACGGCTCTGTGGGTAGCAGAGTATATAGGTGATGAGATTAGGGTTAATAGATGGTGCTACAGTGTTGGGGCGTGCTAGAGGGAGCAGAGATCCGATTACTGCCATAATTTCTGACCTTATTAAAGATAGCGGCCGCAGCTAAATGACATCATGGCAAAGGTAAACATGGGGTGTGGTTAGCTGCAGGAGGTTAGTGAGAGGTGTGGGTTGTTTGGCAGAGGGCGTGGTGTGGGCGTGGTGAGCGCTGCTCCAGCGTCAGATACGCTGCGAGCGCGGAACCGCGGCACATCTCCAGGAGCAGAGGACGTGTCCGGTACGTCCGTAGCCCCCGGCCTCCCCGTTGTCCGCACACACAGCCCCGCTGTGACCTCTGCAGTGTCACAGGCCCCGGCGGGCGTCTGTCATCTCCTCCTGACACTGACCTCCTCCTGATTTGATTGTCTGTGTTGTCCCCCCCCGCTGTCAGCATCAGTGATCTGCTAAGACCTGTGGGTGCACAGACGGGGGAAGTACAAATGCCAGCATGCCGGGGCGGATTGGGCGCTGTGAGGGGCGCAGGTCTTGCTGTGAGCGGAGGGCGCGAGGCCGCTCGAGAAAACGCTATAGCGGCTGTGTGAGTTAAGCGTCTGCGGCTCGCGAAGGCGCATACGCGTCTCCGCTCGCAGTGACGCTAAGGAGTTTGGGATTAGGCTACAGTGCCGGAATTTCAAACTCCCGATTATATAAATAAGATTATATATATATTTTATTGTATACCTTTCAACCCCTTCCCTGCTTTATATAGATGATATAAGCTAAAAGTTTTGTGAATTAAGTATGTCAAGTAAAAAGTGAAGTCAGGGGGACTTTTTTTTTTCATGTGAACCATTGGTGTTATTGATCGTCTAGATTAGATGGGATGGGGGGGGGTGGGTGTTAATCAGGGGGTGAAAAATTATGTATTAGTATGGAATTAGCAAAGAAAGTCACGTATTCCTTTATGTTATGTACAGTTGGTTATTCTTTCATAATAATAACAAATATCTGATTAATAATACACAGATACACAGAGTCTAAAAAGCGTGCAACTTAATGTTTGACCTATGTTTTTGTTTCCAAATGCAATGCATTCACCAAATTTTTTTTTACTTTACCCACAGAGAAGCTTACTACAGAGGGCGGCGTGCTGTGAACCCTCCACCGCCAAACAGAAGGCGGCGTGGAGAACACCCACCACCACCACCACGGCCGGCGCCACCACCACCACCGCCGTCGCCGCCGCCACCACCACCACCACCAGCATCGCCAGGGCCAGCACCACCACCGCCGCCACCAGCGGCCGGGCCAGCACCACCACCGCCGCCACCAGCGGCAGGCCCATCAACACCACCACCGCCGTCCCCGCCACCACCACCACCACCGCCACCAGCGGCAGGGTCCGCACCACCACCGCCCCCACCAGCGGCAGGGCCAGCACCACCACCGCCACCACCAGCGGCAGGGCCAGCACCACCACCGCCACCACCAGCGGCAGGGCCAGCACCACCAGCGGCAGGCCCAGCTTATGGTCCCATCCCGGGGTCTGCACAATTAAGTGTGCAACAGAGTAATGCTGACTTTGCCCGCAGTATTATACCATTCATGGATAATATTCCATTTGACAGGCTACTGCGGGCAAGGTCAGCATTACAGATAGTGCTGGAAGCCTGTCAGCCAGGAAACGACCCCGGTGATGTGTTCCAATATTTGGATGGGTGGAAAATAAACTCTAACAGGCTGGGCAGGCCCACAACACGGGACAGCCAAGTCCCACCCCACAGGGCTTTGCCTCACTGCCAGTGGCCAGCGAACAGGGACCTACCACCGTTCCCTACACCTGTTCAGATGATCCACCCTGAAGGGTTCGGCCAGGCCATCCGTGGGGCCCTTGACCTTTTGCAGGACGGACAGCCCACCTACCAGGACCTGTAGGGCTCCATTTATTGTTTTTGATGTAGTTACCTTAATTAAAGGTAGTATTTGTTGGAATGTCCAAACAGTGCTGCCATTTTTTTTTTTTTAAACACAGTTTTAAAAACCAGCTTTGTGTCTGTCTTTTTTTCAAGGAATGAATGTGGATTTTTTTTTTTGGTTGGGCTTCAAGTCATCATAATTATTATAATTATTTATTTATATAGCGGCCATAGGTTCCATGGCGCTTTACATGAGGAAAAGGTAGAGAAGGACAAGTACAATAAACATAGACAATAAGGTCATACAGGTACAATAGTAGAGGACCCTGTACGCGTGGGCTCACATTCTACGAGGGGTGGGTGGGGATACAATAGGGTGGGGAAGGTGTCGGTCGTGGGGCGTGTAGCGGGGTCTCATGGCAGGTTGTAGGCCTGTCGGAAGAGGTGAGTCTTTATAAGTATCTTTAAGGTTCAGAGGGTAGGCGACTGACTGATGAGGTGGGGCAGGGAGTTCCATAGCATGGCGGATGACCGGGAGAAATCCTGTATGCGGTTGTGGGAAGAGGAGATGAGGGTGGACTGTAGGACAAGTTCTTGGGATGAACGCAGGTTGCGTGAGGGATGGTATCGGGAGATCATGTCGGAGATGTATGGTGGGGATAGGTTGTGTAAGGCTTTGAATGTCATGGTCAGTGTTTTAAAGTGAGCTCTCTGTGGGCCGGAGGGGCCAGTGAACGGCTTGGCAGAGGGGGTAGGCAGGGGAGTAGCGTGAGGACAGATGGATTAGCCGGGCAGCAGAGTTTAGTATAGATTGGAGAGTTGCAAGAGAGTTGGCAGGGAGACCTATGCGAAGGAGGTTGCAGTAGTCAAGGCGGGAGATGATGAGGGCATTTATGAGTGTTTCAGCAGTGTCAGGATTGAGGAACGACCGAATTGGTTAAATATTTTTGAGTTGGAGTCACAGGGACTTGGTTAGGGACTACAGGTGGGGCTTGAAGGAGAGGGAGGAGTCAAGGATTACCCCGAGACAGTTGGCGTGGTGGACAGGGGAGAGAGCATCATTAGCAAGTACTTTACGGCCCGCATGGCGCATGAAGTCACCTTGGTTACTAAGTGTCAAATCATGACTCCACATACAACTGTTGCTGACAAACAGTGCCTGTGTTTGGGGGGTTACTTTATGCCTCGCTATGGCAACAAGACTATGAACACACATGTGAGAGGCTGGGACGTCTACATGCTACACATCGCGTCTACGCGTTTTGTATGGAGCGTACAGTGGGACCCTTCAACAGGCTCCAGCAGGATGATAGTCCAAGCAACGCCCACGATGCAGGCATAGGATTGGTGCCTGGAAAAATTAGCCCAAGGGGCTGTTTCCCATTTTTGGTATAAATGTAGGCCTAAGGGCCATAAAAAGCTTGTTAGCCAGGGTGTCTCCCAAACCATGATAAGCTTGTTAGCCTGGGTGGCTCAAAAAATTACCCCAAGGGGCTGTTTCCCATTTTTGGTATAAATGTAGGCCTAAGGGCCATAAAAAGCTTGTTAGCCAGGGTGTCTCCCAAACCATGATAAGCTTGTTAGCCTGTGTGGCTCAAAAAATTAGCCCAAGGGGCTGTTTCCCATTTTTGGTATAAATGTAGGTCTAAGGGCCATACAAAGCTTGTTAGCCAGGGTGTCTCCCAAACCATGATAAGCTTGTTAGCCTTTGTGGCTCAAAAAATTAGCCCAAGGGGCTGTTTCCCATTTTTGGTATAAATGTAGGCCTAAGGGCCATAAAAAGCTTGTTAGCCAGGGTGTCTCCCAAACCATGATAAGCTTGTTAGCCTGTGTGGCTCAAAAAATTAGCCCAAGGGGCTGTTTCCCATTTTTGGTATAAATGTAGGTCTAAGGGCCATACAAAGCTTGTTAGCCAGGGTGTCTCCCAAACCATGATAAGCTTGTTAGCCTGGGTGGCTCAAAAAATTAGCCCAAGGGGCTGTTTCCCATTTTTGGTATAAATGTAGGCCTAAGGGCCATAAAAAGCTTGTTAGCCAGGGTGTCTCCCAAACCATGATAAGCTTGTTAGCCTGGGTGGCTCAAAAAATTAGCCCAAGGGGCTGTTTCCCATTTTTGGTATAAATGTAGGCCTAAGGGCCATAAAAAGCTTGTTAGCCAGGGTGTCTCCCAAACCATGATAAGCTTGTTAGCCTGGGTGGCTCAAAAAATTAGCCCAAGGGGCTGTTTCCCATTTTTGGTATAAATGTAGGCCTAAGGGCCATAAAAAGCTTGTTAGCCAGGGTGTCTCCCAAACCATGATAAGCTTGTTAGCCTGTGTGGCTCGAAAAATTAGCCCAAGGGGCTGTTTCCCATTTTTGGTATACATGTAGGTCTAAGGGCCATACAAAGCTTGTTAGCCAGGGTGTCTCCCAAACCATGATAAGCTTGTTAGCCTGTGTGGCTCAAAAAATTAGCCCAAAGGGCTTAAGTATATTTTTAAATAAAGCAGGGCGCTTGGCCCATTGCATATTATTGCTTGGACTAGGAGCATAGAAGAAGCAAGGCCAACTATGCAGTCGTAGGCTTGGTGCCTCAAAAAATTAGCCCAAAGGGCTTAATAAAGTATATTTTTAAATAAAGCAGGGCGCTTGGCCCATTGCATATTATTGCTTGGACTAGGAGCATAGAAGAAGCAAGGCCAACTATGCAGTCGTAGGCTTGGTGCCTCAAAAAATTAGCCCAAAGGGCTTAATAACGTATTTTTTTACATAAAGCAGGGCGCTTGGCCCATAGCATATTATTGCTTGGACTGGGTGCCGAATGAAATCAACAGAGCTACGGGACTTGTCATTAATTCCTGTCCAAAATGGGCATATTGTTAACAGCGCAATATCCCAATCATATAAATTATGATTAGGTTAATCTAGGATTGTGTACTGTCGTCAGGAGGGCTTAGGAACTGTGATGATATCCAATCCTTGTTGAATTTAATTAGAGTGAGCCTGTCGGCATTTTCTGTGGTGAGGCGGGACCTTCTATCAGTGACTATACCCCCAGCGGCACTGAAAACACGCTCTGATGTCACACTAGCAGCTGGGCATGCCAGCACCTCCAAGGCATACAATGACAGCTCAGTCCAAGTGTGCAGCTTGGAAACCCAGTAATTAAAGGGTACAGAAGGGTCGGTTAGGAAGCTGGTACTGTCACTGAGATACTGCTGCACCATGTTGGACAATTGTTGTCTCCTACTCAAGGTCACCGTTGTCAAATTACGTTCTTGATTGGAAGGTCTGTTGAACATCGCCCAGTTGGCGGACATCTTACCCCCACCTCTTCTTGTCATTGATGGCGTTTGTGTCCCAACCAAAGGCTGCTGTTGGAAAGAGCTGGTTCTTCGATGTATAGCGGATTCAGACGGTGATATTGCCAGCAAAATATCAAGAAGAACCCTCTTTACATGATCCATCGTTAAGCCCCTGGATGAGTGCGACAGCAGCGACTGAAATTTGTCTTTGTACCGTGGGTCCAAAAACGTTGACAACCAGTAGAGGTCGCTGTCATAGATGTGTATGACGCGTGGATCTTTGGAGACACATTGACACATTACTTCAGCCATGTGTGCTAAGCTGCAAAGACTCATCTCCTCGGTTACAACAGAATGAAGATCACTACGCGTCGTGGCCTCTAAATCGGTGTCCGCCTCCTCCTCTTCAGCCCACCCATGCTGTACCGACATAAACGTAGGGTTGGGAGTACCATCAGGGTTCACATCAGTACCAGACAAAAATAAATCTTCTTCATCATCACCCTCATCACCATCTTCCTGAACCAATGTAGCCTGCTGATATTGGCTAGGGTGGCTAGGATCAGCGATGTTCAATTCTGGCTCCATAGCCATCCGCTGTGCTCTCAAAGCATCTGTTTTGAGATTCAATAGGGATTCTTGGAGCAGGCAGAGCATGGGGATGGTGAGACTTATAATCGACTGATCCCCACTGACAAGTTTGGTACAGTATTCGAAGTTATCCAGCAACTCGCAAAGGTCAGCGATCCAGACCCACTCGAAAGTAGTGATGTGTGTGGTATGACTTCCAGGTTGACGGGCATGTTGCAGCTGAAATTCCGCTATTGCCTTCTGCTGCTCATTAAACCTTGCCAGCATATGGAAGGTGGAGTTCCATCGCGTAGGCATGTCGCAAATTAGCCTGTGTTTCGGCAAGTTAAATTGGATTTGAAGGGCAGAAAGACTTGCAGCTGCTGTGGACGAATGTCTAAAGTGGGCGCAAATTCGCCTCACCTTATCCAGTAGCTCAGATAACTCTGGGTATATTTTGAGGAATTTCTGAACTACCAGGTTCAGGACATGAGCCATGCAAGGCACATGTACAAGTTTACCGTGCTTTATTGCCGCCACAAGGTTTGCACCATTATCGCTCACAACTAGACCTGGTTGTAGTTCCAGTGGGGCCAGCCACTCATCGGTCTGTTGCTTGAGACCTTTCCACAACTCTGTTGCAGTGTGACGTGTGTCACCTAGGCAGATAAGCTTCAGAAGAGCCTGTTGTCGCCTTGCAGAAGCAGTACTGCAAAGCTCCCAACTCGGACGTGATGGTGCTTGAGGCTCAGCAGTGGACAAGGAAGTGGCAGAAGCAGATTGGGCACTGGACATATATGAGGAGGCAGACACCCGGAATGATGTTGGGCCCGCTATTCGTGGAGTTGGAAGTATGTCAGATGGTACAGTTTTAGAAGTTGGGACACTCTCCACCAGGTTGATCCAGTGAGCCGTTAGTGAAATGTATCTGCCCTGTCCACAACTACTTGTCCACGTGTCCGTTGTTAGGTGGACTTTGGCGGTGACAGCATTTGTTAAAGCACGTTTTAAGTTGTTAACCACGTGCTGGTGTAAGGCGGGAACGGCACTACGTGAGAAAAAGTACCGGCTGGGTACAGAGTATCGTGGTGCTGCCTCAGCCATCAACTCCCGAAAAGACTCTGTACCCACAAGCCTAAACGTCAGCATTTCCACAGCTAACAACTTGGCTATTTTCGCTGTCACTTTTTGGGAATATGGGTGTGTCGGTTGGAACTTCCGCTGTCTTTCATACAGCTGTGGCACAGACAACTGCACGTTTGGACCAGACTGACAAGAGGATTGACTACTGTCATGTCTGTCTTGTAAAGCACCTTGGGAGGAGTACGCTTGAGCAGGAGCTGAAGCCTGAACACTTGCTGGTGAAGGATGTATCTGAGGTGGCCTGGAAGTGTTTGGATCTGAAGGCACTGATTTTGAACCCTGATAGGGTGCCCACTGAATTGGGTGCTTAAGAGACATATGCTTGCGCATACTGCTGGTGCTCTGGTTTCCTTTTACCGTGCCTCTGCTAAGCCTTGCCTGGCACATCTTACAGATAACCATATTTGGTAATGTTGGGCTATCCTTAAAAAATTGCCACACACTGGCTGTTCGTCCTTTATTTTTAATTGGAGGAAGAGGAGGATGACTCTGTTCAACACCAACTGTGGACACATTTTGGGCAACTGTGTTTGCAGTTTGTGCAACAGTTGGCACAGTTTGTGCCACAGTTGACGCTATTTGGGCAACTGTTCTCACAGTTTGTGTTCTGGAGACAGTACGCCTTTGTGATTTTGCCAGTGGTACATAGCCACTTTCATCCTCCTGGCTGCTCTCTTGGCTATGCAATTCAGCAATCCAGGTAGGATCTGTGGTGTCATCATCCACCCCTTCCAGTTCAAAGGATTCTGGATAAACTGACTGAGCAGGCTGGCCAGATGAGATGTGTGTCTCATCATCCTCATCATCATCCACCTCCTGAGATACTGTTTGCATTTCGTGAAAGTGTCTTTCCTCAGGACGCGCTACTTCCAAACTTTGGCCATGAGTAGACATTTCGTCTACTTCAAGTATGTCGTCAGGCAGTGACAAAGAAACCCCTTGATAAGAACCGAATAAGTCATCCGAGTGACCAAGGTCCATATCCAAATTTTCCTCTGGCTGCCGATGGGTTGAGGCAATATGACGACTTTGAGGATTGGATGGCGCTGCATTGTCTGTAGCGACACTGGAATGTCTTGCCACGGATGATTGCGTACTGCAAGAACCAGTGGTCGAGGGGGTCTGAGCCATCCAAGATGTTATCTTGTCATGCTCATCCGGCCTCAACACTCGTTTTCTTTGAGTACTGGGATTTCTAGGTAGAAAAAAGGACGTTCTATCAATCCTAGGCTGTGTACTTGTACCAGTGCCTTCTTGGGCAAGACTGCTGCGGCCACGAGCTCGTCCCTGTCCCTTTGCAACATCCTTTTTGGTAATTGTTTTTTTTTGAGACATTGTAGACGAATGCACAGTCACCGAGTTGGAGTTAGGTGTTGCTGTATGCGTCACTTGCTGGCGGGGTAAGTGTGCGCGCTCACACTTGGCAGTGAAGCCGCACACTACACTCCCTAAAAAAATTAGTTTCAAGTGCGCACAGCCACCGAGATGTGGTTAGGTGTTGCTGAATGCGTCACTTGCTGGCGGGGTAAGTGTGCGCGCTCACACTTGGCAGTGAAGCCGCACACTACACTCCCTAAAAAAATTAGTTTCAAGTGCTCACAGCCACCGAGATGTGGTTAGGTTAGCTGAATGCGTCACTTGCTGGCGGGGTAAGTGTGCGCTCTCACACTTGGCAGTGAAGCCGCACACTACACTCCCTAAAAAAATTGGTTAGAAGTGCGCACAGCCACCGAGATGTGGTTAGGTTAGCTGAATGCGTCACTTGCTGGCGGGGTAAGAGTGCGCTCTCACACTTGGCAGTGAAGCCGCACACTACACTCCCTAAAAAAATTGGTTTGAAGTGCGCACAGCCACCGAGATGTGGTTAGGTTAGCTGAATGCGTCACTTGCTGGCGGGGTAAGTGTGCGCTCTCACACTTGGCAGTGAAGCCGCACACTACACTCCCTAAAAAAATTGGTTAGAAGTGCGCACAGCCACCGAGATGTGGTTAGGTTAGCTGAATGCGTCACTTGCTGGCGGGGTAAGTGTGCGCTCTCACACTTGGCAGTGAAGCCGCACACTACACTCCCTAAAAAAATTGGTTAGAAGTGCGCACAGCCACCGAGATGTGGTTAGGTTAGCTGAATGCGTCACTTGCTGGCGGGGTAAGAGTGCGCTCTCACACTTGGCAGTGAAGCCGCACACTACACTCCCTAAAAAAATTGGTTTGAAGTGCGCACAGCCACCGAGATGTGGTTAGGTTAGCTGAATGCGTCACTTGCTGGCGGGGTAAGTGTGCGCTCTCACACTTGGCAGTGAAGCCACACACTACACTCCCTAAAAAAATTGGTTAGAAGTGCGCACAGCCACCGAGATGTGGTTAGGTTAGCTGAATGCGTCACTTGCTGGCGGGGTAAGTGTGCGCTCTCACACTTGGCAGTGAAGCCGCACACTACACTCCCTAAAAAAATTGGTTTGAAGTGCGCACAGCCACCGAGATGTGGTTAGGTTAGCTGAATGCGTCACTTGCTGGCGGGGTAAGTGTGCGCTCTCACACTTGGCAGTGAAGCCGCACACTACACTCCCTAAAAAAATTGGTTAGAAGTGCGCACAGCCACCGAGATGTGGTTAGGTTAGCTGAATGCGTAACTTGCTGGCGGGGTAAGAGTGCGCTCTCACACTTGGCAGTGAAGCCGCACACTACACTCCCTAAAAAAATTGGTTTGAAGTGCGCACAGCCACCGAGATGTGGTTAGGTTAGCTGAATGCGTCACTTGCTGGCGGGGTAAGTGTGCGCTCTCACACTTGGCAGTGAAGCCGCACACTACACTCCCTAAAAAAATTGGTTAGAAGTGCGCACAGCCACCGAGATGTGGTTAGGTTAGCTGAATGCGTCACCTGCTGGCGGGGTAAGTGTGCGCTCTCACACTTGGCAGTGAAGCCGCACACTACACTCCCTAAAAAAATTGGTTTGAAGTGCGCACAGCCACCGAGATGTGGTTAGGTTAGCTGAATGCGTCACTTGCTGGCGGGGTAAGTGTGCGCTCTCACACTTGGCAGTGAAGCCGCACACTACACTCCCTAAAAAAATTGGTTAGAAGTGCGCACAGCCACCGAGATGTGGTTAGGTTAGCTGAATGCGTCACTTGCTGGCGGGGTAAGTGTGCGCTCTCACACTTGGCAGTGAAGCCGCACACTACACTCCCTAAAAAAATTGGTTAGAAGTGCGCACAGCCACCGAGATGTGGTTAGGTTAGCTGAATGCGTCACTTGCTGGCGGGGTAAGAGTGCGCTCTCACACTTGGCAGTGAAGCCGCACACTACACTCCCTAAAAAAATTGGTTTGAAGTGCGCACAGCCACCGAGATGTGGTTAGGTTAGCTGAATGCGTCACTTGCTGGCGGGGTAAGTGTGCGCTCTCACACTTGGCAGTGAAGCCGCACACTACACTCCTTAAAAAAATTGGTTAGAAGTGCGCACAGCCACCGAGATGTGGTTAGGTTAGCTGAATGCGTCACTTGCTGGCGGGGTAAGTGTGCGCTCTCACACTTGGCAGTGAAGCCGCACACTACACTCCCTAAAAAAATTGGTTAGAAGTGCGCACAGCCACCGAGATGTGGTTAGGTTAGCTGAATGCGTCACTTGCTGGCGGGGTAAGAGTGCGCTCTCACACTTGGCAGTGAAGCCGCACACTACACTCCCTAAAAAAATTGGTTTGAAGTGCGCACAGCCACCGAGATGTGGTTAGGTTAGCTGAATGCGTCACTTGCTGGCGGGGTAAGTGTGCGCTCTCACACTTGGCAGTGAAGCCGCACACTACACTCCCTAAAAAAATTGGTTAGAAGTGCGCACAGCCACCGAGATGTGGTTAGGTTAGCTGAATGCGTCACTTGCTGGCGGGGTAAGTGTGCGCTCTCACACTTGGCAGTGAAGCCGCACACTACACTCCCTAAGGTGGAGTACGTGCTAGCAGCAACACACTGGTCTGCCACAGAAAAAATAACGCTCTATGGCTTATTAGGAACAAAAATCGATCTGGTGCAAAAACAAAAAGGAAACAGCACCTCAGCTAAGCCTCTGACTGCAGCTGTTAGCAAAGCTGAGTGAGTAAGCTAAGCTATGAGGTCCGTCCTGTGTGCACTCTAAGGCTTCTCCTTCCTTCCCTCCCTGCCTGCCTACACAGCACTACTCCGTCCTCCTCCTAGCTCTCAGAAGAGCTTTTTGGGTTAATAAAAGGAATCTTCCCTACACTGACAATCCCTGATCTGCTCCAGCATATATCTCTCTCTCCCTATACTAGGTCAGATCGTCTCAGGAATGTGCCCAAAATGGCGGGGACAAGCCTTATATACTGCCTTGCCTGTCATAGATGACATAGGCATGACGCTGGACAGCAGCCAATCATAGTCCTGACACAACCAACTTTGCTATGCCATTACTGACTATGATTGGCTATCTTCACAAGTTTTCTGACCTAACACGCACGCTGTGCTGACTCGGAACATAACAGATTCTGTATTCCAGAGTCCGAATCCCGAATACAGTATACAGGACTCGGAATCGTAGACTCGTAGGACTCAGAATCGTAGACTCGCTCAGACTCGCTGCTGACAGCGGGTATCTGTGACGAGTCAAGCTTATTGCCATTGAATTCCATTGGACTCGTCACTGTGCGAGTCCAAGCTGGGAGATTCGCCGAGTAACGAGTCCTGCGAGTACCTTCAGAATCGCCGAGTCCCGAGTCCTAGCGAGTAGACTCGCCCATCCCTAATCCTCACTGAACTTCTGGAGTGAGTTTGCTACACTGAAAGTAAAGGGGCCAAATAATATTGCACGCCTCACTTTTCAGTTTTTTATTTGTTAAAAAAAGTTTAAAATATGCAATAAATTTCGTTCCACTTATTGTTGATTCTTCACAAAAAAATTTGAATTTACATCTTTATGTGTGGAGCCGGGAATAAGACAAAAGGTTGAAAAGCTAAGGGGGGCCAAATACTTTCACAACGCACTGTACACCTCAATGGAGCTGCACTGCATTCCGGATGACACCACAGGCAAACGCAGCGTGTCTCTCTCTCTCTCTCTCTCTCTCCTCCCGACTGCTGTATAATTGGTTCTTATAGCCGACAATATTCCTACGGCGCATAATTCTGTGAAAGCTTGTGTGGCACCCCAGGGGTTAATGTGCCACAGTAACATCACACGGGTTCCCTCCCCACAACACACTGACCTACACTAGCACCTCTGGGCCAGGAGGGGGAGCTAAACCAGCTCGCTTATATACTCCAGGTCAAGAGGAAGTAGTTAGTTCAGTTCCTGGGAGAACTGAGAGAGGAAGATTGTGGTGTAAAGGAGCTGCGTCAGTCTCCTCCACAATCTGCTACTCGATTCCAGGCCTAGCCAGGGTCTGAGGAAAGGAGAACTAAGGACAGAGAACCACATCTGGGAGCTTGAGTGCCATCACCACTCGCCCCAGAGGAGCACACAGAACGGACACTGGATCCGAGACTGTGACTGACACACACAGCACAGTGAATCCAGGAATAGTGGAGTTTCTAAATCAACACTGTACCAGTGCAAAGCAACATGGCGGGGTCAGCACCACACAGAAGACACAAGTTGCCTAGCCAAGGGTACCAGACAGGAGAGAGAGAGTGAGACAGTGCCAGCAGCTCAGCTAGAAGCAGCCGCAGGGCCACACACACACAGCACAGCACAAGGAAGCTGAGGACCCGGACAGGGTGGGAGCAACCCGGCCCCAGTACAGACTCCATGGACAATCTGCTACAACAACTGCAGTAAAGCTTTGGAAACTACAGAAACGTGAGTGTGTGTTCCTTCAACCCATCTCCACTATCCGTCCCTTCTTATATATCCACCATAGACTCTAACAACCACTGCCCCGGGGATCTTGCCTCTACCTACGGAGAGCAGTACCATCTAAGCTGCCTAACATCATCCCCGGAGGTTCTGCAGCAGCGGTGGTCCCCTTACTGACCACACACCGTGGGTGGCGTCACGACAAACTATTTTTCCCTGTTAATATTCCCCTTTTACTTGCCAGGGCCTGGGACACGGTCCAGGCCAGGCCCTCCGTGACATCCCCCAGTAGCAACCTGGTCCGGTATCGAGTACCCTGTCCCAGTGGGCTCGACAACCTGGCGTCACGAACAGGATCTACCGTGCCCAGTAAAACGAGCATCGTGTGCCATGATTAACGTGAAAGCTGTTTTAAAGCTGCGCCATCAGAACTGTATTTTTGAGAATCCGCCACTTTACAACGCGCGCAGGAAAGAAAGGGGGTGGTACCCTGCAGTGGCGCGAATCCAGCCTCCTCCCTGGTGCTGACGACATCTGGCGGGGAAGAAGATCACTGGTGCACCACGGAACCTCCAAGAGACATCCGGACGGAAGTGGAAGACAGGAGGGCGAATGTTAACTAAGGGGGCACAAGATGTCGCAGCTAGACGTGCCAGGCGGCGACGGAGCAGCCAGTGGAGCTGCAGCGCCGGATCAAGCGATAGCACCCGGCAGTGCAGCGGCGCAAGGTGCAGCACCTATCGTGCCGCTCCTGATGCCATATACTCCTGGGGCAATGTGGCTGCCCCAATACTCCGATGAGCCTAATACGCTTAATGACTTTCTGCAAAAGACAAAAGCATATTATGTGATGTATCCCCTCACTGAAGCCCAGCGTGTAGGAATGATAATGGGACAATTAACGGGCAATTCACGGCGGGAGGTTGCGTCCTGGCTGGACACAGATAAAGACACTGTAGAGCATCTAGTAGCTGGACTAAAAGCAACGTTTGAATCTACTGCTGATACCCGGGCTAAGAGGAGGTTCTTTGCATGCCACCAGAAACCCAAAGAGAGTGCCAGAGACTATGCCTTAAATCAGCAGGAAGCACTCAAAGCCCATAAACTGGCAGAACCTGCTTTAGCCCCGGGAGCTGATAAAATGCTACTCGACCAATTCAGAGAAGGCCTCCTATCCCCTTCCCACAGAGGACAGCTGAATATGATACTTCTGCAGAACCCTAATATGACATTTGCTGAGTTGAAAGACAGAGCTATCAGTCTGCAGCAGCTAGAAGAGCCCCGGGAATTAACATCTATACCGGACCGTGCAGCAGCACCTCAGCAACTGGCAGCACCAGCGACATCTGTCATGTCAGCAACTGCTGCTGAAACTGGGGAACCAATCTCTAATGAGGCCCTCAATCAAAAGCTAGATGCCCTGACAGACACCGTTATCTCAATGGCTCAAGTCATCAAGGAGCTGCGAGGATCCAAGCCTGCACCCAAGATCGAGTTGGCGACCAGCAGAGAGGATGTCCTGCGGATGAGGCCCAGAAGATATCAAGCGACAAGAGGACGACCCAGTGATCGCTATCAACCGGATGGACAGCCCATTTGCCGCCATTGCCAGAAACCAGGTCACCTTGCCTGAGAGTGTGCTTTAAACGACGATTGCCTGGGCAGGCGGGTCGCTCCTCAGGAATAAACGCTACAGGTCCTTCAGCCTGGTTTGACAGATTCGTGGGAGGACAGCCGGTGATCCCTATCGTGTTGGATGGCATTCACTTTAGTGCCTTGCTAGATACTGGGTCCCAGGTAACATCAATCCCACATGTTCTATATAAAAGGTACTGGGCTGATTCAGACATTACTAGTGCTCCAACTGACTTTACAATGGACATATGGGCTAGTAATGGACAATTAATACCACAGGTTGGGTTCAAAGAAATGACCATTCAGATTGGGAAGGTACAAGTGCAGAACCAGGGTATTATAATTTTTAGATGTTAACCTGCGAGAACATGAGCCAGTGATGTTGCTAGGAATGAATGTAATTGAGAAATGTTTTTCCGAAGTGATAAGTGTTTTGCAGCAAATCGCCGAGACTGCCGGAACCCGACAGCAGAGGCTTCTGCACAAATAGATCAAAGCCCTGATGTTGAAGCAACAGGTAGAAATATCCGGAGCTGAGATCGGCAGTGTACGAGTAAGTGATCCAATACCCATTGTAATACCTCCCAAAACTGAAATGTTGGTCTGGTGTAGAGCCGCAATAGGCATCAAAGGGCGAGACTATCAAGCCCTGGTAGAACCCGTGTACTCAGACAGTAGACCCACTATACTCACAGCTAGAGGAGTGGTTGAGGTACACCGGGGAAGAGTGCCATTACGCCTGTTAAACTGCGGAGAGGATGAGATCATGTTACCAAAGTATGCTACCATGGCTAAATTGTACACGGTTGATAACAATAACATCACAGCCGTCGAGCCCTTGGACCCGTCAAGTCAGGCGGATGACAATGGCTCAGGGGAAAAGCTGGAGGATTGGTGACAAAAGCTGCATGTAGGTAACAGTTCAACACAAGCATGGAGTATACCGGGTAGTGAAAGAATATCAGCAAATATTCAGCAAACACCCGTTAGACTTTGGGCAAATCAAAGGGGCAGAGCACACTATACTCACAGGTAACCATCAACCTTAAAAGAGAGGTATAGACCATTACCACCCGCTCACTACCAAACCACCAAACACATGCTCAAAGAAATGAAATCTGCAGGGGTAATAAGGGACAGTTGTAGCCCCTGGGCAGCACCTCTAGTGTTAGTTAAAAAGAAGGATGGGACCATGAGAATGTGCGTAGATAACCGACAGATTAACCGCATCACACATAAGGACGCATACCCATTACCTAGGATTGGGGAGTCATTAGCTGTATTAAAATCTGCTAACTACTTTTCCACCCTTGATCTGACTAGTGGGTACTGGCAGGTTCCTGTGGCCGAGGCCGACAAGAAGAAGACAGCGTTTACTTCACCGATGGGCCTCTGTGAGTTCAATTGTATGCCGTTCGGACTGTGCAACGCACCCAGGACCTTTCAACGCCGGATGGAGAGCTGCTTAGGACATAAGAACTTTGAAACTGTCCTCCTGTACCTAGATGACGTCATAGTCTACTTCAAGATGTATGAGCAGCATCTACAAGACCTGGCAGAAGTGTTCGAAGCCTTATCCGGATACGGCATGAAAATCAAGTCATCCAAATTCCACCTTCTCAAACCAAAGGTACAGTACCTGGGACATGTCGTGAGTTCAGAGGGAGTAGCACCGGATCCTGATAAAGTCACAGTGATAAGGGATTGGCCAAGACCTACAAATGTGAAAGAAGTGAGGCAATTCCTGGGCCTGGTAGGCTATTATAGAAGATTTATCAGAGGATTCACGAAGCTAGCAGCTCCCCTGCAAGACATCCTGGTAGGACAGTCAAGAAAGTCTGCAACCCGTAATCCTCCTTTCCAGTGGAGTGAAAAGAAGGAAGACTCCTTCAACAAGCTGAAAAGTGCACTGGTGGGAGAAGAGATCCTGGCATACCCTGATTACCATCAACCATTCATTCTATACACGGATGCCAGCAACGTGGGACTGGGAGCAGTGTTGTCGCAGAAGCAAGGAGGCAAAGAAAGAGTTATTGCCTTTGTAAGCTGGAAGCTCCGGCCTACAGAAAGAAATCCCGAGTACTACAGCTCCTTCAAGTTAGAACTACTGGTTGTAGTTTGGGCTGTGACTGAACGTTTCAAGCACTACTTGGCAGCTGCAGAATTCACCATCTACACGGATAACAACCCGTTGACTCACCTGGATACAGCAAAATTAGGTGCATTGGAGCAGCGGTGGATAGCCCGGCTGTCTAATTACAATTTTGTCATCAAATATAGGGCAGGCCGCAAGAACGGGAACACAGATGCCTTATCTAGGATGCCACACCTGAAAGACGTGGAACAGGAACCGGAAGAGTTGGAAGAGATTGAACTATCGGCCTTTCATCGTTCAACAGAAGAAAAGTATGAACCCGGCATCTACCAAAGAGAGCAAAAGGCAAATCTCAACCCATTAAGACACCATGGATGGGCTGACACCCAAGATAGATAAGTGTCGGGTCCATGGATAGCTGGTGGCTGGGTATGTGATTATATTGTATATACCTGAGGTTTGAGTTGGCTGGCAGATTACTCTGTATCCCTGGCCCTTTTGCAGGACATTTTAGAGGGTGTATAGGACCTTATGGTCTTCTTATATGGTGAAGTTTGGAGGGTTTGGCCCTGACCATAGCTGCAAGGGTGCAGTGTAATTACGGTTAATAGGGCACAATTTGCCATACTGTAATGTAATTTGATTGCAAATTGACTGTATTTGAGACATTTGTTCAGATCTGCCAGCAAATTATATTGTACTATACTCTGACTCAGTATTATTGCCTATTGCTCAGTAACCTGTACATACCTTTTGTACACCAGCTTAGTAACACCTTTTTTGGTTTTAATTGTTTTTAAATTTAAGAGGTGGTCAGTGGTGTTTTGTGTTTTTCTATTGAGTTTTTTATATAAATAAAGATTGATTATAGTGATCATCCCTGTTGCTATGTTCTTTTTCTTCAATTGCTACATGTTTTTGCATAGTGGGATAGATCCTACCTATATGTGATAGTGGTGCCCCAGACTCTAACTTTGACACCCAAGATACTGATCCAGCTGTGAAGCTAGTGAAAGAACTTCTTACACAACCAGGTGCATACCCTAATCAGAATGCCCCAGCTGAGACTATACAGCTCTGGAAAGAAAGAGGCAAGTTGTTTCTGTATCAAGGGAAGCTCTGCAGAAGGCATACCAATCCCAAAACACATGAACTGGTCTGGCAGATAATCGTACCCAAGCAAGACATTAGAAAGGTCTTAGAAGCCTACCACGACGGTGCAGGTCATTTCGGATGGAAGAAGTTGGAAGCACTCCTGAGAGAGACATTCTATTGGGTTGGCATGAGAAGATCCATTGAACTTTGATGTAGAAGATGTGCCGCATGCAACCTCAGAAGGAAAGATCCACAGAAAGCTCCACTTCAGCCCATAATAACCAAGCAACCACTTGAGCTAGTCGCGTTAGACCATGTCAAGTTGACACCAAGCCGGTCAGGCTATGTCTATGCCTTAACCATCGTGGACCATTTCTCACGTTTCTTAGTGGTGGTCTTAACAGCGAAGACGGCAGCAAAAGCATTCCAGACACATTTCTGTAGACCGCATGGTTACCCAGAACAAGTCCTTGCAGACCAAGGTCCAGCTTTTGAATCAGAGATATTCAAGGAATTCTGTAATATGTACGGTTGTAAAAAGATCCACACAACAACGTACCACCCCCAAACAAATGGCTTATGCGAGAAGATGAACCATATTGTAATAGACCTGTTGAAGACATTACCATAGTCTGAAAGAAATCAATGGCCAGATAAATTACCCGATTTGGTAGACTTATACAACCATGTTCCAGTGAGTTCTACAAACTGCACTCCAGCCTACCTTATGCGTGCAAGACCTGGTAAGCTACCAATTGATTTAGAAATGGGAATCGTAAAACTCGACACAGAAGTGGAAGAATCAAATTGGGATACCCTACGTCAGCAACAGTATCGACAAGTACAAGAATGTGTAGAAAGAAACCTACAGCAAGCTAGAGCAAGACAAGAGAAAACCTTTAACAAACATGCTCAAGCAATGCCATTACAACCAGGTGACCAAGTTCTCAAGAGAAAGAGACGCTCTAACAAATTGGATAATCAGTGGGAAACCATCCCACACACAGTCTTACCATCTAACCTAGACAATGTTAAAACCTGTTTGATAAGCAAAGATGAAGGAAGAACTTCAGCAATTGAATCCCGAGATTAGCTCAAATTGTGTCCTGAAACCCTGAAGACACCTGAAGTAACAGAACCCATGCAGGTCCAACCTATCCAAGAGAAAGAAAAGGAAGATGAAGTATTCCATACAGTACTAGGAGATTTCCCCAAATTACTACGGAGCAGTTGTAGTACCAATGATTGCATTCCCTTCAATGGTGGAACCAACACCAGAACCCGTGTTACCAGAAGAAGACCCAAGTCTTGAAGAACTGGAAGTAGAACCTGTAGAGGAAGAACAAATTCCTGGTCCTAGTGAACTTGCCAGTCCTGCAGTTAGATCCCCATCTGTCACAGTACCAAACACTTCAAGTAGGTGCATACGCACTAACACCAGTAGTCCACATGCAAGTAGTATACCCATTTTACGCAGGTCAGAGCATAGTACCCAAGGTCAGTTACCAGCTAGGTACAAAGATTAAAATAGCATTAACTGTAAAGTGTAAATATGTTTGTTTAAATAAAAATGGAACCTGGTAGACCGTGTCCAAGAGGGTGGAGGAACTAGATTGACCCCCATGCACATTAAATTAGGGAAAGCAAGTGCCTGGGGGTGGTGTAGCGAATCCAGGCCTCCTAAGCAGAAACGCCCGTGGACAAATGTACATAGTTAGTGCAACGTTAAAAAGCCCAGTACCAACAGAGACTAGCCTGTATGAACTTTGAACTTTTCTTGTTTACTTATGGACCATATATACCACGGACTGGTTGTGGTAAGAACTCTTGTATATATTTAGAATCCCGGAGGCAATAGACTAAACCCCCGGAAAGACTGCTTTTTGAATTTTTGGACTCTTTTCAAATTTCAGTGATTTTTGTACTTTTTACTTTTAAGTCTCTGTAAATATTAATTGTGTTAACTGGTTGTTTACTTGTTTTTCCACAGTCCCGGAGTACTGTATTTAACTAAGGGGGAATGTGGCACCCCAGGGGTTAATGTGCCACAGTAACATCACATGGGTTCCCTTCCCACAACACACTGACCTACACTAGCACCTCTGGGCCAGGAGGGGGAGCTAAACCAGCTCCCTTATATTCTCCAGGTCAAGAGGAAGTAGTTAGTTCAGTTCCTGGGAGAACTGAGAGAGGGAGATTGTGGTGTAAAGGAGCTGCGTCAGGCTTCTCCACAATCTGCTACTCGATTCCAGGCCTAGCCAGGGTCTGAGGAAAGGAGAATTAAGGACAGAGAACCACATCTGGGAGCTTGAGTGCCATCACCACTCGCCCCAGAGGAGCACACAGAACGGTCACCGGATCCGAGACTGTGACTGACACACATAGCACAGTGAATCCAGGAATAGTGGAGTTTCTAAATCAACACTGTACTAGTGCAAAGCAACACGGCGGGGTCAGCACCACACAGAATACTCAAGTTGCCTAGCCAAGGGGTACCAGAAAGGAGAAAGAGAGAGTGAGACAGTGCCAGCAGCTCAGCTAGAAGCAGCCGCAGGGCCACACACACACAGCGCACCACGAGGAAGCTGAGGACCCGGACAGGGTGGGAGCAACCCGGCCCCAGTACAGACTCCGTGGACAATCTGCTACAACAACTGCAGTAAAGCTTTGGAAACTACAGAAACGTGAGTGTGTGTTCCTTCAACCTATCTCCACTATCCGTCCCTTATTATATATCCATCATAGACTATAACAACCACTGCCCCGGGGATCTCGCCTCTACTTACGGAGAGCAGTACCATCTAAGCTGCCTAACATCATCCCCGGAGGTTCTGCAGCAGCGATGACCGTGTGTGGTGTCACGACAAACTATTATCCCCTGTAAATATTCCCCTTTTACTTGCCAGGGCCTAGGACACGGTCGGACCAGGCCCTCCGTGACATCCCCAGCAACGAACCCGGTCCGGTACCGAGTACCCCGTCCCAGTGGGCTCGACACTTGCAGATAATGAATGCTGCGTTGACAGAATTAACGATGCATTCGGCACTTCATTTGCATGCTCGACCATCCTCAGGCGTACCGAACGATTAACCCTAGCTGGTCTGTATTTGGCAGGCATAAAACTTCATTGTAGTATGGCTGGAACTCTAAGCAGGATCCACATAGGAATATAACCAGAACTGAAAACCAGCAAGGGGAAGGTCTTAATAGCTGCACTCGCAATGTGATGGGGCAGACTAAATGAAAATACCTGGTGATCAAAAAAGAATGAAACAAAGGGAAACAAAGGGAGAAGATAGTGAGCAATTGGAAAACAAACATACCTGCTATGGCTCAATAGAGAAGGAAGCCATTGGCTGGTTTCACACTGCAGTTTTTTGCCTGATCAGGTTCATCAGGTTTTGTGTGACAAAACCAGGAGAGGAACCAGGAGAGGAACTTGCAAGAGATAAACTATAATTGAAAGATTGACACCTGTTCTGGGTTTTGGAGCCACTCCTGTTTTTTTGCACACAAAACCAGATGAACCTGACCAGGGAACAAACTGTGGTGTGAAACCAACACAGCACAGGATTGCCACATCTATTCCATGTCATATACTCTAGCATAGTACAATAAAAAAACACAGCCGTAATAAATCCATATGATAAACACCACTAAAGCTTTAAGTCAATTAATACTCAATAAGCATCAATGTTATTGCGAACATATTTCCAAATAGAGTAATACTGAATTCAAATCCTAAAACTATGGTCCAAGACAAACAATCACATGGAAGACACTGCAATGTAAATATATTTTAGAATGAATCGCTATATAATAAATGTCAATTTATGTAATGTACAGATGGCTTTTTTATGTTAACAAATGAATATATACATTCAGCCATACCTTCTGTCTTCACTACTGTGCTTACAATAGCATTATCATCAGACAGTAGCCTGTTGGATTAAGGCATCTATAAGATTACAAAGGGTTAAAAGGGAGCATATCGCATCACCAGTCACTCACTTTCAGATAGTTAGACCGCCAGCTGGAGATTACAGAAGGTCACGGTATTAATGCCTCATTTTGAAGCTAAACCAGCTTTGTTGGCCGTGAATGTTGATTTTCTAGAAGTATTCTTTGGCTGTCTCACGACACGATCTAGAGCAGTGATTTGTCAAGTCCTCAATTAGGCCATGTATTGAGAATTTATTTGATGTTGAATTTATTTTTTTAGCTTTCAATAATACAATCAATTAAGTACTCATTTTTAAATTTCTGTTGTCTTTTAGAGCCATTATATTTCATAGCTCTTTTCAGACATGTGACCACTCTCTGTCTCCAGGGGGGCTCGTAATCCAAATAGTTGTTTTTTACAACCTTGGAACAGTCTTTTAACAGTATATTCTGCCTGTCTAAATGTTCATGTATTCAATTACAGAAAGTGGTCATTAAATTCTAAGGGCCGCTCGTTGGCTGCTCAATGGTCACTTCCTTTTAGTAAAATACAAAGCAGTTCAGGACTATGAAGGAAATAAGTTGTACTATAAGGGCATTTGTATGCATCAGAAGAAGAAAAGAGTAGCACTCATTGGGTTGCTGGCAAACCCATGGGTGTACCCAGCGTAGGGCAGGGGGTGCAGCTGACCCCCCCCCCCCCCCGAGAGGAAGGGGTGAGCGTCACTGAGCGAACGCCGACCCCTGCGACTGCTGGGTCACCCGCTCTCCCTGCGGCTGAGCGGCTGTACAGGGCCGTCGGCTCTCCCATCTACTGTGCAGGGCCGCTTGCTCTCCCAGCGGCTGTGCATTGCCGGACGTATGCTGCATGATGGCCGCTCATGCCGCACACAACAAACTGCTTGCAGCTCTCTGCTGTGCAGACAGTGATCCGGCCGGCCACACTACACATTGTGCAGTGAAGATCTGCCCCTCCACTGCATCACAGTTCAGCAGAGAGCAACACAGAGGGCCTAGAGCAGTTGCTGTGTGTGGCCATGTGTGATAGGAGGTCACAGTGCACATGCTTACTTCCCGCTGAAGAGGACATGCAATCATGTGTGGGATAGGAGATAGAAGATGTGACAGAAGAATCATTAAAAGTAAAAAGAACGACAATGTGTGTATGTCTGCAAGTGATTGTAACTTGTAAGTATATATGATTGTATGTGTGTCTATGATTGATTGTGAGTATATATGATTGCGCATTTGTGTATATGATTGATTGTGAGTACCGTATATACTCGCGTATAAGCCGAGTTTTTCAGCCCAAAAATTGGGCTGAAAAGTACCCCCCTCGGCTTATACGCGAGTCAATACGGCAGCCCCAGCAGCCCCAGTAATCCAGGGCCCCCCCAGCCTTGCTCCGGTAACCTGTAAAGTAAAATATACTTATCACTGTCCCGCTGCCGTCCGCGCCCGCATCTGCCGACATCCCGATCCTCCATCTTAATGCGTCTTCTTCCGGTTTCCTCTGTTCGTCGCAGGCAATGACGTCATTGCCGGCGCCGAACACAGGAAGTCGGAAGAAGACGCATGAAGATGGAGGATCGCGGTGACGGCAGATGCGGGCGCGGACGGCAGCGGGACAGTGATAAGTATATTTCACTTTACAGGTTACCGGAGCAAGGCTGGGGGGGCCCTGGATTACTGGGGCTGCTGTATACTACCGCTGGGGCTGCTATATACTAACACTGGGGCTGCTGTATACTACCACTGGGGCTGCTGGGGCTGCTATATACTACCACTGGGGCTGCTGGGGATGCTATATACTACCACTGGGGCTGCTGTATACTACCACTGGGGCTGCTGTATACTACCGCTGGGGCTGCTATATACTACCACTGGGGCTGCTGTATACTACCACTGGGGCTGCTGTGGCTGCTATATACTACCACTGGGGCTGCTGGGGATGCTATATACTACCACTGGGGCTGCTGGGGCTGCTGTATACTACCACTGGGGAGGCCTGTATACCACTGGGGGGGCCTGTATACCACACTGCTGGGGGCTGTATACCTGTGCTGGGGTCCACCCTCGGCTTATACACAAGTCAATAGGTTTTTCCAGATTTTTGGGGCAAAAGTAGGGGGGTCGGCTTATACACGGGTCGGCTTATACACGAGTATATACGGTATATATCATTGTGCATATATGTATATGATTGTATATGTTTGTGTATATGACTGATTGTGTATGTGTGTATATGATAGTGCATGTGTGTAAATAATTGTTAATGTCTGCATATGATAGTATATGTCTGTGTGTATGAAACTTCCATCTCATATACAGCCCCCCATAGGGCTCCCATTTCATATACAGCCCCCATAGGGCTCCCCAGTGGTGTAATTGTGGCGCCCCTGCGTCCAGGAGGCCACAAAGGGAACTGCAGCCAGGCAGGTAGGACGACAGTTTAACACCAACACCCTCACAGCCCACACAACCCACGTACAGTAGAGGGCAGCACCCAACCCGGAGCCTAGGAACTTTAAGCAGGCGGGGAGTGGTGGGTTTAGAGCAGTGGGTGGGCACACACGTAGTCAGGTGACAGACAGTAGAAATAGTGAAGGGGAGGAGAAAGAAGTCAGTAGTTTGAGGTAGGCTGAGATGAAAAGACTGAATCACACGTCCTGGCAAAGTGGGGTGTAGGAGCGCAGAATCTGAACAGAGCCAGTGTGAGCCGCAGAGAGAAAGCACGTCCGAAGCCAGTACCCCCAGGAGTGTGAAGGAAGAGAGGGATGGTGATACCGGGCCCTAGAACTACAGCCGAGATGACCAGACTGCAGGCGGAGTAGCCCTCCTATGATACTTGAAGACACGGTAGAGAGAGCCTGGTAGAGCCTCACACGGGAGGACTGCTGGAGGCTAGGCTGAGTAGAGTGTTGGCTCTAGAGGGGACCGTAGATTCACCCGGCATCCCCAGACAACCGACGGGGGACCACAGCTACACGTTAGGGTCCCTACCCCAAAGGACAGGCAGCTCAGTGGCAACCCGGAGGGCTCACAGGAGTCCGAGCCACCGCCATACTGTCCAGAGTCACACACAGTGGGTGGCGTCACGACTGACATTTCCCGTGTAAATACCCCTTATTATTGCCAGGGCGTCCATGGGCGAACCTCTTTATTTCTGCATGATTTACACATGAAACGGAGACAAGGAACAGAAGGGAGGATTGGAACTACAGCTATTTCATACTTATCTAGCACGTCAACAGGTTCAGCTGAAGCGGCCATAGTTCCCATCCTCTTCTGTTCCTTGTCTCCATTTTCATGTGTGAATCATACTGAAGCAAAGATGTTTCGCCAGCAACCCAGTGAGGGCTTCTGATGCATATAAATATGAACTGTGTTCCATGAGTATGCACCCGGGAGCATAAGTGCGGCTTCTGGAAGCAAATAACAGCGGATCCCGATGTAAGCGCTAACTGACTGTGGTGCCTGACCTTTTTATTATTGTTCATGAAAAAGTGAAATAAAGAAAGGCAGCACTCACCGTATAGGCTGGTGGAAGAATGTTTTAATCCAGGTAACTTAATCCATTAAAACATTGTTGGTGCGGTGGGGAGAGGGAGTGAGAGGCCGTCGGAACGACGGTACCGTTTCGTATCGTGTGGTGATACTTCTGCGGGTTCTAGTACTGCACCTCTTTGCAGAAACAGTCCAGCGCACAAGTTGTGAACTAAAAAAAACATTACTGTAGCACAGACTATAATAAGTCTCAAAGACACATATATCAATATTCACAGTATATATAAGGAAAGTCCCAAAGGGATCACTAGACTCCAATACAATGGTGCAAAGTTCATTAAGGGCAGAGTCCATTAAAGGCTTTGAGATGTAGCCCAAAGGCTGCAGTCCGGCTAATCCAGCACGGGGAAGCGCAACTGGCACTAAACTTGGGAGGGGAAAAATGAAGCGAACTAAAAACAGGCCTCACTCTTCGAAGAACTCAAAAACAACTGAAAAAAGTCCTTCTCTGGACAAAATGCCAACTAAAGGACTGGTCAACAACCCAACAATACACCTTTTTTAGGGAAATCCACTTTATTTGGAGAAAAAACTCTCTGGCAGCTTTCTCATCACTGCCCAGAATGGAGGTCGCTATTCTTTATAGTACTTCACTGCTGGATGGTTTCGGGGGGGTCACAGGGGCTACTTCTCCAGGGACACTCTCTCCCACCACCTGCCCTCCCAGCACACCCCATCATTGCCCCTGTTTTCAAGAGTCTGTGGTGGCAACCTGACCTACGCCAACCACAAACCAGCCCCTGGGAAGATGGTCATGCAGCAGGATGGATCGGTTGATGTAGCACCAATGACCAGTACCTTCTTCGGTTATGAAGCCAAACCCTCTCTGCTGGATGAATACCACCACCATGCCTACGGTACATTGGTCATTAAAGTAATTGGCCTTAGGCCCATGCTCCCACTCTCGGGCGATGGCATCCATGAGCCGAATCTCCTCAAGAAAGGAGATGAGCTGGGATGGTTTATTCTGTATCAGATAGTTGCTTAGAGGGGGTAGGGATCCTCACATGGAATTCTCCCAGTTGAAGGCCTCTGGTGTGGGTGCTACACAAGGCTGGGACACAGAGCGTTCTACCTCCTTCTCTTCCTCATCCTACTCTTCTTCCTCATCATGCTCCTGGATTTGCCGATCCAGCAGCTGCGGCACCGGCTGCAGGTGTAATAACGCCAGGCATGCTGCAAGGTCCTCCTGAGTGTGACATCTGCTGCTCATGACTAGCATGGGGAATGGCTCACCTCCTGACTGTGAGCTCCTCAGGACCTCATCTGGCATCCAAGCCCAGTGCTGGATCCTGACCTTGCTGCATATGAGGCCCAATGAGGGTAGCGCGGTGGAGCTCCAGGTGACATATGTGTGCTATGTGGGCTGCTCCATTTCTGGTGCTGAAGCACCCTCTTCCCCTGGGGTGGTGAGGAAGATGACATCCTCCAGAGCTGGAATATCTTGTGGTGGATCCATCATTAATATCATTGTGTACTGCAGGCACACGATGGCAAAGTGTAGCACAGTATAACTGAGTTGTACTGCACTGCCAAGATGGCACCAGGCTCTGTGGTGACACCTCTTTGCTTTGCATAGGTGCCCACCTCTTCCAGTGCCAGGACACAATTGCTAACAACATATTATTGTTTGAACAATCTTGTTGCCTAGCTCCTCATTAATTCCTCCATGGGATGCGATGCAGAAGGCACCTGACTTACATTGGAAATCTCATTCCCATTGCTACAGGTAACACCTGAGCTTGCGGATGGATGGAGTGGTTATTTAAGCCTGACATATTTGGAGGCCCTCTGCAATAATAAAGGTTTGCCTTTAAAAAATAATAATAATAATAAAATAAAAATAATCAAAAATATATTAAGCTCTCTTAAACAGAAATTTAAAGGACATTGTAAGGTTCCTGAGCTTCACATCTGTTGCCATATCTGCCACCGTTTCCAAAATTCACACACAGTAGGTGTCAAAATATCTGTAAACTTGCTCCAAAAAATTCTACAGGTTGAAAGAAAATGCTAGACACTATGGCAGGGAACATTCCTAACAATATGGTTGGGTGTAGTTTTGTTCGCAGCCAGCTAGTCTTTTGGCGAGTGTTTTTGCCACAATCAGGGAAAGTTTTAGGGCCATTTTAAATTTTGAACTTTTTTCTCAAAGTCACATTCACCAATTTTTTAGTAAATTCCTTGGGTTTCCAATTGTGAACCAAATTGGCAATGTTCATGCCGAATTTGAAATTGGCAAATATGTTCGGGGAAAGTTCGCTCATTTCGAGTCTTCACCTACTGGGTAACTCACTTTTTAGGTAGTGTTTATGTGAGTAAATATAGCAAAAAAAAATTGTTTTGTAATTTCTAATACCATGGCTCTATGTGCCTTTAGTTATTCTGTAGGGTTTATAATATAGGATTATGCTGAACCACACTGATTTTCCATATTTAAAGGTGAATGCAGGGAGAGAAAACCTTTTAGTACAGTTCATGCCCTGCTACATGATGAAGCAGAGCTGTACACTGCACAGGAGGCAGGAAAGACTGCCCACTGAAGAATCTGGCAGCTAGGATAACCATGTGTCCTGGCTATTTAAAGGGAACCTGTCCCCGCCCCCCAAAGGGCCTTTGAAGGTAAAAGAGCCACCTTCAGCAGCACTTAGGCTGCATACTGTAAAGGTGGCTCCTATGTGTAATGTCCCTAGGGACACTGAAATAATGAGTTTTATAAATTTGGCTCCATACCTGTACTTGGACCGGTGGATGTTTTCTTTACTGAGCTCTCTTGTGGAGCAGAGAGGAGGCGGTGCCCGAAGCCCAGAGGGGGCGTGATGGACAGCAGGCAGGCGGTTAAGAGCTCAGTAAAGAACACACCCACCAGTCCAAGTATAGGTATGGAACCAAATTTATAAAACTCATTATTTCAGTGTTCCTGGGGACATTACACGTAAGAGCCACCTTCACAGTATGCAGCCTTTGTGCTACTGAAGGAGGATCTTTAACCTTCATAGGCCCTGGGGGTATGGTGACAAGTTCTCTTTAACAAAATGAATATTCACTGCTTCCCCACACCAATCTCTCACACATAACAGGATGGAGGCCATATTCCAGGAAGGAGGTCATATTTCGGGATGGGGGATCATATATACCAGAATGAGGGTTCATATATACCTTGCTGGGGGTGTCATATACCTGGATGATGGGTCATTTATACCTAGAATGGCAATATACCAGAATGGTGGATCATATATACTAGGATGGGAGATAAATACTAGAACAGGAACTATATTCCACGATGGGGAATCATATATACCAGAATGGGGGCCAGTATTCCATAATGGGAGCCATATTCCAGGATGGAGGATCATCAGTGGCGTAACTTGAAGCTCATGGGCCTCGATGCGAAAGCTCCATTGGGACCCCCAGTTATTGCAAGTCTTTAATGGAAATAGTCTTTTTCTATAGACCAAAGGGACTTTTGTGGCCGCCTTGGCTACAGGGCTCAGGTGTGATTGCAACCCCTGCATCTATTACAGTTATGCCTTTGGGGAATATATATACCAGGATGGGGGATATATACCTGGATGAGGGATCATATATCAGAATGGGGCACATATACCAGGATGAAGGACATATATACCAAGATGTGGAAAATATACCAGGATGGGGGACATATATACCTGGAAAGGTCTCAGGATGGGGGACATTAGTATAGAATTTGGTGACATTACCTCCATAATAATGTCAACTGCAAATACCTACCTTCATAATAGTGCGTCATGACTACATTTTTTGCCTCAATTTTTCCTATTTTCCTCTTCTAAAACCTGGGTACATCTTATGGTCTGCCGCGTCTAAAGGATACTTCACACACTGCAACATCGCTGCCAATATCGCTGAAACGTCACAGGTTTTGTGACGTAACAGCTACATCTCCAGCAATGTTGCACTGTGTGACACGCATCAGCCACCTGGCCCCTGCCTTGAGGTCACTGATTACTGCAAATCGTTCAGGACCATTTTTTGGTCCTTGGTCTCCCGCTGGTCAGCATGCATCGATGTGTGTGACAGTGAGACCAATGATCAGTGACCTCCTAGCCAATGCCCACCACATTAGATGCTGGGGCACTGGTAACCAGGGTAAATATCGGTCGCTGGTAACCAGGGTAAATAAGGGGTTGCTAAGCAGCGCGCTCTGCTTAGTTACCTATTGTTCACCCTGGTTACCAGCGTCGTCCCGCTTAGCCCAGCCTGTAAGCGGGAGTACTCTGGTAACCAGGGTAAACAACGGGTAACTAAGCAGAGAGTGCTGCTTAGCAACCCATTATTTACCCTGGTTACCAGCAATGTCACTGCTGACTGGTCGCTGGTGAGTCTGCCTGTTTGACAGCTCACCAGCGACTGCATAGAGAATTTCCAGTGATCCCGGCCAGGTCGGATCGCTGGTGGGACCGCTGGAAAGTCTCAGCGTGTAAAGGGACCCTTAGGGTATGTGCCCACAGGACGTTTTTTGTGCAGTCATGAACGCAGGAAAACCTGAGGATCCTAGAGTCCTTGACAGGAGAAATGCTAAGATCTTGTCTGCGTTTTTCGCGCATTTTACTGCGTTTTTTGTGCGTTTTTCCTGCGTTTTTGATGCTGCGTTTTTCCAGCGTTTTTCCCATTGACTGCACCCAAAACGCAGAAAGAATGAACATGTCAATTGTTTGCTATCCGCACCAAAAACGCAGGTATTTGACAGTTCTTGACACTTGCAAAACCAATGTGTGTGCACAGCGTTTTTGTAAAACACATTGGTTTTGCTGGGAAGCCCAACCGCAGGAACAGATTAGCATACATTAACATAAAACCAATGGTTTTCTGCATGCGGAAACCGCAGGAAAACCGCGGCAAAAACGCCCTGTGGGCACATACCCTTAGGGTATGTGCCCACAGGACGTTTTTTGTGCAGTCATGAAAGCAGGAAAACCTGAGGATCCTAGAGTCCTTGACAGGAGAAATGCTAAGATCTTGTCTGCGTTTTTTGC
Source organism: Allobates femoralis (assembly GCA_033576535.1). Lineage (NCBI taxonomy): Eukaryota > Metazoa > Chordata > Amphibia > Anura > Aromobatidae > Allobates > Allobates femoralis. The sequence goes on from JARQOC010000003.1 coordinate 468,845,282, forward strand.
TCATTTTTTGCGCGTTTTTCCTGCGTTTTTTGTGCGTTTTTCCTGCGTTTTTGATGCTGCGTTTTTCCTGCGTTTTTCCCATTGACTGCACCCAAAACGCAGAAAGAATGAACATGTCAATTGTTTGCTATCCGCACCAAAAACGCAGGTATTTGACAGTTCTTGACACTTGCAAAACCAATGTGTGTGCACAGCGTTTTTGTAAAACACATTGGTTTTGCTGGGAAGCCCAACCGCAGGAACAGATTAGCATACATTAACATAAAACCAATGGTTTTCTGAATGCGGAAACCGCAGGAAAACCGCGGCAAAAACGCCCTGTGGGCACATACCCTTAGGGTATGTGCCCACAGGACGTTTTTTGTGCAGTCATGAAAGCAGGAAAACCTGAGGATCCTAGAGTCCTTGACAGGAGAAATGCTAAGATCTTGTCTGCGTTTTTTGCTCATTTTTTGCGCGTTTTTCCTGCGTTTTTTGTGCGTTTTTCCTGCGTTTTTTGTGCGTTTTTCCTGCGTTTTTGATGCTGCGTTTTTCCTGCGTTTTTCCCATTGACTGCACAAAAAACGCAGAAAGAATGAACATGTCAATTGTTTGCTATCCGCACCAAAAACGCAGGTATTTGACAGTTCTTGACACTTGCAAAACCAATGTGTGTGCACAGCGTTTTTGTAAAACACATTGGTTTTGCTGGGAAGCCCAACCGCAGGAACAGATTAGCATACATTAACATAAAACCAATGGTTTTCTGCATGCGGAAACCGCAGGAAAACCGCGGCAAAAACGCCCTGTGGGCACATACCCTTATAGTCCGAAAAATACGCTAATAGGTGTTAAAAAAGTTGCAGTGTCTACATTTTTATTTGCAAACTCAAATATTCACAGTAAAAAACTGAAATTTGTTTACAGACCATTTTGTTAATCAATTAACTAATATTTAGTTGTGTAACCTTTTTTATCTGATAACTGCTTAAACAGATAGATACTTCAGCTCTAAAACACCAAATCAATAGGGATGGGCAAACCTGAATTGTAAATTTCAGGGTTCATACCAAACACCTAGTCAGGGACGGCTCCAGATTTTTGTGGGCCCTGGGCGGAAGAGTCTCAGTGGGCCCCTTTTACTCCTTTAACACATACTGGCTGTATATACAGTATATATATAGTATAAAGGCTGCAAACCATAATATGTATATATTCCCCAAAAATATAATCCCTCTTGTGTGATGTCACCCCCAGTGTGCTGTGTTGTGGCACCCCAGAGTCCGTATGCCACAATGTCATTGCCGCCCTCAGGCACCCACACCATAAACAGCTCAAAAGAGCTCCCTGGCAAGGCATTTTGCCATCACACATTCCACTACTGGGAATGTGTGATGAAAGAGATGTGTAGTTTGTACGCTGTGCCATCAGAGGCTGAAGCAAGGCAAAACACATCTGAACCCAAACACCATCAGCATGATGAGACATCTGACTTGCAAGCACGTCATGCAGTAGAGTAGTTTGCAGAAAAATTAGGAAAGAACTGAGGCTCCTCCTACTCCCTTTTCTGCTATGGTGTCAACCTTCCTCCCATTTACGATTACCAGGGCCACCTGCCCGTCCACAAACACAGGATGTAACAGCAACACCACCAGCATCACCTACAATTTCCACACCATAACATGCAAGGCTTCAACTCTCCACCTCCAAACCTTTGAGGAAAAGAGTAAATACCCCCTACCCACCTACAAACCATTGCCCTGAATAACAGCATGTAATAATTTGTGCAAATAATAATCCATAAAATGTTGCCAAACGGAAATAGTCTGTTAGGAATAGTTTATTCACAGAGATGCCTAACAAAATTGTCTCTTAGTAACAGTTCACACTGGAAGAGGCTGATGACAGAACAGCCTATAATAACAATTCACATACAGGCCTGGAAGCGGTAAAGTCTCTGAGAACAAGTCCAGAACAGGATGCAGTGCAGAGTAGTTAAAGTTCCAAACAGTCCGGAGCAATGCAACTGCAATAGAACAAATTAACAGGAAAGCCTTTTTAGAGCAAACAGAGCTTAAGATTGTATCTCAGAACAATCGATGTAAATACTTATGTTCCAACAAAACGGTAGGAAAAAAGTATTCTAAGGGCCACTTTACACACACCAACTTATCTGTCCAGCTTCTGACCAACTTGCTGGTTGCAGTGAAATAATGGACACATTGTTCCATTTGTACACAGCCACAAAATGGAGCAATGTGTCCATGATTTCACTGCAACCAGTAAGTTGGTCAGAAGTTGGACAGATAAGTTGGTGTGTGTAAAGTGCCCCTAAGAGTGATACCTTTATTGGCTAACCAGAGAAATTATATTTGTAAGCTTTCACATATGGGAATTCAAGTTAATATGGATGTTTCAATCTTTAACAAAAGGACTCAATTTGACACCTGGATTCATGAGTCATTACTTGGACACAACTCACACCTCTGAAGGGTCTTCAGATCTCTAATGGCGGGTTTACACGTTGCGATATCGTAGTCCAATTTCAATGAAAAGTCACGTGGTTCAATCGTTGGACCCGAGATAGTTCCTGCGTTGTATGGTGTGAACGTCCAATACGTTGCAGGAACGATGTCAATGCGATATCGGGGATTGAATGAGCGTGCTATTCAATGCTCCGATATTGCATAGCGATTGAAGCCGGATCGTGCTGTGTAAACGCCCAACTACGATGCGATTTGAAACGTCACCCATTCACTCCCATGTTAAGTATGCGATCCTGGGTTGGGAGGCGTAGACATCGCACGGACGTTGTATTCCGATATCGCAGCGTGTAAACATCCAATGCGATGCGGGAGAAACGTGCACTAATTGCGCGCTCCCGTGCCATTGAGTTGCGATATCGCAACGATATTGAAGCGTGTAAACCCACCATTATGGTATGTTTACACACATCAATTTCTGTGTTCAACATCTGAACAGATCTCTGGTTGCAGTGAAATCATGGACACATTGCTCCATTTTGTGGCTGTGTACAAAATGGAGCAATGTGTCCATGATTTCACTGCAACCAGAGATCTGTTCAGATATTGAACACAGAAATTGGTGTGTGTAAACATACCATAATAGAACACTTTCACCTCATCTGCATTTATAATAAAAACCCTAATTTAATTTACTTAGCCTATCTGTACTTCACGTCACCTCATGTCCTGCTGTAATACCTAATTCATTTGTAATATTGTCTGATGGAGGGGTCATTGAGTCTTGAAAGCTTACAAATATAATTTCTCTGGTTAGTCAATAAAGTTATCACTCCTAAAATGCTTTTTTCCTACCCTTTTTTTTGGAACACAAGTATTTACATAGATTTTTATGGCTAACATGGTACTAGAATATTATTTTGTATTGTACATCTCAGAACAATAGAGCTTACATTTCTCCATCTTCATATAAAATGATTTTCCTTCAGATGTATGTTTGAAAACTGATCTGGCATATTCTTGGTGCTCCTTAGTGATGGGCGAGTCCTAAATTACTCGGAATCGCTTGACTCTCGTTGCGAGTCTAGCGAGTCCAATGTTAATGAATGGGGAAGCGAGTAATAGCGAGTAATGTGCGATTTAAAAATCGCAGATGTGTCTCGGAAAGCGCTCGCATTGCCGTGTTGGAATCCCCACTCGCAACTGTATTTTGCTGCTGTGTCCGAGCCCAAACTCGCATGTGTTTGTCTTATTTGGCGCCGATGAGGCAAGGCAAAGCGATTTTTCTCCAGCACACCCCATGCTTTTAGCAAACTGGAAAGAAGTCGGCTCGAGCTGCCAGACGCGCACACACACAGAGCAAGCATGGCCCATGTCAACACGCTGCAGTTAATTGACCTGGTGGAGGCTCGGCCCCTGCTTTGGCTGCCCACTGACCCTGCCTATGGGGATAACATCCAGCGGACTACAGCCTGGATGTCGCTCAAGTCATGTTCCCTGCATTCCATCGCAGTGGCCAGGATGCACAGAGCAATCTGGGTAAGTTAAATGTGTTCACACGTTATATTGCATTTAGCGTATATACTCGTGTTTAAGCCGACCCGTGTATAAGCCGACCCCCCCTACTTTTGCCCCCAAAAACTGGGAAAACATATTGACCGCCATCCTGGTATACAGCGGCTATCACTAGTAGACAGCCTCCCAGCAGAGTATACAGCTCCCCCTGCAGAGTATACAGGCCCCCCAGTTGGTATACATGCCCCTCATATTAGGGTATACAGGGCCCTCAGTGGGTATACAGGCCCCCCAGCAGTGGGTATACAGGTCCCCCAGTGGGTATACAGGGCCCCCAGCAGTGGGTATACAGGCCCCCTGTGGGTATACAGGCTCCCCAGCAGTGGATATACAGGCCCCCCCAGCAGTGGGTATACAGGGCCCCCAGCAGTGGGTATACAGCCCCCCCATGGGTATACAGGCCCCCAAGCAGTGGGTATACAGGGCCCCCAGTGGATATACAGGGCCCCCAGCAGTGGGTATACAGGGCCCCCGTGGGTATACAGGCTCCACAGCAGTGGGTAACAAGGGCCCCCAGTGGGTATACAGGGCCCGCAGCAGTGGGTATACAGCCCTCCCATGGGTATACAGGCCCCCCAGCAGTGGGTATACAGGGCCCCCAGTGGGTATACAGGGCTCCCAGCAGTGGGTATACAGGCCCCCGTGGGTATACAGGCCCCCCAGCAGTGGGTATACAGGGCCCCCGTGGGTATACAGGGCCCCCATAGTAGGGTATACAGGGCCCTCAATGTGTTATCATGCGCCGTCGCATGGTTGCCTATATTTGGATGGGGTCACAATAGTACACTTAGTTTAAGGGCTAGTCCTCCTGGCTCTGAAGGCCAGGGGGTTGGGTGTATATAAATACCACTAATGAGCGGAGTCTGGTGCCCGCACTATTACATTCTCTATGTGTTGACATGTGTCCTGCCTCATTTGTGATTGTGGCCACGTGAGCTCAATGTCCGTAATGCTGTTGATGATGTTCCACACTCTCGTGTCACTGTTCCTTTGTGTACACATTACACACACAACATGAATAAAATGTTATTGTTGATTTGTACACATACTTTTAGTGTTTCAAATGTTACAGAGGTCTAAACCCGGTTTGAAATCATTTCACAGCTGACATGCTTATCAAACGGTGGAGGAGCTGTCGGGATCAGCACAAAAGGCAACACCGTAAGATCTCGGAGGGGGGACAGGAAGCAGATCCAGGGCCGATATATCGCCACTACGACCGGTTGTCCTTCCTTGAACCGGTGGTCCGTATGCCAAGGTATGTGTCTGCTGCACTGTTGTGTACTATTATTGTTATTATTATTTATTTATATAGCGCCATTAGGTTCCATGGCACTTTACATGAGGATAAGGGTTAATGACAAAAAACAGTACATGAAGACAATCAGGTCATACAGGTACAAGAGGAGAGGACCCTGTCCACGAGGGCACACAGTCTACGTATGAAGCTCTATAATGAGTGTGCTGGTTTACATACCCACACTGGGGTTTGTTTCTGCCATGGTGCAACACAATTCTATTACCTTTGTGAATGATCCAGGACATACACATTTATAGTCACATTGTGACGTTGGGACAAATAAGCAATATTCTGCAGGATGGTCAGACACAATGTTCCGTGACCACACAATTAGCTATTATTGTTGGCATGTTTGTGGAACAAAGCCATGTTCTTCCCTGCAATGGCCTCTAAGGTGTGTGGCTTTGTCTGGTTTGCCTGTCATAAGCCTCATTTGTATCAGTTCCAAATGGCCTCGACTTGCATAAGGGCCACATACATCCCTACACGATTAGTTGTGGGTGTTTTTTTCGGCTAAATAACGTTGCAAGGATATACCCCTTTTGCACTAAACTGTTTGTACACCATCCCAGATTGTTGACACAGTCACACACATTTCAGGACATACCCTGTATCACTACAAATATGTGTGGTTCAGTTTTCCCATGTGTATATTTGGGGCTGCAAGGTGATGCTGTATATATTAGGGCCCACATATGAATTTTTTTTTTTTTTCCGTTCACTGATGGCCACATTACGAATCCTCTGGAAAACATAGTGTATTAATGCTGTATAAAATCAAACTAAAGGGGGCCATATTTTAAGTGCAACAGGCTTTTATGTCCAAGGTCCTTTAGGAAACCCGAGGTTTGCCCTTGCTGCTCCCGGTTTTTTGTTCGGCCCCGTTGGAATAACTGTAAACCTGTCCATCTGTGCATACCACCTTGTTTGGCACCAACGATGTGTGACCTGCTGCTCAAAAACAACCCCATACTCTATGTCCATTACAGTCGTTTCAAAAGCCAAGCCATATGTTTTGTGTGTTTTATTTACCAAGACATTCCTGATTAGCATACATGGCAGCAAAAAGGAGTGTAGGCCACTAACGCCCAATGCTCATGTGTCACCTATGCTGCATGACTACATTTACTGTCTTGCTCACCTGCCCTATAGATCTGGGTTATGTGCATTGAGACCAAGGCCGCCCACACTGTGTCTTTTTGTGTCCATCTGATGGCAAACAACCCTGAAGAATGTGTTTGCCTCACAGTGTCAGGCTATAGCTTTGTCCACATAAAGTTTAAAAAAAAAGTCAAAGCAATAGTTGTGGCCACTAATATGTCTTCAAGTGCCTAAATAGCTGTCCTGCCTAAGGCAGGGCACAGTGTAATAGTGCAGACAAATTTTTACATTTCTAATGTAATGGCAAAAAATCGAGGACCAACACTACCCACACATAGAATATTGGTCGAGGCATGAGCCAAAATGTCCTTAATGTATTTGCTGCAATTCCATCTTAAGGCCAACAATGAAAAGACACAGAATACACAGATACACGGAGTCAAAAAAGCGTGCACATTTTATGTTTGGCCTATGGTTTTGTTTCCAAACGCAACCCATTCACCAAATTTTTTTTGTATTTACCCACAGAGCTTCTCACTACCACAGGCGGCGTGGTAACCCGCCAGCACAGCTGCCTGAAGAGGCGAGGGAGGCCCCTGAACCACCACCACTTGGAGTGGAGGAGCAAGGAGTACCACCACCACCACCACCTTTGGGGCATGGTCGGCCACAAGATGAGGAGGTTGAAGGGCCACAACAACGGTCTCCCCACCAAAACCAACCTCCAGCAGTGGACGAAGCTGGATGGCCAACTGCCAGCAGTGTGGGGAGTCACCAGAACCCCAGCAGCCATTCTCAGATCCCGGGGGCACAAAATGACCACCTTGGACAATGTGATGCTGACTTTGCCCGCAGTCTCATACCTTTCCTGGCTCTCATTCCATTGGAGAGACGACTGCGGGCAAGGTCAGCAATCCACATTGTCCTTGATGCCCCCAAACCACCCTGGCCAGGTATTTACTTATTTGGAGAGGTGGCAGCAGTCGAGCTCCAACAGGCTAGACAGGCCCACACCCCGGGACAGCTATGTGCTGACCCAGAGGCCTACACAGCCTTTGTGCCACCCAACATGGACCTCCCAACCCAAGGCCATTTCGACAGACCGGCCCAGATGACCCACCCTACAGGGTTACAATCAGTGGGGGAGGCTATCCATGGGGCCCTGGACCTCCTCCAGGACCAGGGTGATGGTGGCCCGGTAGAGGCTACCCACACAATCAGCCCACCTACCACCAGCTGTAGGGTCAACTTTTTTTGTTTGTTTTTTTTTTGTTATCCAAAAAGTGCATTGCACAATTTCTTTTTGTTTTTTTCTGTTTTATTTGTTTGTTTTTTTTGCGTTTGTGGGCTTTCTAAAAGCTATCTGACATATTTGGCATTAAGGCGTGATAATACACATTTTGAAAAAACTGCTTTGTGTCTGTCGTTTTTCAGGGAATGGATGTGTAGGTTGTTTTGTGGGTGGGCTTAAAGTCATCATCATTAGCAAGTACTTTACGGCCCGCATGGCGCATGAAGGCACCTTGGTTAGTATGTGTAAAATCATGACTCCACATACAAATGTTGCTGACAAATAAATAGTGCCTGTGTTTGGGGGGGGTTACTTAATGACTCGCTATGGCAACAACACTAGGAACACAGATACGAGAGGCTGGGACGTCTACTTGCAACACAGCGCGTCTACGCGTTATCTCCGTAGCGTACAGTGGGACCCTTCGCCAGGCTCCAGCAGGATCATAGTACAAGCAACGTCCACGATGCAGGTATAGGCTTGTTGCCTCAAAAAATTAGCTCAAAGGGCTTAATAAACTCTTTTTAGAAATAGAGGAGGGCACGTGGCCCATACTATATTCTTGCTTGTCCTAAGAGCATAGTACAAGCAACGTCCACGATGCAGGCATAGGCTTGTTGCCTCAAAAAATTAGCTCAAAGGGCTTAATAAACTCTTTTTAGAAATAGAGGAGGGCACGTGGCCCATACTATATTCTTGCTTGTCCTAAGAGCATAGTACAAGCAACGTTCACGATGCAGGCATAGGCTTGTTGCCTCAAAAAATTAGCTCAAAGGGCTTAATAAACTCTTTTTAGAAATAGAGGAGGGCGCGTGGCCCATACTATAATCTTGCTTGTCCTAAGAGCATAGTACAAGCAACGTCCACAATGCAGGCATAGGCTTGTTGCCTCAAAAAATTAGCTCAAAGGGCTTAATAAACTCTTTTTTGAAATAGAGGAGGGCGCGTGGCCCATACTATATTCTTGCTTGTCCTAAGAGCATAGTACAAGCAACGTCCACGATGCAGGCATAGGCTTGTTGCCTCAAAAAATGAGCTCAAAGGGCTTAATAAACTCTTTTTTGAAATCGAGGAGGGCGCGTGGCCCATACTATATTCTTGCGTGTCCTAAGAGCATAGTACAAGCAACGTCCACGATGCAGGCATAGGCTTGTTCCTCAAAAAATTAGCTCAAAGGGCTTAATAAACTCTTTTTTGAAATAGAGAAGGGCGCGTGGCCCATACTATATTCTTGCTTGTCCTAAGAGCATAGTACAAGCAACGTCCACGATGCAGCCATAGGCTTGTTGCCTCAAAAAATTAGCCCAAGGGGCTGTATTGTATTGAATGGAAAAAAAAAATGAAAAATGCTCACAAGCGGATGCACTTGTAAAGTAAAATGATTTTTACTGATTGCGTAGTTTTGTTATCATGCAGCAAATGTTGCAGGAACATGACTTATCACATCTTCTGAGCTGAGGGAGATGCCGATACTTCCTGTCTTAAAAGAGCATAAAGTTAAAAGCGCAATATTCCAATCATATTAATTATGATTAGGTTACTCTACATTTGGGTACTGTCGTCTGGGGGGCTTACGAACTGCAATGATATCCAGTCCTTGTTGAACTTAATGAGTGTCAGCCTGTTGGCATTTTCAGTAGTAAGCCGTGACCTTCTATCAGTGACTATACCCCCAGCGGCACTGAAAACACGCTCTGATGTCACACTAGCAGCTGGGCAGGCCAGCACCTCCAAGGCATACAAAGCGAGCTCTGTCCAAGTGTAAAGCTTGGAAACCCAGATATTAAAGGGTACAGAAGGGTCAGTTAGGAAGCTGGTACTGTCACTGACATACTCGTTCACCATGTTGGAGAATTGTTGTCTCCTAGTCAAGGTGACCGTAGGCATGATCCGTTGTTGATCGGAAGGTCTGTTGAACATCGCCCAGTTGGTGGACATCTTACCCCCACCTCTTCTTGACATTGATGACGTTTGTGTCCCAACCAAAGGCTGCAGTTGCAAAGAGCTGGTTCTTCAGGGTATAGCGGAGTCAGACGGTGATATGGACATCAAATTGTCAACAACAACATTCTTGAAAAAATCCATCGTTAAGCCCCTGGGTGACTGCAACAGCAGCGACGGAAATTTGTCTTTGTACCGTGGGTCCAAAAAGGTTGACAACCATCAGAGGTTGCTGGCATAGATGTGAATGACGCGTGGATCTTGGGAGAGACATTGAGACATTACGTCAGCCATGTGTGCTAAGCTGCAAAGACTCATCTCCTCGGTTACAACAGAATGAGGATCACTACGCATCATGGCCTCTAAATCGGTCTCCGCCTCCTCCTCTTCAGCCCACCCATGCTGTACCGACATAAACGTAGGGTTGGGAGTACCATCAGGGTTCACATCAGTACCACAGAAAAATGAATCTTCTTCATCATCACCCTCATCACCTTCTTCTTCCAGACCCAATGTAGCATGCTGATATTGGCTTGGCTGGCTAGGATCAGCGATGTTAAATTCTGGCTCCATAGCCATCCGCTGGGCCCTCAAAGATTCTGTTTTCAGATTCAGGAGTGATTTTTTTTAAGCAAACAGAGCATGGGGATGGTGAGACTGATAATGGACTGATCACCGCTAACAAGTTTGGTGCAGTATTCAAAGTTCTCCAGCAACTTGCAAAGATCAGCGATCCAGACCCACTCGAAAGTACTAATGTGTCTGATCTGACTTCCGTGGTGACGGGCATGTTGCAGCTGATATTCCGCTATTGCCCTCTGCTGCTCATTTAACCTTGCCAACATATGGAATTTTGAGTTCCATCGCGTGGGCATGTCGCAAATTAGCCGGTGTTTAGACTTCCAACTGCTGTGTACGAATGTCTAAAATGCTCGCAAATTCGCCTTACCTTCTCCAGTAGTTCAGATAACTCGGGGTATATTTTCAGGAATTTCTAAACTATTAGGTTCAGCACGTGAGCCAGGCAAGGCACGTGTACAAGGTTACCGTGCTTTAGTGCCGCCACAAGGTTTCGTCCGTTATCACTGACAACAAGACCTGGTTGTAGTTGCAGTGGGGCCAGCCACTCATCAGTCTGTTGCTTAGGACCTCTCCACAGCTCAGTTGCAGTGTGAGGTGTGTCACCTAGACAGATAAGCTTCAGAAGAGCCTGTTGTCGCCTTGCTGAAGCACTACTGCAAAGCTCCCAACTTGGACGTGATGGTGCGGGCAGCTCAGCAGTGGACAAGGAAGTTGCAGAAGCAGATTGTGTACTGGACATATATGATGAGGCAGCCATCCGGAATGATGTTGTGCCCGCTATTCGTGGAGTTGGTAGTATCTCAGATGGTCCACTTTGAGAAGTTGGGACACTGTCCACCACCAGGTTGATCCAGTGAGCCGTTACTGAGATGTATCTGCGCTGTCCACAACTACTTGTCCATGTGTCCGTTGTTAGGTGGACTTTGGCGGTTACAGCATTTGTTAGTGCACGCTTTAAGTTGTTAACAACGTGCTGGTGTAACGCGGGGACGGCACTACGTGAGAAAAAGTAGCGGCTGGGTACAGAGTATCGTGGTGCTGCCACAACCAACAACTCCTGAAAAGATTCTGTACCCACAAGCCTAAATGGCAGCATTTCCACAGCTAACAACTTTGCAATTTGCGCAGTCACTTTTTGGGAAAATGGGTGTGTTGATTGGTACTTCCGCTGCCTTTCATACAGCTGTGGCACAGACAACTGGACGTTTGGCGCACACTGACCAGTGGCTTGACTACTGTCATGTCTCTCTTGTACCGCAGCTTGGGAGGAGTATGTTTGAGCAGGAGCTGATGCCTGAACACTAGCTGGTGAAGGATGGGTCTGAGGTGGCCTGGAAGTGTTGGAATCAGAAGGCACTGATTGTGAACCCTGATGGGCCGACCACTGAATTGGGTGCTTAACAGACATATGCTTACGCATACTGCTGGTGTTCATGTTTCCTTTTCCCAGGCCTCTGCTTAGCCTTGCATGACAGATGTTACAGATAACCATATTTGGAACAGATGTGGCATCCTTAAAAAATTGCCACACAGTGGCTTTTCGTCCTTTATGTTGAATTGGAGGCAGAGGAGGATGACTCTGTACAACACCAACTGTTGACAAAGTTTGGGCAACTGTGTTTACAGTTTGTGCAACAGTTGGTACAGTTTGTGCAACAGTTGACACAATTTGGGCAACTGTTGTCACAGTTTGTGTTCTGGAGAAAGGAGTAAGCCTTGGTGCTTTTAGCGGTGGTACATAGCCACTTTCTTCCTCCTGGCTGCTCTGTTGGCTATGCATGCCAAGAGTCCAGGTAGGATCTGTGGTCTCATCATCCACGCCTTCCTCTTCAAAGTCTTCTGGATAACATGACTGAGCAGGCTGGCCAGATGAGATGTGTGTCTCATCATCATCATCCACCTCCTGAGATGCTGTATGCCTTTGGTGAAAGTGGCTTTCTTCAGTACGAGGTGCTTCAAAACTTTGGCCATGAATAGACATTACGACTTCTTCAAGTATCTCGTCAGGCAGTGACAAAGAAAGGCCAGATGCAATCGAGGGCTGATAAGAACCAAATAAATCATCGGAGTGACCAAGGTTGCACTCCAATTTTTCCTCTGGCTGCCGATGGGTTGACGAAATAGGAAGACTTTGAGGATTGGATGGCCCTGCGTTGTCTGTAGCGACACTAGACTGTGTTGGCAAGGACGATTGTGTACTGCAAGAACCAGTGGTCGAGGTGTTATCAGCCATCCAAGATGTTATCTGGTCATGCTCTTCCGGCCTCAAGACACGTTTTTGTTGAGTACTGGGAATTTTAGACGGGAGAAAGAGAGATCTATCAATCCTCGTCTGTCTACCTGTACCAGTGCCTTCTTGGGCATGACTGCTACGGCCACGACCTCGTCCCTGTCCCTTTGCAACCTCTTTTTTGGGACATTGTGGTTTTTGTGACATTGTTGACAAATGCACAGTCACCAAGATGGAGTTAGGTGTTGCTGTAGGCGTCACTGCTGTTGGGTTAAGTGCGTGCTAAAACTTGGCAGTGAAGCAGCACATTAGTCCCTGAAAAAATTATTAAGTGCGCACAGCCACCGAGATGGAGTTAGGTGTTGCTGTAGGCGTCACCTGCTGGTGGGTTAAATGCGTGCTAACACTTGGCAGTGAAGCAGCACACTAGTCCCTGAAAAAATTATTAAGTGCGCACAGCCACCAAGATGGAGTTAGGTGTTGCTGTAGGCGTCACCTACTGGCGGGTTAAGTGCGTGCTAACACTTGTCAGTGAAGCAGCACACTAGTCCCTGAAAAAATTATTAAGTACGCACAGCCACCAAGATGGAGTTAGGTGTTGCTGTAGGCGTCACCTGCTGGCGGGTTAAGTGCGTGCTAACACTTGGCAGTGAAGCAGCACACTAGTCCCTGAAAAAATTATTAAGTGCGCACAGCCACCGAGATGGAGTTAGGTGTTGGTGTAGGCGTCACCTGCTGGCGGGTTAAGTGCGTGCTAACACTTGGCAGTGAAGCAGCACACTAGTCCCTGAAAAAATTATTAACTACACACAGCCACCGAGATGGAGTTAGGTGTTGCTGTTGGCGTCACCTGCTGGCGGGTTAAGTGCATGCTAACACTTGGCAGTGAAGCAGCACACTAGTCCCTGAAAAAAATATTAAGTGCGCACAGCCACCAAGATGGAGTTAGGTGTTGCTGTAGGCGTCACCTGCTGGCGGGTTAAGTGCGTGCTAACACTTGGCAGTGAAGCAGCACACTAGTCCCTGAAAAAATTATTAAGTGCGCACAGCCACCGAGATGGAGTAAGGTGTTGCTGTAGGCGTCACCTGCTGGCGGGTTAAGTGCGTGCTAACACTTGTCAGTGAAGCAGCACACTAGTCCCTGAAAAAATTATTAAGTGCGCACAGCCACCAAGATGGAGTTAGGTGTTGCTGTAGGCGTCACCTGCTGGCGGGTTAAGTGCGTGCTAACACTTGGCAGTGAAGCAGCACACTAGTCCCTGAAAAAATTATTAAGTGCGCACAAGTAGTCACACAAGTAGGTGGCGTACGTGCTATTTGCAGGTAGGAGAGCAGCAACGCACTGGTCTGCCACAGAGAAAATAAAACTGAAGGGGTTTTTATGACCCAAAATCTATCAGGTGCAAAAAAATAGGAAATAGTACCTCAGCTAGGCCTCTGACTTCAGCTATTAGGACAGCTGAGTGAGTAAGCTAAGCTATGAGGTTGGTCCTGTGCGCACTGTAAGGCTGCTCCTCCCTGCCTGCCTACAGTCCTCTACACAGTACTCCTCTGTCCTCCTGGTAGCTCTCACAAGAGCTGTTTAGGTTAAATATAAGGAATCTTTTTAGTTTCCCTACACTGACTGACACTCCCTATGATCTGCTCCAGCATCTACCTCACCCTGCTCTAGCTCAGATCTTCACAGGAATTTGCCCAAAATGGCGGTGGCAAGGCTTATATACAGCCTCGCCTCTCATACATGACATAGGCATCACGATGGACTGAAGCCAATCATAGTCCTGCCACAACCAACATGGCTGTGGCATTACTGAATATGATTGGCTTGTCCATCTTCACAAGTTTTCTGACCTAACACGCTAGGCTGTCTCTGAAGCTTTGTCGGAACATAACAGATTCTGTATTCGCGAGTCCAGAATACAGGACTCGGATTCGTAGACCCGCTCAGACTCGCTCAGACTCGCTGCTGATAGCGGGTATCCATGAAGCGGTGCGATTGTTTAAACGATTTGGGGAGATTCAAGCTACATAGCGATGTGATATACAGTAGCGAGTCTAGCGAGTGAGAAAAAGTAAACTCTGACAAAACTAGGATTGCCATTGACTTGCATTGGACTCGTTACTGTGCGAGTAATCGCTGGGAAACTCGCAGAGTACCGAGTCCTGCGAGTCCCTTACTACTCGCCGAGTAACGAGTCCTAGCGAGTAGACTCGCCCATCCCTAGTGCTCCTGTAATGACTCAGAAAAGTTGAAAATATTGTCCAGATAGATCACAACAAACTGGTGCAACAAGTCTCTAAAAATGTCATTGGCAAGATGTTGATATGTAGCAGTAGCATTACGTAGCCTGAAGGGCACCACTAGATACTCAAAGTGTCCATACCGACATCTAAATGCCGTTTTCAACTCACCATCGGGATGGATATGGATCAAATTATAGGCCCTACGAAGATCCAATTTACAAAATATCTTGGCATTACATACTTTTTCTAATTATTCTAGGATCAAAAGAAAAGGATAATGGTTCAGGATGGTTACCTTAAGAGTTCCTGATAGTCTAAAAGTCCCATCCTTCTTTTTTACATCCTGCTGATGCAGAAAGCTGTATGAACCTCTTGGCTAGGTTTTCATCAATGTATTCCTTCAGGACCTGTAACTCTAGTACCGCCAAAGGAAAAACATTACTAAAAGGAATAGCAGCCCGGAAGCAACTCAATAGAAGAGTCATAATGCCTATGCAGAGGAAGATGATCTGCTTTCTTCTTATCACAGATGTCAGAAAATTCCTTATAAACTGGAGGAAAAGTAGGTACCTGTACAGAAAACTCCAAATCCTGGGGTTCCAGGACTGATACAGCTTGAGTTATTGCAAAACTGCACTTTGATGGAGAGGAAATCTCTTGGGTCTCCCAGTTGATAGTCGGGTTCTGCGACAGTAATCAAGGAATGCATAGAATTACTGGGAAATGAGGAGAAGAAATTAACATGAAGGAAAGCAGCTCCCGATGATCAGGCTCCAATAAAATGGCTGATCTACAGGCCCCGAAATTAAAGGTGACCCATTGACTGTTTCCATGGTAACTGGGGAGGCTCTTTGCTGTAGCTCAATGCCATGTTCTTTAGCAAAGTAAAGATTCATAAAATTACCCCGTAACAGTGTCTATCATAGCTGCACTAGAGTTACACTGTTCAGAACACAAGATTTTATTAGGTAGTGAACAGTGAGTTCTTTTTCTTTTGCTCCCTAGGAGGTGTGGTCATAGAAAGAGAATGAAATAAAGCGTTTAGTGCCAGGCTAATTTTGGAGATAATACTGTAGATTCAGCATCAAAATTGTCACGCTCCCCTATCACTGCTATAACCTTGTGAGGCTGCTTGGGACAAATGATTAAGAAGTAGTCAGATTGGCTGCAGTAGAAGCATAAACTCTCCTAGAAACGGTGCTCCCAGCGTTCATTACTTTAATGTCTCTGCAAGGAGTCACCCTGCATAGGAACTGCTTCCTGAGATGTTTCACCTGCAGACTCTTTGGGAAGAAGGGAAAAGTTAAGCCCCCATCACACATAACGAGAACGTTAGCAGATCGTTGTAACGTCACAGGTTTTGTGACGTAACAGCAATCTCGCTAACGATCTCACTAAGTGTGACACTTAGCAGCGATCAGGTCCCTGCTGTGACATCGCTGATCGTTACAAAGTGCTCTGGGCCATTTTTAGGTCGTTGATCTCTTGCTGGCCAGCACACATCGCTATGTGTGACAGTGAGAGACCAACAATCAGCGATCTCACAGGCTGGTAACCATGGCAAACACCGGGTTTCTAGGCAGTGCGCGCTGTTTATCTGGTTACTAGCGCTAAGCAGGGAGGACGCGCTGCCTAGATACCCGGTGTTTATCATAGTTACTAGCGTCCTCCCTGCTTAGTGCAGCCTGTAAGCAGGGAGGACGCTGGTAACTATGATAAACACCGTAAGGCGAATGTCTATGCGTACACAATGCTGAATAAACATTTCTAGCTCTTGTGGAGATTCTGAACAAGCCAGCTTATCCTTGACAGTACTAGATAGACGTCTCCCAATAAAAGGTAATTGAGTGTACAGTCCCAATTTGTATCAACTGCTAACCTTCTAAATTCAGTGGCATATTCAATAACAGAATGTCTACCTTGGCACAGTGACAATCAGGCGATCTCATTAAACATTAATGCCATAACGTCAAAAAAAATCATCCAAATAATTCAACCGATGATCATGAGTCTCGATCATTGGGTTTGCCCAGGTGAGTGCTCATGATCTAAGCAGCATGATAATACACAGAACCTTAGATCGATCAGTACGAAAGTCAACATGCACATCAAAATATAAAATATGCTGGTTTACAAATTTGCTAAATTTGTTGTGGTTGCCATTGTATCTGAACCGTGGCAACTTAGGCGGGCTAGCTAGCATCAGGTGCCCAGGAGGTAATGCCACCTGTGTTGCCACAGTTTGAAGTGCCTGTCCATACTAAGACTTCAAGCTCCCAAATTTGTTTTGCAGAGCCTCCACATCCTCTTGCAGAGAATCTATCATTGCTCTAACCGAGTCTTCATAGTCAGTGCCCCAGCATATTCCTAAATGGCTTGAGTATCCTGTAATAATTTGTGCAAGTAATAGTTCATAACATGATGCAAAATTTAAATAGTCTGTTAGGAATAGTTCATTCACAGAGATGCCTAATGGAATTGTCTCTTAGTAACAGTTCACATTGGAAGAGCCTGATAACCGAACAGTCTATAAGTAACAGTTCACGCACAGATAAGCATGGAAGCGGTAAAGTCTCTGAGATCAAGTCCAGAACAGGATGCAGTGCAGAGTAATTATAGCAAAATCCTGAACAGTTCAGAGCACTGCAACTCCAATAAAGCAATAAAATAAACTAACCAGAAAGACTAGTGCAAAGCTATTTAGAGCAAACAGAGCTTATGTGAAGCGAGGATGGCTAGTGGAAGCTGAAGCAGAAACACACAGCAGACAGAGCAGCTTGATGCAGGAGATAAACTGGAGGAAGGTGTTGCTAGCTAGACATCAAATTCAGAAACTGGAAAGAGCCGAAACAGAGTAGCTGTAGGAGCACAAACTTGAGAAGCTCAAGGAGCCAGGGATCCATGCAAAATACTAAAGCAAGGACTGGAAGATGGACCAGCGCTTATATGGGCAGGAAAGCAGGAGCACATGGACAGGAATGGGGTATCAGATGCCATTTTGGATAAGGGTGAGGAGACACAAAGGGTAATCTGATGAGCCGGAATCCTGACACAGCATTTCAAACTTGCTTGCTTTTAAAATGTTGCCATTCCAGTGGGAGGAGACCAATAGTTTTTAAAAAAAAAAATGTCAGTGGCTGTCCTACAGTACATTTTTCCCAATCACCCCTACTTTTCCTGGCGTTCAATCTCTGCTCTGCACATACATGTTGCAGAACAAATCAATGGCAAGGCCCACATAACCACAGATGCGTGGACCAGTAAGCATGGGCAGAGATGGTATTTCTCCTTAACTGTCCACTCAGTAAATGAAATGGTGGCTGGGTCAGAGGCGGAAGGCTTTAGAGCACATGTTCTACTACCACCCAGGATCACTGGACGCTTATCTGTCCATGTTATCTCCTACTCCACTTTCTCCATCGTCTCCTCATCTGGTCAGAATAAGGTCTGCACCACCAACTTCAGCACAGCCAGGGGTAAACAAAAGCAGGCTGTTCTGAAAATCAGTGATGAAAAGGGAAAGGGAATTGGAAAGCTTGCCTTGCCTCCAGGTTGATACAATCCAGGTGCTCGGCAGTGGCTGAAGTCCACCAGATCCAAGGATACTTGTAATTGAGAGCCAGTACCAGATCCAGTTACAACGAAATATGCTTTATTTAAGGATCCACATACACAATAAAATGCATCTTGTGACGCATGCAGCCTCGTTAGGCGTGTTTTGGTGATAAAAACTTTCTCAATGACAAAAGTAACAAGACTGACAAACATTAAATAAGACATACAAATTGACAACACATGTGCGAATCTTAATTACCATCAAAATGAAACACATTACACTTTTCGTTTGGGGTTTGGAGTATTTGAAATAAAAATACATAAGATCATTCTTAGGCGGCCGTCACACGGTGAGATATCTTGAGCGATATTGTAAGCGATCACGTGCACGCGCAATCGCTTACAATATCGCTCACATCGCTGGTGAGATGTCACACAGACAGACTCACCAGCGATGTGGAGCCGCGATATCACTGGTAACTATGGTACACATCGGGTAACTAGGCGCCGCGCGTCGCTTAGTTACCCGACGTGTACCATAGTTACCATCTCCCAGCATAGGCGCGGTCGCTGGGAGATGGATCATCGTGGTGTTATACACCACGATGATGCAGATCGTTGCATCGTTCATCGCTAGATCTGAGAACCGAACCTCAGATCAGCGATGTCACGATCAAGCGATTTACCATCGTAAATCGCTTGATTACATGCAACGATATCTTGCCCGATATCGCTTAAGCGATCAAAAAGGAGATCGCTTAAACGATATCTGGCAAGATATCTCACCGTGTGACGGCCCGCCTTATATTTAATGAAAGATTACATGAACCCCCTTGGACATCATTTTGTAATAGGGCAGAATACTCGGGTACTTATGAATTGAGAGAAAAAAGTGAGTAGCTAGTTGCCCATATAGTCATACTGATATCACTCAGTCCACAAATGTATTCAGTTGCAGTGAAACATTGTTTATAAAGTGAATTACAAGTGCTCAGGTGACATCAGATTATACAATGAGGAATGAGGAATCACTTCTTTTGACAAAGAATAGGTGACGGGGGAGACCGGTAGACAGGCACATAGGGAGAGAAGGGGGAAAATAATATGGTCACAAGGGGTGCCTATATATTAGTGATAAAGTGCTGTAGGTCAAAGTGGTGTGGATCATAGAGAAGGGCAGGGGCGTAACTACCACAGGTGCAGGGGTTGCAATCGCACCGGGCCCTGCAGCCTAGGGGGACCCCAAAAGTCCCTTGGCCTATAGAAAAAGACTAATACTATTAAAGATTTACAATAATTGGGGGCCCCGTTGGAACTTTTGCATCGGGGCCCCTGGGCCTGAAGTTACACCACTGGAGAAGGGATCAGCCCTACTACTGGCCACTATCCTTGTAAGGTGCAATTGGTTACCCTAGTTACACAGGCTCACCCATAGACTGTGAAAGACCTCACTCCCGCAGTGCGTGTCTGGGGCCCTGACACGTGTTTTGTATCAGGCTGCTTCAGGGGGCTGGTGGTGGATTGTGTGAAGTGCACAGCTCACGCAGGTAGCCACAGACTTCTCTCATGCACAGCTGGGTTTCCACAGCAGGTACCTACTACATACAACATCTTCCACCCCAGCACAGTAGGAGGAGCACCACTTGCTGACTTTAGGCAAGAGCAAGTCAGAGTGTGCAGACGCTAGGAAAGCTGCGAAGACGTCCTGGTGGTCGGTGCTGCGATTAGGCCCGAGCCAGTGACCCGGAGTGGCCCTTCAGCATCCAGCAAGCCTAAGTGGGACTGAAGGCAAGGAGCTTAGGACAGAAAAGGGAGCGAGGAACTTGAGGAGTTCGTCCCAGGAGAAACACCGGATATTGGGGATCCGCACCTGTGGGACACTATAGGACCACAGAAAACCCTGTCGCACCGTGGAGGCCTCGGCTACCCGGTATCCTTTGTGGGTCATTAGAGGGAATCAGCCACAGTAAGGCAAAGCCGCAGTGATTAGGAGAAGGTATCCCGGAGACTGCACAGGAGGAGATGAGAACACTACAGTCATGAAGAGAGAGGAGGCAAGTCAGGCTACAAGCAGGCTGTGCTTCAGACGAATACCACAGAGCAGAGGAGGCCTTATACCCACTTGCTGTGGGAACCCACTGTGCAACCTGTCCACCCGTCAGTGCCCTGGATCGTTTTACCTGTTAACAACAGTAAAAGGTAAAAGTGACTTTTCTGCGTGTGAGTATCCTTCTTCTCCACTCCCAGTATCCTCCATAGACTGTTCCAACTCTCCATATACAATCCCAGCTCCACTCCAACCTGTCCCTCCTCACTTTGCTGCCCCGGAGGTCCAGTCCTGCCTGTGGAGGACTACACCATCTCAGCTGCAATACCACCGACCTCCGGCGGACTGTGTAGCGGCGCTGGTGTTACTCACCAGAAACTGCAGGTGGCGTCACGGCAACTAACTTTGTAAATAATCCCTTGTACATAATCCCCTTTTCAAAAGAACCGTCCCCCGGGACATGGGATCATGGGAACCATTCCCCGTGACACCGTTAACCCTTTTTGCCGCCTGATACCCGAGTACCCTACACCCTGGGGCGACACAATTAAATACAGGAAATCAGATGGTCACTTTTACTACACCATACTGTTCCGATTACAAAAGCATAGTCTCGATACTTCATAAATATGTGCCGATGCTGTACCAGGATCCAGCTTTATGTAATGTTTTGTGTTTTGGAACAGGGATTTAGGTGTGTCCCCAAGAGAGGCAGAAACATTGCCAGTTTTGTAGCACTCAGCATGTTTTATGGTGATACCCAGGGACGGACTGGGCTGGTGGTGCAGTCCACATCTAGGGCCGGCCCCCTACAGAAACGGGCCGGCGATACCGCGGCACATGGCGTCGGAGCCGGTAAGATGATAGCGCAAAACACCTGCTAGCACCCCCCCCCCGGTCCTCACAAATTTCTACTAGCACCCCCAACCCCCCCCCCCCCCGGTCCTCACGAATTTCTGCTAGCACCCCCCAATCCCTCCCCGCTCCTCAACCCAGGGCTGGCAGTGCGAAACTGCCACCCGGGGCAAGGGGCCCCAGCCAGCCCCTGGTGATACCCATGGATCTGCATCTAAATGGATACACTGCACTAGCAATTTCAGATGTGGCCAACCACAGTTTGTTCTCTGCAAATATATAAATATATCATGGGATCAGATTCCTTTTCTGATAGAAACACTGGGAAGGTGTATAAACTTAAAAATTACATCAATTGTGCCTCTACTTATGTTGTCTACATGGCAACATCTACTGAATGCAGTGTTTTTTTTTTTAATCAGATATGTTTTATTAAATAGTATGGAAAATTAACATACAGAAAAACAATAGTTACAATATTTTTCAAACAAAACCATTCCCCCCCCCGAACACTCCCCACCCCCACCCACCTAACCTCCCCCTACCCCTCCCAATCAGACAGTATATTACAACACAGATTCATTACAATCATAAGAAATAATATATATACCATATCTTTAGAACAGCATATATCACACACTCCCTTTTTTTTTTTTTTTTTCCATATACCATCCGGTCTAGTGTACAACCAATGAGGAAGGGAGAACCAGTCCACAGCACGGCTGAGTTACCCCCGTCTCCTCCACGGATCCCAAATACCCTCAAAAACTGACATCGTACTCCTTTTCTGGTATATAGCCTCCTCCAATCCCACAATGTAGTCGACCTGTTTAATATATTCCATCCTGCTCGGGGCTCGGCCCTGATCCAGTATTTTGCTATCAGCTTCCTTGCCAGATACAACATTCTTGCCACCGCGATTTTATGTAAATTCTACTGAATGCAGTGTGGATTACGTAGGCTGTACTAGTTGTCCTTCTTAAATAGAGAGTTTCCGAGCATATCACAGCTGCTCATTCATGTATGGCTAGCAGTAAATATTCTCTTTCAGGTCTATCGAAACATTTTCTTGAGGTGCATGGTGGCCGGATGAGTGGCCTAGTGGTCAGGGGCATTGAACGTGTCCATAGACAACAACGCAACAGGGACTGGGTTTGCAAACTTTTAAATTAAGAAAGTTTTTGGATTCTGCGTTTAAATACTAAGTTCCCTTTGGGACCTAATTGCCTGTAAACCTGAAGCTTGACCTGGTGGTGTGCGATAACGTACAAAATCTTGTAGCAGTTCTGGGCCCAGGCAGTTTGATGCTTATCCCTTGCCTAGTGCATGTGCTGAATGATGGTGTAGAGCTTCCTTATAAAGAACCCACATATGTCAGAGCTACTCCTAAAAGTGTGGACAGTTTCTGCCTACTTTCGGCACTCTCACCCTGCTGCCGTTCGCTTGTCTGCGCTGCAGTCACCTCAGCCTTCCCACTCACCGACTCACATGCGACGTACCAACAAGGTGGAACTCCACCTTCCACATGGAGAGACTATGCGAGCAGATGCAGTTAATAGTGGTGTGGAGCCACTGGGACGGGGTACTCGGTAGCGGACCAGGGTATCACGGGGAATCACAGTGGTCTGGGTCCCGAGCCCACAAGTAATGGGGGTTATTTACAGGGAACATTGTAGTGACGCCACCCACGGGTTGTAGTCAGTGAGGGGACCACCGCTGCTGCTATTCCCGCCAGGAGGATGGATGGTGCTGCAGCTAGATGGATGAGCCCGCCATGGGTCGGGGCTGCTCCTGACAGGGTGATAAGATGTAATAAAGTTCGATGTGCAGGGAATCACACACAGGAGACTGGAGCAGGGTTCACCGGGTTTTACTTCACAAGTTCTTAGTACAGTTCACAGTACAGTCCACACAGTTAACTCCGTACACTCTCTGAACCCTCTGCAGCCAGGCTTTCCTCCTGAGACCCTTCACTCTCTAATACCTTCCAGGCTTTCCTCTGCACTTCTCTTCCCGTGGGCTGTATGGTGGCAAATCGGTCCCATGTCTGGCTTCCATCGGTGTGTGTGGGTGGCAAGCCTGGGTCCTATGTGTTGCGGTTTCTCCAGCCTGTGTGTTGGGTGACCAGACCTGGAATCTGTGCCTCCCATCGGTGTGTTCGTTCGGAGTGTATCTACGGTCATCCAGAGCCGACTCTCTGGTCCCAGCCTAGCCTTGGATGTCCCTATCTTGCAAGGGATCACCAGGCTCTCTCCTACCTGTGTGACTTCTGCACTAGGAAGGGATTCTCCTCACCGTCATTCAATGTCACTGCTGCTGTGTTCCTCAGATCTGATAGCACTGATCTGGTCTCAGTCTTTCCCCTTCCTTTTGGGCTGCAGCCTATAGAGCGGGCTTTCCCTCCAGGGAACGGTGTCTCTCAGGATTCTGTGCCTCCAGGGAGCCTCAGCCTTCAGGGAAGTGTCTCTCAGTCTCTTCACTGCTCTTGTCTTTACCTCTCGACACCCACTGGCCTACTGACTAACTCCTTCCTGTTTTCCCTTTTTATCCTAGTGCTGTCACCTGACCTATGTCCCCACCCACTATGACTGGCCCTACCACCCCTTGCCCGTCTAGAGTCCCCGGCTCTGGGTTGGGTCTTGTGTCGGTGGGTGTGTTTTGAAGGTGTTTTGTGAAAAAACTGTCTTCACCTGCCTGGCTGCAGTTCCTACCTGTGGCCACCCTGGTCGCAGGGGCGCCACAGTGGAGTTTCAGCTACAGCAAACACGAGTTGAGTTGTTTTGTAGAACAACATCACTTTACTGCCAATGAGTAGCCCTCTATGCGGTAATTCTGTGCCGTGTTATGCTGCTTCAAATACTCAACCAACATAGCTTGCACTGATGACACCATCAGCAGCATTACTATATCGCTTGCATGCCTGCTTGAAAAAACAATTGATGAATGCCATTGTGGGACATGCGGAAGAGGAGAAGGAGGAACTTTAAAATCTTTATCAGGGCTGTTGTTCACACTCGGTTACAAGGTTGAATTCCTGTCATGACAACGGGTAGCTCAAAAACTTTCCAGCCAAAGGACTGTTTCAGAATAGGAGGAGGAACCGTCTGCACATCAGGGTGGTACTGAAATTTGCTCGAGGGCTTCACTGGAATGTAGCTGGATGGATACAGAGGACCCAGTCCAAACACTTGCAACTGAGGACAGCTCGTTGTTGCCTTTTTGCATCCTGGCACAGATGAGCCAATTGATGCTGCTGTGCCTGCACAATGACTGGCGAGTTACCAGGATTTTGACCAGTGCTGATTACTGAATAGCTACTTTGCTGGATCCACACTACAAAGACAACATAGCATCGGATTCCGGGTTTTATGTTTAACTTTTTGTATCTCTTTGCCCTCACCCAAGTCTTAATCTCCCGTCACACACAACAACGCAACAGCGATCCCGACAACGGTAACGATCCTTAGGGATCGCTGGTGCGTCACTTTGGGATCGCTGGTGAGATGTCAAACAGTCAGATCACACCAGCGACTCAGCAACGATCTGGAATGATAGGAGGTCGTTGAGAATTGTCACTCTCGGGCGTAGTATTGAGATCGTTGGTCATTGTCCCTTTCAAACACTGCAATGCAGCGTTCTCAGTGGGAGACTAACGACCTAAAAATGACCCAGAGCACTTTGTAACGATCAGCGATCTCACTGCTGGGGCCTGATCGCTGCTAAGTGTCACACATAACGAGATTGTTAGCGATATCGCTGTTACGTCACAAAATCTGGGTCTTAACAATGATCTCGCCAACAATCTCGTTATGTGTGATGGGGCTTTATGCTTCGTCATTATCTTGAACTTCCTGTCAGTTCTGTATTATTAAGTTCTGGTCCTGGATTCAATCCCCATCTGAGTATTTTGTGCTCTCTGGCTTCTGAGTCACTCCAGACTTGGCTTTCTGACATCTTACTGCTGTTTGTCAAGCTTTGCTACTCTGATGGCGGGTTTACACGTTGCGATATCGTAGTACGATTTCAATCAAAAGTCACGTGGTTCAATCGTTGGAGCGGACATCGTACCTGCGTTGTATGGTGTGAACGTCCAATACGATGCAGGAACGATGTCAATGCGATATTGGGGATTGAATGAGCGTGCTATTCAATGCTCCGATATTGCATAGCGATTGAAGCCGGATCGTGCCGTGTGACAGCCCAACTACGATGCGATGTTCTACGTCACCCATTCACTCCCATGTTAAAGGTTCGTTCCTGGGTTGGGGGGCGTAGACATCGCACGGACGTTGGATTCCGATATCGCAGCGTGTACACATCCAATGCGATGCGGGAGAAACGTGCACTAAATGCGCGCTCCCGCGCCATTGAGTTGCGATATCGCAACGATATTGAAGCGTGTAAACCCACCATAACCCTTCTGCTTATCAGCTGCCTGAAATCAATTGGTGCAGTTTCCAGATACTGGCTATTTGTTTCCTCCTCCAAGACTTCCAAAGGGAAGAGTGCAACAGGTCTGCCTGAGCTTCTATGGTTTGTAATACATTTGACATTCTGTTTAAGTTATCAGTGTGCACAATTCGGGACTTTAGTCTGTGCAGGTTGCACTACTGAACTTTTGCAGAACTTATTTCAGTCCTAAAGTCCTAAAGTACACTGGTTAACTATTTGTTTGCTGTGCAGATTTATGCTAAGACTGTTTATGTTTCCTTTATTGTACCAGTTGCACTCAGCTTATGATTTCCAGACTAAAGCTTTAGTTTGTTTCTACTTTATAGACTTGTTGCTCTGCCTCTTAATGTTTGATTAAAGTGTGAATACAGACTTTAACTCAAAACCTTGTCTCAGTCAATCAGATTCCAATCCAGAGTATCCACAAAAGTGTTACACATCGCTACTTTTGGCACTGGAGTGGGATCATAAGATGCGTGAATATAAGTGCACACTGGTAGAGACTCTACTATCGCATTCCCGCCAGACTGCGCGGGAAGTACAAGGAAGAGGAGGAGGAGGGAGTAGCCAATGTAGCTGTTGCATCAACAGCACATTGGAAGAGACAGCTATCATGGCCAGAATGTAGCAACTATTCATTTGCAGCATGACACACCATCCACCAACAACATCTGCTATGGTGCGTATTAGCAGGAGGCAGTGTTTAATATACATGTAGAAGAGGACATATCCACACATCTTTCAGTACTAACAATTGGGTCTGCACCATTTAACTTCTGAGTCTTGAAATAGGACACATGGCCTGAGTTTGCCCAATATGCCTTGGAGGTGTTGGCCTCCCCTGCCACAAGTGTATTGTCTGAAAGCAAGGGGGCAGTCATCACAGACAAGTGTGGCGCCCCTGCGTCCAACAGGCCACAAAGGGAACTGCAGCCAGGCAGGTAGGACACTTGTTGCACAGCAACACCCTCACAGCCCACATACCCATGTGTAGAAGGTAGCATCCAGCCCTGAGATTAGAGACTCTATGAGATTGAGGGGTGGTGGATTTGGAGGAGTGGGTTGGGCACACCCGTAGTCAGGTGACTTGACAGTATATAGGAAAGGGGGAGGAGGAAGGAGTTCAGTAGGCCACAGTGAGCTGAACAGCAAAGACCCAGAGTAGGCCCAGGGTGCCGAGCTGCAAAGACCAGAAGCTGAGGAGCACAGGCCAGAGAACAGCAGAAGGTAGAGCTAAGCCGAGCAGGAGAGAGCCACACGTCCTGGAAGAGTGAGGGTGTAAGGAGCGCAGAATCTGTACTGAGCCAGTGCGAGCCGGAGGAGAGAGAAAGCCTATCCGGAGTCGGATCCCCAGGAGTGTGAGAGAGCAGAGAGGGACAGTGGAACCCGGGCCCTAGAAACACGGCTAAAGCTACCGACTGCAGGCGGAGTAGCCCTCCTATTATACCAAGAGACGCAGAAGGAAAGGAGCCTGGTAGAGCCTCAGACTTGAGGACTGCTGGAGGTTGGGCTGAAGTAGAGTGTCGGCTCTAACGGGGATCGTAGTTTACCCGGCATCCCCAAACAACACGACGGGGGTCTTAATTCCAGATTGGGATCCCTACCCTAAAGGACAGGCAGCTCAGTGACAAACTAAGGACCCACAGGGGCCCGAGTCACCGCCATACTGTCCAGTGTCGCACAACACGAAGTAAAGAGAGAACGTAATAGCCCGGAAAGGACACTAAAGACTGTGTGAGGGGTCACAGAGAGAGAGGAGCCTGGCTGCAGAGCAAAGGGAACCTGGAGAGGGAGAATGTGCCCGTGTACTGTAACTTGTAAGAACTGCACTGAACTGTAACTGCCTTGTAAAGTGACTGAAAGAACTAAGAGTAAACACGGAAAACCCTCGAACTGCTTCCCTTGTGTTTCTGCATGAAAGTGATTCTCTCCATACAGGACACAGCCTGTCAGCACCAGCAAGGAGGAGAGATCCTGTAGCGTCTGCAAAGTAATTGTGCGACACACTCCACCATAGACTTAACCCTTACTGCCCCGGGGAACACAGTTCTGCCCACTGGAACTATACCACCAAAGCTGCTATCCCATCGTCCCCGGAGGTTCTGCAGCAGCGGCGGCCACCATCACTGGCCGCATATAGTGGGTGGCGTCACGACTGACATCCCTGTAAATATCCCCTTTTATTGGCGAGCCCGGGACACGGACCGGACCAGGACCACCCGTGACTTCCCCCGTAGCAGACCGGTCCGGTACCGAGTACCCCCGTCCCAGTGGGCCCGACACAAGCACATCTGCCTGTCCTCAGCTAACGTGGACAAGCTCACTTTCATTAAAATGAATAAGCAATGAATTATATAGGACTTGTACCTTGGGTGATTAAACAACTATACCACTCGTAACCAGATGTTGGTATACTCAGGAAAATGAAAGAAGTCCGGCTCAGAACATGTGAATCCTTATTTATTTCAATCAAGAACATACATGATTAAGGGTGCTGAACGCACCTGAAACGTATTGAAAACGCTATCCCTGCCTTCACTGTTTGTCTTGTGATTGCACTGGAATTAAATAAAGAAGGATTCACATGTCCTGAGGCTGATTTCTTGTTTAATTTTCCTGGATACTACTTGCTGTGACGAGTTGTATGGTAAGCTGAACTTCATATATATTGATATATTCAATTTGCCATTACCACTGTTTTGAGGCCTCAAAAAATACAGTAACCTAAAGAAAAAAAAGTGTTGGCTGCCTCTTCTTCTGCCTCTTGGACCTAACCCGCCATGTCCTCAGCCTCTTCCCTCCTTCTCCACTTGGACCTTCTTCTAATTCAATTTTTAGTTCTTGGATTCCAGCTTAATGTAAGTTAGTTTCTGAAACAAAAACTAAACCAAAAAAAGAAATAAAAAAAGTTTGGCCACCTCAATCTCTTCGACCTACACCGCTACGTCTACCTCATTGTCCACTTTGACTTCTTAATGGATCCATTTTTTTTTGGGGGGGGGAGCATTCTAACTTTATGAAAACAATTTTTCAGAAACAAAACCAGAACCCACACCAAAAAAATATAATAAAAAAAGTGTTGGGTACCTCCTCCTATACAGCCCTGTATAACACAACCTGATCCTCAACTTGGACTTCCTTCTCCTGGCTTAATTTTTTTTGCCAGCCTTGGCTGTATGGGTCAATAGTGAAAATGCTCTGTAAGGGGCTTCTATTAAAATTGTTGGTCTGTGGGGGAACTCTTAAATCACTTTCTGGGGGTCACTGTTAATATTTTTAGTTTATTCATTTGCTTGCTATACAACCAGGATTGCTATGGTGACAAAACGCCTTTAAGTAATTTTTCTATCCACATTTGTTTGCAGGGCAATTGTTCTGCTCTTTCTCCCATATTGCTTACATTTGAAGCTCCCTAACCCTTAGCTATGACCATTTTATAGCCATTTTTTAGCACAGAACTTTGGGTCCCCATTCACTTGTATGGGTTTGGTGTCCAAGGTCAAGTTCGAGTCAAGTCTGGCTCCTGGATCAAATTTTTTATTTAAAGTCCTGCCTAACCCGGCGAACCCAAACATCCATGGATCCACTCTACGAAGGCTGGCTTCACATTAGCGTTCCCCTCCGCAGCCTTCTGCGGAGGAGATCCGCAATGTGAACGCAGCACCGCCAGCCCCTATGTTTATAATGGGAGCGCACGGTGCTGCGTTTGACTGTGCATGACCGTGCGCACCCATTCACTGCCATATGTGATCTGTGCGCAGGCAGATGCCTGCACACAAATCACACACTCTCGCCTGCACACAAATCACACACTCTCGCCCGCACCAGGGACGCAACATGTTGCATTTCTAGTGCGGACTAGAGTGTGTGATTTGTGTGCAGGCATCCGCAGTGAATGGGTGCGCACGGTCATGCGCAGTCAAGAGTAGCACCGTGCGCTCCCATTATAAACATAGGGGCTGGCGGTGCTGCGTTCATATTGCGTATCTCCTCCGCAGAAGGCTGCGGAGGGGAACGCTAATGTGAAGCCACCCTAACTAAATGAAAACGATACATTTACAGATATTTTGTACTGACAGAGGTATACAAGTTGTATGTAAGACACTCTGTAATTCTTACTTTTTATCTTTGAAAGTAAAGCACCCTATTTGAAAAATACTTTCTACAGGATGAGCTCAGGAAACTCCGCAAAGAGACCAATGTTGAAATGTTAAAACAGGACCTGGAAAAGTTGACAGATGTAAATATTCTTCACGTGGCAGACATGTGATCCATGTCTATGCTTCAACCAGTGTGGCTAAATTATTCATGTATTCATTGAACTGAACACCTGACCTATATTTGAAGATTTTCCTTGCAATATATGTATTGATTCTAGTGTTACAGATTAGGAGATAATCCCCATATTTAACTAGATTCTCACTCCTTCAGGTTATTAAATTTGCTGAGAACATAAAGAATGTCATTAAAATATTTTAACTGGAAAAGTACTCAGCTGTTTTTCAGCTAAATGATTAAATAAAATGTCACAATTGCTACTGTGACAGTTCACACACACTATATCTGATGGGTTTACTCACTTTGCGGGTCCACAAGGTAGCGACAGGAACACATTTTCATTTAAAGTTCCAGTAAGTTTATTCAAGGCTTAATATACGGGCATAGAGAAAAGTAAACACGAGTCTTTTTAAGACTTTACATACAACATAAACTCGGTTACAGTCCGTTTAACTCATGGATATACACTGGGGAAAAAAAAGTATCTAGTCTGCCATCAATTGTGCAAGTTCTCCCATTCAAAAAAATGAGAGAGGCCTGTAATTGACATCATAGGTAGATCTCAACTATGAGAGACAAAATGAGAAAACAAATCCTGAAAATCACATGTTTTAATTTGGAAAGAATTTGTTTTTCAAATTTTGGTGGAAAATAAATATTTGATAATAACAAAAGTTCCTCTCAATACTTTGTTCTATATCCTTTGTTGGCAATTACAGAGGTCAAACATTTTCTGTAACTCTTCACAAGGTTGACGCACCCTGTGGCTGGTATGTTGGCCCATTCCTCCATGCAGATCTCCTCTAGAGTAGTGATGTTTTGGGGATATCGCTGGGCAACACAGACTTTCAACTCGATCCAAAGGTTTTCTATAGGGTTTAGATCTGGACACTGCCTAGGCCACTCCAAGACCTTGAAATGCTTTTTATGAAGCCACTATTTGTTGCCCTGGCGGTGTTCTTGTGATCATTGTCATGCTGAAAGACCCAACCACGTTTCATCTTTAATGTCCTTGCTGATGGAAGGAAGTTTGCACTCAAAATCTCATGATACATGGCCCTCATTCATTGTTTCATGTACATGGATCAGTCATCCTGGTCCCTTGCAGAGACACAGCCCCAAAGCATGATGTTGCCACCACCATGCTTCACAGTAGGTATGGTGTTCTTTGGATGCAATTCAGCATTCTTTCTCCTCCAAACACGACGAGTTGTGTTTCTACCAAACAGTTCTACTTTGGTTTCATCTGACCATATCACATTCTCCCAATACTCTTCTAGATCATCCAAATGCTGTCTAGCAAGCTTCAGACGGGCCAGGACATGTAATGGCTTAAGCATGGGGACAAGTCTGGCACTGCAGGATCTGAGTCCCTGGCGGTATAGTGTGTTACTGATGGTAGCCTGTGTAACGTTGGTCCCAGCTCTCTGCAGGTCAATCACTAGGTCCCCTTATTCTTCCCCCACCCCCGTGTGGTTCTAGAATTTTTGCTCACCATTCTTGAGATCATTTTGACCCCAAGGGTGAGATCTTGCATGGAGCGCCAGATCAAGGGAGATTATGAGTGGTCTTGTATGTGTTCCATTTTCAAATTCTTGCTCCCAAAGTTGATTTCTTTACACCAAGCTGCTTGCCTATTGCAGATTCAGTCTTCCCAGCCTGGTGCAGGGCTATAATTTTCTTTATGGTGTCCTTCGACAGCTCTTTGGTCTTCACTGTAGTAAAGTTTGGAGAGGGACTTTTTGAGGTTGCAGACAGGTGTCTTTTATACTGAAAACAAGTGCAAACAGGTGCCAGTACTACAGGTAATGAGTGGAGAACAGAGGAGTCTCTTAAAGACTGCTGATACAGGTGCTGATACAGGTGAATCCTGCACAAAAGTGCATGTGACATGAGGATTCACACATCTGCAGTCACAGAGTGATACATAGAGAGACTGCAGACTTGTCATTTTAGTCAGGACAACCCTTTGAAATGCAGTGAAGAGAGACAGCGAAGTAAAGAAAAAGTAGAGGAGAGATGGCAGAGGTGAGAGAACAGATGAGAGAGAGACACCAGAGGAAAGAAATACCATAGATAAGAGAGACAGCAGAAGTGAGAGAGCAGATGAGAGAGACAGCAGAGGAGAGAGACAACAGAAGAGAGATAAACATCAGAGGAGAGAAAAAGCAGAGAAAAGAGAAACAGCGGGGGAAGGAGACAACAGAGGAGTAAGAGACACAGGAGAGAGAGAGACAGCAGAGGAAAGAGAGCAGGGGAGAGAGACAGCAGGAGAGAGACAGCAGAGGAAAGAGACAGCAGAGAAAAGAGAGAGCAGGGGAGAGAGACAGCAGGAGAGAGACAACAGAGGAAAGAGACAGCAGAGAAAAGAGAGACAGCGGAGGAGAGAAAGAAAGCGGAGGAGAGAGACGGGACAGGGGTGAACTACGGTGGAGAGACAGTGGAGAAAAGAGACAGCAGAGGAGAGACAGCAAATGAGAGAAAGCAGAGGAGAGAAAGACAGCAGAGGAGAGACTGCAGATGAGAGAGAGCAGAAAAGCAGAAAAGAAAGACAGCAGAGAGAGAGAGAGGAGAAATACAGCAGAGGAGAGAGGGACAGCAGAGGAGAGCGAGACAGCAAAGCAGAGAGACATCAGTGGAAAGAGAGACAACAAAAGAGAGAGACAAAAGAGACAGCAGAAAAGAGACAGCAGAGGAGAGAGACAGCACAGGAGAGAGATAGCAAAGGAAAGAGAGAGAAGAGAGAGACAACAGAAAAGTCAGCAGAAAAAAGAGACAGCAGAGGTGAGAGGTATTCCTGCATTTCTAAAAGTTCACTCTATCAAAATATATAATACTAGCTGTGAGCCCGATGCAAATGCATCGGGATTCTAGAACGTGCATTAATTTGATTATAGTAGTTATAGCTGTTAGCCTGATGCAAATGCATCGGGTATCTAAAATATGTTTATTGTTTTTTTAAAGATTTTTAAATAATAATCGCATCATCAATAGCAATAATATAAGCCATAGCATTATTATTAGCAGTAATAGCAGTATTAATAGCATTATTAGCAGTATTATGAGCATTAATAAAAGTATTAATAGCATTAATAGCATTATTATTAGCATTAATAGCATTATTAATAGCATTATTAGCATTAATAGCATTAATAATGCCATTAATAGGATAAATATTAGCATTGATAGCATTAATAGCATAATTAATAGCATTAATAGCATTATTAATAGCATTAATAGCATTATTATTAGCATTAATAGGATAAATATTAGCATTAATAGCATTAATAGCATTATTATTAGCATTATTATTGGCATTATTAGCATTAATAATAGCATTAATAACATTATTAATAGCATTAATAGCATTATTATTAGCATTAATAGCATTAATAGCATAATTAATAGCATTAATAGCATTATTAGCATTATTATTAGCATTAATAGAATTATTATTAGCATTAATAGCATTAATAGGATAAATATTAGCATTAATAGCATTAATAGCATAATTAATAGCATTAATAGCATTATTAATAGCATTAATAGCATTATTATTAGCATTAATAGGATTAATAATAGCATTATTAGCATTAATAATAGCATTAATAACATTATTAATAGCATTAATAGCATTATTATTAGCATTAATAGCATTAATAGCATTATTATTAGCATTAATAGCATTAATAATACCATTAATAGGATAAACATTAGCATTAATAGCATTAATAGCATAAATAAGAGCATTAATAGCATTATTAATAGCATTAATAGCATTATTATTAGCATAAATAGCATTATTAGCATTAATAATAGCATTAATAACATTATTAATAGCATTAATAGCATTATTATTAAAATTAATAGAATTAATAATAGCATTATTAGCATAAATAATAGCATTAATAACATTATTAATAGCATTATTATTAGCATTAATAGTATTATTAATAGCATGAATAGCATTATTAATACCATTAATAGGATTATTATTAGCATTAATAGCATTAATAATAGCATTATTAGCATTATTAATAGCATTAATAACATTATTAATAGCATTAATAGCATTATTATTAGCATTAATAGCATTAATAATAGCATTATTAGCATTAATAATAGCATTAATAACATTATTAATAGCATTAATAGCATTATTATTAGCATTAATAGCATTAATAATAGCATTATTAGCATTATTAATAGCATTAATAACATTATTAATAGCATTAATAGCATTATTATTAGCATAAATAGCATTAATAATAGGATTATTAGCATTATTAATAGTATTAATAACATTATTAATAGCATTAATAGCATTATTATTAAAATTAATAGAATTAATAATAGCATTATTAGCATTAATAATAGCATTAATAACATTATTTAATAGCATTAAATAGCATTATTATTAGCATTAATAGCATTAATATATTATTAATAGCATGAATAGCATTATTAATAGCATTAATAGGATTATTATTAGCATTAATAGCATTAATAATAGCATTATTAGCATTATTAATAGCATTAATAACATTATTAATAGCATTAATAGCATTATTATGAGCATTAATAGCATTAATAATAGCATTATTAGCATTATTAATAGCATTAATAACATTATTAATAGCATTAATATCATTATTATTAGCATAAATAGCATTAATAATAGGATTATTAGCATTAATAATAGCATTAATAACATTATTAATAGCATTAATAGCATTATTATTAGCATTAATAGAATTAATAATAGCATTATTAGCATTAATAATAGCATTAATAACATAATAATTATAGCATTAATAGCATTATTATTAGCAGTAATATTATTATTAGCATTTTTTTTTTAATTATTATTTATTATTTGTTATTTATTTTTTAATTATGTTTTATTTATTTTTTTATAATTTTTTAATTATTTTTAATTATTTATTTTTATTATTAAATTTATTATTTAGGCTGAGAGGCAGTTGTCATTCAGGTGCGCTAAAGGGCTGATCTTATGAGCATATCTTTTTTTTTTTTATTATTATTTTTATTGAATTTTTTATTATTTTTAATTAATATTTTTTTATTATTTTTTAATTCTTTTTTAATTATTTTTTTTATTATTTAATTTATATTTAGGCTGAGAGGCAGTTCTCATTCAGGTCCGCAAAGGGCTGATCTTATTAGCATATATTTTATTTTTATATTATTATTTTTATTGAATTTTTTATTATTTTTAATTATTTTTTTTTATTATTTTTTAATTCTTTTTTTATTATTTTTTTTATTTATTTAATTTATTATTTAGGCTGAGACGCAGTTCTCATTCAGGTCCGCAAAGGGCTGATCTTATTAGCATATATTTTATTTTTTTATTATTATTTTTATTGAATTTTTTATTATTTTTAATTATTTATTTTTATGATTTTTTAATTCTTTTTTAATTATTTTTTTTATTATTTAATTTATTATTTAGGCTGAGACGCAGTTCTCATTCAGGTCCGCAAAGGGCTGATCTTATTAGCATATATTTTATTTTTTTATTATTATTTTTATTTGAATTTTTTATTATTTTTAATTAATTTTTTTTTATTATTTTTAATTCTTTTTTAATTATTTTTTTTATTATTTAATTTATTATTTAGGCTGAGACGCAGTTCTCATTGAGGTCCGCAAAGGGCTGATCTTATTAGCATATATTTTATTTTTTTATTATTATTTTTATTGAATTGTTTATTATTTTTAATTAATATTTTTATTATTTTTTAATTCTTTTTTAATTATTTTTTTTATTATTTAATTTATTATTTAGGCTGAGACGCAGTTCTCATTGAGGTCCGCAAAGGGCTGATCTTATTAGCATATATTTTATTTTTTTATTATTATTTTTATTGAATTGTTTATTATTTTTAATTAATATTTTTATTATTTTTTAATTCTTTTTTAATTATTTTTTTTATTATTTAATTTATTTATTTTTTTAAGTTTGACTGAGACGCAGTTCTCATTGAGGTCCGCCTTTTTTTTGCCCATTGACATACATTACCGGTGTGTCAGCGATTTTATGGCCGCCCACCTGGTTCTATTTGTCGGCCCTAAAATCGCGGACACACCGCTAATGCATCTCTATGGGCAGTCAGCCCGATTTCGGATTGAACGGCAACCAATCAGAAGTCGAGCTGACTGCCCATAGAGATGCATTAGCGGTGTGTCCGCGATTTTAGGGCCGACAAATAGAACCAGGGGGGCGGCCATAAAATCGCCGACACACCGGTAATGTATGTCAATGGGGAAAAAAGGCGGACCTGAATGAAAACTGAATGAGGAGCTCTTCTGATTGGCTGAGGGCATTATCCAGCAACCAATCAGAAGACGGCGTGAGATTTCATTGAGGTAAAATGGGGGATTTTTCCTCCATTCTATCTTAATGAGAAGGAAGAGGACGTCGGAGGTGGAATTTTCGGAAAAGAAGACAGAAGATCCCCGGGGCCGGACGAAGAGGCGGAGATGGCGGAAAGAAGAGAGAAGACCCCCGGGGCCGGAGGAAGAGGACGCCTGGCCGGACGGAGGATCGGACGGACGATCGGACGGACGATCAGATGACTTGAAGACATGTAAGTGATGGACGGGGGCTTCGGGTGTAGGGCCTTAGGTGAGAGCGGCGTTAGGTTAGGGGACGGCGGGGGGTTAGGGTGTAGGGCTTTAGCGACAGGGGCAGGGGACAGCGGCGGGAGCTTAGGGGGTATCGGCGGGGGCCTAGGGGGTAGGAGCTTAGGTAGGGGCGGCGATGGCTTAGGGGGTAGACGGCGGGGCTTAGGGGGTATCGGCGGCGGCTTTGGATGGTGCGAGTCGGGGGTTAGGTAGTCGGGGCTTAGGGGGTATCGGCGGCGGGTTTGGATGGTGCGAGTCGGGGGTTAGGTGGTCGGGGCTGCTGCGGGGTTTCGGCGGCGGGTTTGGATGGTGGGAGTCGGGGGTTAGGTGGTCGGGGCTGCTGCGGGGTTTAGGGGGTTAGGGGCGGCGGTGCCTTAGGGGGTAGGCGGCATGGCTTAGGGGGTATCGTCGGGGGTCTAGGGGG
Source organism: Allobates femoralis (assembly GCA_033576535.1). Lineage (NCBI taxonomy): Eukaryota > Metazoa > Chordata > Amphibia > Anura > Aromobatidae > Allobates > Allobates femoralis. The sequence continues at coordinate 468,882,270 of JARQOC010000003.1, forward strand.
TAGGGGGTTAGGGGCGGCGGTGCCTTAGGGGGTAGGCGGCATGGCTTAGGGGGTATCGGCGGGGGCCTAGGGGGTAGGGGCGGCGATGGCTTAGGGGGTAGACGGCGGGGCTTAGGGGGTATCGGGGCGGGTTTGGATGCTGCGGGTCGGGGGTTAGGTGGTCGGGGCTGCTGCGGTGCTTAGGGGGTAGGGGCTTAGGTAGGGGCGGCGATGGCTTAGGAGGTAGACGGCGGGGCTTAGGGGGTATCGGCGGCGGCTTTGGATGGTGCGGGTTGGGGGTTAGGTGGTCGGGGCTGCTGCGGGGCTTAGGGGGTAGGGGGTTAGGGGCGGCGGTGCCTTAGGGGGTAGGCTTAGAGCGGCAGGGGGCTGTAGTGTACAGCGCGATGGTATACTACAGTCCCATGGCGCTTATGGGCATGGGACTGTAGTATACTATAGCGGTGTACAGTACAGCAGCGCGTAGTGGCTTAGAGCGGCAGGGGGCTGTAGTGTAGAGCGCGATGGTATACTACAGTCCCATGGCGCTTATGGGCATGGGACTGTAGTATACTATAGCGGTGTACAGTACAGCAGCGCGTAGTGGCTTAGAGCGGCAGGGGGCTGTAGTGTACAGCGCGATGGTATACTACAGTCCCATGGCGCTTATGGGCATGGGACTGTAGTATAGTATAGCGGTGTACACTACAGGAGTATGGGCTTCGGTGGCTTGGTTAGCGGTGTAGCGACTCGCAATGCCCGCTTCGCGGGCATTGCTTCGCTAGGCTGCAACGACTCGCAATGCCCGCTTTGCGGGCATTGCTTCGTGAGTCGCCTTGGCCGCTACGCGGCCACGGGGAGGGTCCAGGAGAAGCAGCTCGGACTCGCTAACCAAGCGACCGGAAGCAGCGCCGCTCCGACGGAAGTCGCTACGGCAATTATATAATAGATACAGTATTAGTCAGAACGGTAAACAGCATAACAAGATAAAAAAATGAACTTCCAGTATTACATTATTTTGATCGTTGTAACACTGTAATTAAATTATAATTTAAAAAAAATGTATCTGTGTGGCCCACTGGGACGGGGTACTCAGTATTGGACCGGGGTATATGCTGGGGATGTCACGGTAGTCTTGGTCCGGACCGTGTCCCGGGCCCCACAAGTAAAAGGGAATATTTACAGGGGATTGTTTGTCGTGACGCCACCCACGGGTTGTGGACAGTGAAGGGAACATGGCTGCAGTATACTTCTGTCAGGAGGATGGATGGATGCTGCAGCAAGGTGGATGACCCGCCGCGGGTCGGGGCTGCTCCTGACAGAGTGTAAGATGTAGTAAAAGTTCTGTATACCAGGAATCATACATGGAAGACTGGAGCAGGGTTCACCGGGTTTTACTGACAAGTTCTTAGTGCAGTTTAACCAGTTCAGGGTACAGTTCAACAGTTCACAGTTCAGTTCTTTCACACAGTTAACTCCGGTTACTCTCTAAACCCTCTGCAGCCAGGCTTCCTCGCTGAGACCCTTCACTCTCTCTGTAACCTTTCCGCTTGTCTCCCTTCTGCTCTTCCCGGTGGGTTGTATGGCGGCAACTCGGTCCCTTTGTGTGACTTCTCCTTGTGTGTGTGGGCAGCAAGTCTGGGTCCTATAGCGTTGCTGTGCCTCCAACCCGTGTAGTAGGGACCCTGGCTTGGAATCAGCGTTCCCCGTCGGTTTGTTTGGGGAGCCGGCGTATAGCTGCGGTCCCCCTCAGAGACGACACTTTGGTCCCAGCCTAGCCTTGGGTGTCCCTATCTTGCAAGGGATCACCGGGCTCTTCCTGACCCGTGTGACTACCAGATACCTCAAGGGAAACCTATCTCGCCTGTAGTCGGTCAATGCTGCCGTACTCTTTCTCTCCATGGAACGGTGTCTCTGTGGATTCTGTGCCTCCAGGGAGACCTATCCCTCCGGGAAAGTGTCTATCTGCTGCCCTTGACTTCTCGGCACCCACTGGCCTACTAACTCACTCCGCATACTGTTCCTCCTTTTATCCTTGGTCTGTCATCTGACCTACCTTCCACCCACTTCCCTCTAAACCCTAGCACCCCTTGCCCACCTACAGTCCCGGGCTCCGGGTTGGGTGTTGTGCTCTAAGTGGTGTGTGTGTACTGAAGGTGTTTGGTGCACAAACTGTCTCCTATCTGCCTGGCTGCAGTTCCCTTATGTGGTCTCCTGGTCGCAGGGGCGCCAAATATCTACCCAAAAATGATGTCAGTAAAAACAAGCCCTTACAACAGAGCGCCTGATCCTGAAAATTGAAAACTTTACGGGTCTCAGAAAATTGTGACACAAGTAAATTCTTTATTTTTTTTTCACAACCTAAATTAAAAAAAAAAAAATGCATGTTTGTTATGTATGTTTTCATGCTGACCTGCAGAATCATACTGCCTAATCAGTGTTATCATATATTGAATATGGTAAATACAAAACCCAAAAAACAGAATTGGAATTATTTTGCCATTTTAATGCACTTGAAATTTTTTCCTGCTGTGCTATTCATCCCATGATAAAATGAAAGGTGTGTCATTTAAAAGTATATGAAGCATGAGGGGGTAGGCTGGGACCTGTGGGGGGTGATATGTGCAAAAGATGAGGGGGCAGGCTGGACCCTGTGGGGGGTTGTATATGTAAATGTGGCACCCCAGAGTCCAGATGCAACTATGTCATTATCTCCCTCGGGGGGTAGTGTCATACCTGAGAGCAAAAGAGGGTATTCACACCAGGCAAACCCAAAGTACACAACACCTTTCTGCCTCCAGGCCTGAAGGGGAAGACCTAAACCCATGTTCAGGGTAAGCTCCCCTATAAATTCTGGTCTGGGGCGGAGTTAGTCGGTGCAGTACGGAGCAGTACTGGGGAAGACATCCTGTGGACTGAAGCAGTTCTAAGCTCATCCCAGGAAAGCTAGACTTAGCTTGAGTGACTCATAGGCAAGGGTCTGAAAAAGGAGAGGAGAGCCTGGGGAGTGGAGCAGTATCGAGGTCACCCCAGAGGAGTAAGCGCCAAGAAACGGAAACCAGAGTCCATGGCTGTGCAGGGCCTAACGTCCCGGCATCCAATACCAGAGGGTGGGGGATTCCAAGTCCCGCATCCACACCTAAGTGCCCGGAGGCAAAGCAGTGTGAAGAGCCCAGGAGCAGCCGCTTGTGAAGTGGGGCTGGAGAAGGACTTGAGCTGCCTGTCATGCGGCACACAGCAGGTGAGTGAGAGAGGGCCGCAGCTAATCTTAAGCAGCCGCAGGGACCTACTAAGAAACTGTAGCAGTGATGCCTCAGGACTTGCCGGGTGAGAAGAACCCCGAGTTGCTCCCAGGTTGCCGGATTCTATCGGTATCACCTGTCATTGTGCCAGTATCACCAGTAAAGGACTTGTGGGACCAACAAACCGTGAGTCTGTTAGTTACTTTGCGCCCTCCATCCTGCACCCTACACTCTTCCGCATCCACTGCCCTGGGAATCCGCTCCACCCATGGGGAGCCACTGCATCCCAGCTGCCCAACCATCATCCCCAGACGTTCTGCAGCAGCGGTGGCCACTTATAGCCACAAACCACGGGTGGCGTCACAAAAAACTTTCCCTATACTAGCCAAGAACCCCTTGTACACTGAACCCAGGGCCACGGAAGCCGGGTCTTGACCCATGTGACTTCCCAGAAACACTGCAGCCCGGTTCGGAGTACCCCACGGCCCTGGGGTACTCCGAGGGTGCAGGCTAGGCTCTGTGGGGAAAGTAAAATATGTAAAGGATGAGGACACAAGCTGGGTCTACTAGGGGTGATATATGTAAAGGATGAGGTGGTTAGCTGGGTGCTGTGGGTGGGTGAGATAATATATGTGAAGGATTTGGAGGCAAGCTAGGGAGATATGCTGACTGAAACTGAGGGAGGGGGAAGGTCATAAGCATTGGCACAAAAGGGGTTGACTTGCATAAATCCCATCTGTTGTATCATATTATAGAATGTACAATAGATATCACTTATGTAATGTAAGAAGAGAAAGCTTTGGCATTGTACTATACTTAAATTTCTTTGCTGTAAAAACGTGGAGCAATCCATGCAGAAAAATGACAGCAGGGGACCTAGACTGAGTCAAAATGTGGAATATTTGGCTGAAGCCAAGGGCAGTTTGTTGGCTAAAAGGCTATAAAGTTGTACAATAATGAGTGTTTTATAAGCAACAGTGAATTCTTGTGGAGGATTCTTGCAAGTTTAGGTCCGTATTAAGTTAGAATTACAGTAATAATTTCCCCAATGCTGAGAAATAAATGTAGATATTTACCCATTATGCAATACCATCAGGGAAGTATCCGATTGGCTCCAAATGTCATTCTGCAGAAGGACAACAACTGCACATATACAATTAATGTAATTAAAAATTATATTCAGTATCATGACAGAACAAAGAGTCCTAGAAGTGATAATATGGCCCCCAATGAGCCCTGATCTCAAACATCATTGAGTCTGTGTGGTACAATATGAAGAGACAGAAGGATTTCCACAAGCCTACAAGTACTGAAGATATGTTTTTTTTTTTAAAACCTGATCCGGTTTTGAGCTTTTAAAAAGCTCAAAACCGGATCAGGAAACACTCCTCATAGTAGCCTATTATAAAAACCGAATTGCTTCACAAGCAATCCGGTTACCGCCTCCGGCTCTGCAGCCTGCGTGAAAAATCATGCAGGCTGCAGTTTTCAGAGTGGTTCTGTGACCGGCATTGCGATAACCGGATTGCTCAGGATGTGTAATCCTGAGCAATGCGGTTACTGCATATACTTTGCTTATCCTGGCTACCGCCGGGATAAGCAAAGTGTTCTCAATGTTTTATAACATGTAATTTTATTAATAAATGTGTCTATACTGTCTTTAGGGGGTGCCCACCCCCCTAGAGACCTACCACCCACTCAGATGGGCATATAATGATGTAATCTCTTATGTACAGTAGCCGGCTCCTGTTGGCTGCTGTACATCTTTGTGAATGAAGCCACTGGCTCCTCTAAGAGCAGCGCTCATACTATACCTATTGTAGGTATAGTATGTGCGCTGTCCGAGGTCCTGAAGCCATTTACAGTAGATCTATGCGCAGCGCTGCCCTTAGATCTTACTGTATAAGCCTTCAGGACCTCGGACAGCGCACATACTATACCTACAATAGGTATAGTATCAGCGCTGCTCTCAGAGGAGCCAGTGGCTTCATTCATAAATATGTACAGCAGCCGACAGGAGCCGGCTACTGTACATAAGAGATTACATCATTATATGCCCACCTGAGTGGGTGGTAGGTCTCTAGGGGGGGGGGCACCCCCTAGAGACAGTATAGACACATTTATTAATAAAATTACAAGTTTTAAAACACAGAGAACAGTTTGCTCATGCCGCAGGGATGAGCAAACTATCCGGTAACCGAATTGCTCCGGATTACACATCCAGAGCAATCCGGTTACCGGATTGCGGCTTCAGCAATCCGGTTAATGGATTGCGGCTTGTCTGAAGCCAATTGCGTTCACCGCATCCGGATCAGGATGCGGAGTACGCAATTCTATTTTTAAGTGTGACCCTAGCCTAAGATGTTTAGAAAAACCTCCTACAAAAACTAGGTGCAAGTATGCTTTAGCACATTCGCACCTGGGCGATTTGCTGTTTTTCATTTTTTCCACCCCTCCTCCCAAGAGTCATCACTTTTTTGTACTTCTGAATGAAATAATTTATTTTAACATATATTGTGTACAGAAAAGCAAAAATGATGTGATGAAATTTAAAAAAAAAGGCAATTACACACTTGTGTGGTTTTTTATTCATGTTCAATGTATGGTAAAATTGACATGTTGGTATGATGCCTCGGGTTGGTACAAGTTTGTAGATACCAAACATGTATACTTTTACTATTATCTAAGTGGTGAAAAAAAATTTCTGACGTTTTTAAAGATAAAGAATTGCGCTTTTGGTGCCATTTTCCTTGACCTGTAGCGTTCTTATTTTTTGGGATCTGGGGCTGTGTGATTGCTTATTTTTTGCAGCTTGAGCTGATGTTTCTAATGATACTATTTTTGGGTGGATGCGCTGTTTTAATCGCCCGTTATTGTATTTTATTGCAATGTTGTAGTGATCAAAAAAAAGTAATTTTGGCATTTGGACTTTTTTTCCATTATGCAGTTTACCGATCTGATTAATTGATTTTATATTTTTAAAGATCAGGCATTTCTGAACAGGGTGATACCAAATGTTTTTTTAAATGGTTTTATTTTCAATAGGGCAGAACATTTGTTTTTTTTCATATTTTTAAAAAGTTTTTTTATTATTTTACACTCAGCACTGCAATGTTTGATTACTTCTCCTGTTCATAGCCTTGCTGCTGCACGTCTGTGCATTGGAGAAATTATCACTTTCTGTGGATGCCATGCATCCACAGAAAGTGGGTCATGACAGCATTCGGGGTCCTCGCAAGACCTCAGGCTGTCATGGCAACACATTGAGGTCCCGTGATCATATCACAGTACCTCATGTCATGTCAGCTGATATGTGTTGGGGATGATGTGAGCTCAGTGTGTGAGTTTGAATCGGAGGGGGGGACATGGCCAAGGGTGTACTTGGTCATGAAAGGGTTAAAATTAATGTTGGCAAAGGGTGGTCATGCCAAATGTTGAGTTGATTTCTTTTTTGTTCATACACTTTTTTTGTTAACTGTCAAAAATAAATTCTTGTATTTTTTTAAAGCATTCTTACTTTTGAACATTTTTTTCAAAAGTGGATATAATAAGTATGCTCCCCTATCAAAAATCAATGTTTTTATCATGCAAAATTCATACCAAGATAAACGTATTCCACCTTTAAAGCACCAATCCAGGGCTTTTTTTTATTGCACAGCTGGAGTGGTGCTTTAAATGTAAGTTCCTTTGTCTAATACTTACCTTATATGCAAATAAGTCTGTGGAGCCTCGGTTAGGAGTCTCAAACACAGGACTAGCCAGATATCCTTCCAGGGAAGGACCCAGTCAAGGGGTGGCTCCAGTGAATACTTTGTGATAATACTTACCTTATGGTAGTTTCTTATTCTACTGCTGCTGCTACGGTCAATCTCCAGCATCGTGAATTGCCGATACTTTAGTGTTTCATGGAGCGGGCTGAAGGTCACAACTCAATACATATCTCTGAGAGTCTTGTTCTGGCACTCATAGAGATGCATGGGGATCTTGTGACGTAACTTCTGATGTAACTTGGTAACCAGCCAGAAGTTACAGTCACAAGATGGAGTTGATAAAAGGTGAAGCCGACAGTACTAAAGCACATATGGCCAAATTGACACTGCCCAAGAAGGAGGAAGTGGGGATAAGATAGGGCCAAGAAATGAGGGGTTACAGAGAGAGAGAGGCATTCTGGGAAAATCAAAATACAATCTGTAGAAAGACATATTATACCTATTATAACAATAGCCAGTAGGTGGCAGCAAAGTACAACAAACAGTTCACAATACTTTAGCTATAGAATAATATAATGACGAAACAGCACACTCTCCATCTGAAATCCTTGGATTTCACTATATCAATAGTCTTGAAGTGGAGGTGTTTTCTTGAAGTTAAATGAAGAATACCTCACCCTGAAAAAGAAAAAAAGCATGCATGCTAAAAAATTCTGCAGTAAAAACATTTGAATAAAAAACAATAATAATAACCTTATTATCGAGGCAGACAAATGTCTTTAAGTAAATCATGGAAAAATATAAATTACTAAATGGTGGCCCGATTCTAACGCATCGGGTATACCCTGATGAAGGTGCCAGGATAGGTGCCGAAACGCGTTGGTGGAATAAAGGAGATTGTTACTTTTAGAACCTTGCATTCCTTGTGGCTTCTTGAAACCTTGCATCCCTGGTGATTCCATTGAGGCAACAGCGCGGACCGTAATACACCATCTTCCCAATAACTGAGAGAATATAGAAATAGGGATAGCATGGGGAAGGCGGTGAGGACTGAATAGGGAGGGAATTTGAGGACGGAGCGGCGGGGGGGGAGTACGGCGTGGCAGCGGGGGAGGAGGATGGAGGAAGGAGCAGCACAGGTAGGGGGAGGATGAACTGGCGGGGGGAGGATGGAGAGGCAGGGGGGAGGAGGATGGAGGACGGAGGAGGTAGCAGCGGGGTGGGGAGGATGAAGCGGCACAGGCAGGGGGATGACGAAGTGGGAGAGGGAGGATGGAGCACAGAGTGGCAGGGGGAGAGGAGGACGGAGGATGAAGTGGCGGGGTGGGGGAGGCCAGAGCAGCACAGGCAGGGGGAGGACAGAGGATGGAGTGGTGGAGGGGAGGAGGACAAAGGAAGGAGGAGGAAGTGGTGGGGTGGGGGAGGATGGAGCAGCACATGCAGGGGGAGGATGGAGTGGCAGGGGGAGGACAGAGGACAAAGCGGCGGGGTGGGGGAGGCCGGAGCTGCACAGGCGGGGGGGACGGAGGATGGAGTGGCGGAGGGGAGGATGACAAAGGAAGGAGGAGGAAGCGGTGGGTTGGGGAGGATGGAGCGGCACAGGCAGGGGAGAGGAGGATGGAGCGGCAGGGGGAAGACGGAGCACAGAGCGGTGGGGGGGGGGACGACTGAGGACGAAGCGGCGGGGTGGGGGAGGCCGGGGCAGCAGAGTCAGGAGAAGGACGGACAATGGAGTGGCAGAGGGGAGGAGGGCAAAGGAAGGAGGAGGAAGGGGTGGGGGAGCATGGAGCGGCACCGGCAGGGGGAGGATGGAGCGGCAGGGGGAGGACGGAGCACAGAGCGGCGGGGGAGAAGAGGACAAAGCGGCGGGGGGAGGAGGATGGAGCAGCACAGGCAGGGGGAGGATGTAGGATGGAGTGGCAGAGGGGAGGAAGACAAAGGAAGGAGGAGAAAGCAGTGGGGTGGGGGAGGATGGAGCGGCACAGGCAGGGGGGATGACGGAGCGGCAGGGGGAGGGCGGATTACATACTGGCAGGAGGGAGGAAGACGGAGGACAAAGCGGCGGGGTCGGGGAGGAAGGAGCAGCACAGGCAGGGGAAGGACAGAGGATGGAGTGGCAGAAGGGAGGAGGACAAAGGAAGGAGGAAACAGTGGGGGAGAATGGAGCGGCACAGGCAGGGGGAGGACGGAGTGGCAGGGGGAGGACGGAGCACAGAGCGGCGGAGGAGAGGAGGATGGAGGATGTAGCTGCGGGGTGGGGGAGGCCGGAGCAGCACAAGCAGGGGGAGGATGAAGGATGGAGTGGTGGAGGGGAGGAGGACAAAGGAAGGAGGAGGAAGCAGTGGGGTGGGGGAGAACGGAGCAGCTCAGGCAGGGGGAGGATGGAGTGGCAGGGGGAGGACGGAGCACAGAGCTGCGGGGGAGGAGGATGGAGGACGAAGCGGCAGGGTGGGGGAGGACGGAAGATGTAGTGACACAGGCAGTGGGAGGATGGAACGGCAGGGGGAGGACAGAGCACAGAGAGGCGGGGGGGAGGAGGGGAGAGGTCGAAGTGGCATAGGCAGGGGGAGGAAGGAGCAGACTCACACCCACACACAGACTCACACCCACACACAGAGTCACACCTAGACACAGACTCAGACCCACACACATACACACACAGACTCACACTCACAGCCAGACACACACAGACTCATACTCACAGCCACACACACACGGACTCTCACCTCTCCGACCCCTGGCTGTCCCAGCGGGTCATCCTCATCATACAGGTGCGCCCAACCCGGGAGCAGCACCAGGAGCCGGCACATTCCTGTCACGGGTGGCACGGATGACAGGGTAGAGGCCACGCGCAGACGGTCCCAGCGTTTGGCCAATCAGCCATAATGTTTGAGGACGGTCCGTCTTTCAGGGGCATTTACCTTCTGTGTAGATACAGAGAAGGTATGATAAGATCTCCCTATCATGGGGAGACGGCTGGGAAGGTCTTGTGCTCGGTCTGGTTTCTACACCAGTATTCTGGGTCACTAGGACCCAGCAGGTTCTTCCCACCTTTATAAGGAGTTTCATTGCCCTCCCTCGGTGCAGGTGATATTTCCTTGTGCACTCATTATCCTTGCTCCAGCAGAAGCTGAGGTTGTGGAGGTTGCTGTGCTCTGCTGCAAGATAAGTGTTTTCTTTCCCCATTGTCTGTTTTTCCTTGTGTTTGTCTTTAGTTGTTAGTGGAGGGGTCTAGTGAACCTCTCCATCTGATCCTTAGATAAGGTAGTGCTAGGATCAGAGAGGGACGAGGTTCGTGGTCGGCGACAGTTGAGGAAACTGTATAGGGACGTCAGGGCAGACAGGGTCAGCCCCAGTAAGACTAGGGGTCACCCTCTCCTTCTTGTGCCCATAGCTTTAGGGACTCCTTATTCCCCCCCCCGTCGTTGTCCTACGCTGAGTGTCTCTCCCGCTCCCAGCGTGACATTATCACCTGCCAATACTGTAACTGAAGGACAGGGGAGGAACCGATTTTTCTTCCTTTCCTTATGGATCCTGTGTCTGCTTTGGCCCAGCAGCTGCAGTCACTGTCTTTGGAGGTTGCGGACCTTCGGTCGGCTTTACAGGGCCCGCAACCGCAAAATGTTGTCTTGGGGAATCAAGCATTGGGTCAGGCCAGACCTGAACCTAAGGTTGCCCTCCCTGACAGGTTTTCAGGAGGTAGAGATAAGTTTACTGTGTTCAAAGAGGCCTGTAAATTATATTTTAGGCTTAGGCCTTATTCCACTGGTGATGAGCAGCAGCGTGTAGGAATTATTATGTCGCTACTGCAGGGAGATCCCCAGTCCTGGGCTTTCTCTCTGCCACAGGACTCTACTTGTCTCCGCTCTGTGGATGAATTTTTTGACGCACTGGGCCTCATATATGATGACCCTGACCGTGTCTCTTTGGCTGAATCCAGGTTACGCCATCTCCGCCAGGGGACTCGGTCGGCGGAATCGTATTGTTCTGAGTTCCGCAGGTGGGCTACGGACACGAAGTGGAACGATCCGGCGCTCAGGAGTCACTTTTGTCAGGGTCTTTCGGAGAGGCTGAAGGATGCTCTGGCGGTTTATGAGACCCCTCCGTCCCTGGAGGCGGCTATGTCGTTAGCTATTCGTATGGATAGGCGCCTCCAGGAGCGGAGGGGTAGACCTCCTGTTACTGGGAGCCATTCTCGTGGTGATTCCTGGTTACCGGGAGGTCACGCGGAGGGTGAGTCGTTCCTCCCGAGTGCGGAGGAACCTATGCAGCTGGGAGGAGCGGCGGCCTCGAGGTCCTCCTCCGGTACCTCCCGGGGTAAGGGGAAGGGGGTCTGTTTTTTTTGTGGGAAAGGGGACCATTTTATTGGGGCCTGTCCCTACACCCCTAAACGGACTGGGGTGCCTGGACCTTATGTGACTATGGGGGGTGTGGAGGTGGTCGAGCGGGAGGTGTGTGTATCCTCCATTTGTACTTCCCGTTTCCTCCTAAGTGCGGAGGTGACGCTGGAGGGCAAAACGGAGGGTATTTCTGTGTTTGTGGATAGTGGTGCGGGGGTCAGCATGGTGGATGCTCATTTTGTAGACGCTCATGGGCTTAACTGCTGTTTATTGTCTCGCCCCATCCGTATCTATGCCATCGACTCAGCACCTCTTGCTCAAGGTAGTCTCACACATATCGTACATGACATTAAGTTGACGGTTGGATCCCAACATCAAGAGACGATATCTTGCTATGTTCTAGACGGTCTCCCCGCTCCCATTGTCCTGGGCTTGCCATGGTTGATTAAACATAATCCCGTAGTGGATTGGCAGTCCCGGGACATTGTGGAATGGAGTGATTTTTGTTCTGAGAATTGTTTGGTTACCTCGTTTTCGGTGGTGTCTGCTGTATCTCTGCCCCCGTTCCTATCAGAGTATGAGGATGTGTTCTCAGAGAAGGGGTGCCAAGACCTGCCCCCTCATCGGGCGTATGATTGCCCGATCAACCTCGTTCCCGGAGCTAAACTGCCCAAAGCTAGGATGTTTACTATATCGGGTCCGGAAAGACAGGCGATGAAGGATTTCATTTCCGAGAGTCTGCAGACGGGTCACATCAGGCCCTCAACTTCGCCCGTTGCGGCTGGTTTCTTTTTTGTTAAGAAAAAAGATGGGGGCCTCCGTCCTTGCTTGGATTTCCGGGAGTTGAATCGGATTACTGTCCGTGATCCGTACCCCCTCCCTCTGATTCCTGATTTATTCAGTCAGGTAGTGGGTGCTAAATGGTTCTCCAAGTTGGATTTGAGGGGGGCCTACAACCTGATTAGGGTCAGAGAGGGGGATGAATGGAAGACGGCATTTAATACCCCGGACGGCCATTTTGAAAGTCTCGTAATGCCGTTCGGGCTCACTAATGCCCCTGCGGTTTTCCAACACTTTATCAATGACATATTCCATCATTTGGTGGGTAGATTTGTGGTTGTTTACTTGGATGATATCTTGATCTATTCCCCCGATATGGAGACGCATCAGTCCCATGTCAAGCAGGTGTTACAGGTCTTACGGGACAATAAGCTGTATGCTAAACTCGAGAAATGTGTCTTCGCCGTTCAGGAGGTACGTTTTTTGGGGTACCTCCTGTCGCCGTTGGGTTTTCGGATGGATCCGGAAAAAGTCCGGGCGGTGCTGGACTGGGAGCAACCGGACAATCTACGGGCATTGCAACGTTTTTTGGGGTTTACCAACTTTTACCGTAAATTTATTAGGAACTATTCGGTGCTGGTGACGCCTCTTACGGACATGACTAGGAAGGGGACAGATTTTTCCGAATGGTCGGAGTCTGCTCGCCAGGCTTTCTCCTCCCTAAAGCGTTGTTTTGTTTCCGCACCTATTCTCCGTCAGCCCGATCTTTCTCAGCCCTTCGTTGTGGAGGTGGATGCGTCTGAGGTGGGGGTGGGGGCTGTATTGTCGCAAGGCCCTTCGCCTGGGAGATGGGTGCCCTGCGCGTTCTTCTCCAAGAAGTTGTCGTCGGCCGAGAGGAATTATGATGTTGGTAATAGGGAGCTGTTGGCTATTAAGTTGGCTTTTGAGGAATGGCGTCACTGGCTGGAGGGGGCTGTCCATCCCATCACGGTTATTACCGACCACAAGAACCTGTCTTACCTTGAGTCCGCCAAGCGTCTCAATCCCCGGCAGGCTCGGTGGTCCTTGTTTTTCACGAGATTTAATTTTACCGTCACTTACCGTCCGGGGGTTGAGAACGTGAAGGCTGATGCGTTGTCGCGTAGTTTCCCGGGTGGTAGTTGTCACGATTAGCTTAGTCAGGACCTGCAGCTCTCTGGCACCCCCTTAGCCTGCTGGTCAAATCCGGTATTGCCAGAGGATAAGAAAGGTGCCCAGCTGCTCTAATTTATGTTGTCTACTGCGGCACGTGATGTGACAGGATGTATATATACCACCAGTTCCTGCCAGGAATGTATATAGACCTCGATCCAGTCACCCTCACGCCCACAATATCACATAAATACAGAAGTATGCTGCCACCACCGACCTTTTTCAGGTGGATCGGTAACCTGTGCGATAGCGTAAAAAACGAGCAGGGAGGTCGTGAGAAGTCGTTATAGGACAAGGAGATCGGAACTAGTAAATTAAAATAGTTTACTCCGAAATAGGGCAATGGTTACAAAAGATGTACAGAATATTATATAAGAGACAAATTACATGTATGAATAAACAGTTAAAACAAAAGGAATAAAGTAAGAAGGTTCAGACCTAGTCACGCATGGTACATGGTTCCTTGGAGGAGGCCCTTCTCCTGGATGGGTAGATTCTGTCGTACAGCTGGTGTTGACTGTCAGACCTCGAGAGCAGAATGACCCAAAAATCCTTCTTTGCTTTTATTAAACCAGGGCAATCTGTGACCCCCACCACTTAGAGTGATCCCTCCTCCCTGGGAGGATCCTCGAGTACCACCTCTATCACTATGCTTCCTAAATCCCCATTTTTCCATATCTGTGGGTGGGGCCGTCTCACAATTATGATTTATAACTCATTTTCCAGGTCAGGTTATTCTGAGAAGTTTGATACCAAATATGACTTGATGGTCTTATTTGGAATGCCAGCAATCTCTTCCCAGGTTCCTGAACGTTGTACAACTGTACAAAATACATCATTGAATGCACAACACGGTAATGAATCTGAAAATATGAATTCTGTGTTTGTGGCATGAACGGGTCGTCTTGAATTCAATATTGAAAACACGGTGGATTTAGACAAAAGATTTTCTTTAGAGAGCCAGCTGGTTTAAACTGGTGTCCAGCTCTACCCCCTTGAAAGTTATTTATTGGGGCGTCGTAAATGGCTTAAGCTGGGGAATGCTGAAATTGTTTCTATGTACACTGCACAGAAACCAACAAAAAGGGAGGGGGAATGAGGGAGTTAGCCTGGACTGACTCTCCAATACCTTAAAAAATCATGAGCAATATTCATTTTCATGACACCTCCCCCTTTTCGATGACGCTATGGAAGAGAGATCTCTGAGCTGTCTGCCATACGTCAATGGGTGATCCCTCCTTCTACCTGGATCCCATAGAACCTTCTTTGGTTCTGGTTCAGAGACTGAGGTCTCTGCGGGGTCTTCCAGCACCTCAGGACTGTCTTCTGCTGGTGAGACAGTCTGAATCCCCTGGCTAGAGGTAGCCAGAAGGGGAGCAGAAGCCCCGACCTCACAGGACCCATCTTGGACCTGTTCTGGGTCGGCAGGTGGTCCGGTTATTTCTCTACAGGTTGAGGACCCAGAATGCAGTGCGGTCTCTGCATTCCCAGTACTCAGTCTGCGGGCGAGAGCACCTCGGAAGGCCATCTCCCCGGGAAATAACGCCACTCTCTCATTGACCTGGCTGTCCAGCCACCCAGCTTTCCCATCACCCTGACAAGCTGGGGACTGTGACAGTCCCTTAACTTGACAGGCTGTTGGGACTGCCATTTCGCCTTTCTGACAGGAGAGGGGGTTTGCTCTTCCATCTTCCTGGCAGACCAAGCGTACCAGTCTCCCATCCGGACAAGCCAGGGGTACCTCTTTCCCATGGTCCTGAACGGCAGGGAGGCCAGTTTTCCAATCAGTCGGATAAACAACGGGCCCAATCTCCACATCATCTAGGCCGACTGTGGAGGGTGGTCTTTCTCTACTCTGACAGGATATGGAGGCTGCTCCTCCATCACCCTGGCAGGTAGTGAACACAGCTTTCCCACCAACCGGACAGATTATGGGCTCTGTGTTCCCATCCTCGTGCCCAGTTGGTGAAAGCACTTTTCCCTCTTCTGGTGATCCCTCGGGATCCCGGCTAAGGATGGAGCAGCTCGCACCCGCCATGTCACAGTCTGTTGTAACACTGGCAGGCGGCATGTAACCACTGCTCTTGTGGTTACCATGCCCGCCTCCGTCTCCCCTAGCCACGAGGTCTACTACCTGGAGGGGACCCTCAGCGATGCCAGCTCGTGGCGTGACATCACCGAGTCCTCCTCCACCATGAGGCCCATCACGATGTGATGCCTCAGGACCAGCACTTTCCATGGAGCAGCTAGCACCTGCCATGTCACAGTCCATCGTGACACTGGCACGCTGCATGAGGCCATGTTCCCCAGGGTCCTCATGCCTGCCACCATCTACCTTCGCAACCAATGTTGCACCGGGGAGGAAACCCTCAGCGATGCCAGCTCGTGGCGTAACATCACTGAGTTCTCCTCCACCACGAGGTCCATCACGCTGTGAGGCCTCCGGATCAGCACTTGTCATGGAGCAGCTAGCACCCGCCATGTCACAGTCCGTCGTGACCTTGGCAGGTGGCACACAACCACCGCTCTTGGGTTGTCATGCCTGCCTCCATCCCCCATAGTGCTGATTCCTGCTACCTTCATGGGATCTTCAGTAATAGCAACCTGCAGTGTGATATCCCTGAGATCCCTAACACCATGTTTTACTTTATTCACAGGCAACACATTGACATTTCCCTGTTCTTCAGGAACATAATCATCAACATCATCATCAACATTATTACCATTCCCATTTTCAACATTGACATTTCTTGGCACATCATCAACATTGACATTACCCTTCACATTCTTCACATGATCATTACCTTCCCCATTATCAACATTGACATTACCCTTCACCTTCTTCCCATGATCATTACCTTTCCCATTATCAACATTGACATTACCCTTCACATTCTTCACATGATCATTACCTTCCCCATTATCAACATTGACATTACCCTTCACATTCTTCACATGATCATTTCCTTTCCCATTATCAACATTGACAATTCCCGATATGTCAGACCTGGTGGGGTTATCAGGAACATAATGGGCAACCAGCCGCCCCAAATCTATTCCCAATAGCACATTGGCGGGGAGATTCTTGGTTACCCCAACCTCCCTCCACCCTCTTCCCACACCCCAGTCCAGATAAACTCGGGCCAGGGGCAAATATCGGCGCTCACCCCCGATACCGGTGACAGTCAGTGTCTTTCCAGGGATGAGTTCATTAGGGTACACGTATTCAGGGCGGATGAGAGTTCGTTCTGCGCCAGAGTCCCTGAGCCCCACAGTGATGGTGTTACCCACCGTGACCGACTGCAAGTTCTCCCTGGAACTCCCACCCGTACCACCCACCAAATAAATAGCAGCACTAGGCCCTGGGGCCTCCGATGCGAGGCTCCTCTTCTGCCTCTCCGGACACGTGGCACTCACATGTCCCGGTTGTCCACAGGTAAAGCACTTACGTGCATCAGCTGTCAGCCACGTGCTGGCAGCGGGGACAGGACCTCCAGAAGGTCGGCTGGCAGGGGCAGGGATGGTGGTCATCGGCTTACCCCCTTTCCCGTTGGTGATGGTCGGCCTTCGTCCCTCTGGTCTCCGGTTGGCCTCGTAGGTGTCTGCGATCTGCGCTGCTTTGTTCGCATCTGGTGGCTCCCGATCCATCACGAACTGTCGCACCTCCGTGGGGCAAAGATGCAGGAACTGGTCTTTCACCATCAGATCCTTTAGCTGGTCCAAGGTGGTCACTTTCAGTCCTTGAATCCACTGCTCAAAGTTGGTTCTGAGCCCATGGACCACATCACTGTAGCTGTCGTGTGGTCCACGCTGGAGGTTCCGGAACTTTCTGCGGTACACCTCAGGAGTCAGCTGGAACCTCTGAATTAGAGCCTCCTTAATGGCTGCATAGTTCCCATCTAGCTCTCGAGGAAGAGCCACGAACGCCGCCAGCGCTTTGTCTTTCAACGCTGCAATGAGGAACGGGGCATACTGGTCATTCGGCAGCTGGTACTGTAAGCACGCCTTCTCAAAACCCCTCAGAAAAATGTCCAGATCACCGTTGTCATCCAGCACAGGGAAATGCTTGGAATTCGGCTGGAAGGTGGTTGAACGGGTTGATTCAGAGTTCAATGGGGTAGATGACTGCCTTTCCAGCTGGGCCATCCGCAGGTCGTGCTCTCTCTGAGCTTGGGCCTCAGCCCGTCGCTCTGCAGCCTCTCGCTCGGCTCGCCGCTCTGCAGCCTCTCGCTCGGCTCTCGCAGCCTCTCGGTATTGCTGAATGAGCTGCAGGCGTCCTTGGGAATCCTCAGCGGGATATTGCTGTAAGGCCAGTTGCAGGTAGGGGTCCATGCTGACCTGGTCGCTGACGCAGCGTGCGTCTACAGGTGGGACCCCTACAGGAACACCTTGTAGGACTTGACTTACATCCACAGGGAATGGCTCAGCAGCAACACCGTCCATGCTCTGACTGACCTCTGCAGCCGGACGCTGTACATCAGCACGGACATGGCTTTGGCTGGCCTCTCCATTCACTGCGCTCTGGTGACGGGCTTGCTCTGCTTCAAGTCGTGCCAGCACTGCAGCCATTTGGTCTCTGGTTTTGCCCGTAGGGTCAATGCCGTTGGCCGTACATATTCCCACTAGAACGTCCCTTTTCATCTGGCCGTAACCGAGCTCTCCAACCAAGACCATGGTTTCCAAATCAAAGATAGGATAGAAAAACGAAGATGGGGGGGGGTAACTGCTACACACACAGTATTGTCTCAGATCTAATAACCACTGAGTTCGATCTTCAAAACTTTTGTGCAGAGTTCTTGTAAGAACTGTGCAAGTTTTTAGTGAGAGGAATGATTGCTCAAACCAGATCACTAATGTCCTATGATCCCACCGCTCTGCCACCAATTGTCACGATTACCTTAGTCAGGACCTGCAGCTCTCTGGCGCCCCCTTAGCCTGCTGGTCAAATCCGGTATTGCCAGAGGATAAGAAAGGTGCCCAGCTGCTCTAATTTATGTTGTCTACTGCGGCACGTGATGTGACAGGATGTATATATACCACCAGTTCCTGCCAGGAATGTATATAGACCTCGATCCAGTCACCCTCACGCCCACAATATCACATAAATACAGAAGTATGCTGCCACCACCGACCTTTTTCAGGTGGATCGGTAACCTGTGCGATAGCGTAAAAAACGAGCAGGGAGGTCGTGAGAAGTCGTTATAGGACAAGGAGATCGGAACTAGTAAATTAAAATAGTTTACTCCGAAATAGGGCAATGGTTACAAAAGATGTACAGAATATTATATAAGAGACAAATTACATGTATGAATAAACAGTTAAAACAAAAGGAATAAAGTAAGAAGGTTCAGACCTAGTCACGCATGGTACATGGTTCCTTGGAGGAGGCCCTTCTCCTGGATGGGTAGATTCTGTCGTACAGCTGGTGTTGACTGTCAGACCTCGAGAGCAGAATGACCCAAAAATCCTTCTTTGCTTTTATTAAACCAGGGCAATCTGTGACCCCCACCACTTAGAGTGATCCCTCCTCCCTGGGAGGATCCTCGAGTACCACCTCTCTCACTATGCTTCCTAAATCCCCATTTTTCCATATCTGTGGGTGGGGCCGTCTCACAATTATGATTTATAACTCATTTTCCAGGTCAGGTTATTCTGAGAAGTTTGATACCAAATATGACTTGATGGTCTTATTTGGAATGCCAATCTCTTCCCAGGTTCCTGAACGTTGTACAACTGTACAAAATACATCATTGAATGCACAACACGGTAATGAATCTGAAAATATGAATTCTGTGTTTGTGGCATGAACGGGTCGTCTTGAATTCAATATTGAAAACACGGTGGATTTAGACAAAAGATTTTCTTTAGAGAGCCAGCTGGTTTAAACTGGTGTCCAGCTCTACCCCCTTGAAAGTTATTTATTGGGGCGTCGTAAATGGCTTAAGCTGGGGAATGCTGAAATTGTTTCTATGTACACTGCACAGAAACCAACAAAAAGGGAGGGGGAATGAGGGAGTTAGCCTGGACTGACTCTCCAATACCTTAAAAAATCATGAGCAATATTCATTTTCATGACAGTAGTGCTCATGAAAGTCCCGTTCCCATCTTACAGGAGGGGGTGGTTGTTTCTGCTCTTTGCCCTGATCTGGAGGGGGAGGTGTTGAAGGTCCAGGGGGGCGCCCCTGCCTCCTGTCCTTCTGGGAGACTTTTTGTGCCATCATCTTTGTGTCTCAGTGTGCTGTCGAAGCATCACGACTCCGTGTTGGCAGGGCATCCCGGCAGTAGGGCCACCTTCGATCTTTTATCTCGCCGCTTTTGGTGGCCGGGGTTGCGGAAGGACGTAGCGGAATTCGTATCTGCCTGTAGTGTGTGTGCACGGGCTAAGGTCCCGCATACCCGTCCGGCTGGTTCTCTCTTGCCATTGTCTATTCCTGAGAGGCCATGGACACATGTGTCAATGGATTTTATCACCGATCTTCCGGCGTCTGCAGGCAAGACGGTAGTGCTGGTAGTGGTTGATAGATTCAGTAAGATGGTTCGCTTTGTGGCACTGCCCGCACTTCCTAATGCTCGGACACTGGCACAGGTGTTTGTAAGTGAGATTGTGAAGCTTCATGGAGTTCCCTCCGAGGTGGTTTCTGATCGTGGTACTCAGTTTGTCTCCAAGTTTTGGAAGGCTTTTTGTGCACGTTTAGGAATTGCTTTGTCCTTCTCTTCTGCTTTTCATCCTCAGTCTAATGGGCAGACCGAACGTATGAATCAGAATTTGGAGACTTATCTGAGGTGTTTTGTCTCTGACAATCAGGAGACTTGGGCGAGTTATCTGCCCTTGGCCGAATTTGCCCTTAATAATCGTCTTCAGGAGTCCACTGGCAAGTCACCGTTCTTCGGTGCATATGGGTTTCATCCTCAGTTTGGTACTTTTAGTGGTACTAGTCCTTCCGGAGTTCCTGAGGAGGACCGATTTACCTCATCCCTCTCCTCGGTTTGGCGGGGGGTACAGAGTAGCTTGAAGCTCTTAGGCGACAGGTACAAACGTATGGCTGACAGGAAGCGTGCGCCAGGTCCGGACCTGTGTGTGAATGACTACGTGTGGTTGTCTACCAAGAATCTGAAGTTGAAGGTGCCCTCTTGGAAGTTGGGGCCCAGGTTTATTGGCCCTTATCAGATAACCGCCGTTATCAATCCCGTGGCGTTTCGTCTTGCGTTACCTCCCGCTCTTAAGATCCACAATGTATTTCATAGGTCGCTCCTCAAACCGTATGTGCCGTCGTCTAACCCGTCTCCTTTGCCCCCGGAGCCCATCTGCGTGGCGGGGAATTTGGAATTTGAGATCTCAAAGGTGGTTGATTCTCGCAGGTTGCGCCGTTCTCTGCAGTATTTGGTGCACTGGAGGGGATACGGTCCTGAGGAGCGGATGTGGGTGCCGGCGTCGGAAGTCTCCGCCGCTAGGCTGGTCCGCGCTTTTCACCGTTCCCATCCGGATAAGCCTGGTCCTGAGTGTCCGGGGGCCACTCGTGGACGGGGCGGTACTGTCACGGGTGGCACGGATGACAGGGTAGAGGCCACGCGCAGACGGTCCCAGCGTTTGGCCAATCAGCCATAATGTTTGAGGACGGTCCATCTTTCAGGGGCATTTACCTTCTGTGTAGATAGAGAGAAGGTATGATAAGATCTCCCTATCATGGGGAGACGGCTGGGAAGGTCTTGTGCTCGGTCTGGTTTCTACACCAGTATTCTGGGTCACTAGGACCCAGCAGGTTCTTCCCACCTTTATAAGGAGTTTCATTGCCCTCCCTCGGTGCAGGTGATATTTCCTTGTGCACTCATTATCCTTGCTCCAGCAGAAGCTGAGGTTGTGGAGGTTGCTGTGCTCTGCTGCAAGATAAGTGTTTTCTTTCCCCATTGTCTGTTTTTCCTTGTGTTTGTCTTTAGTTGTTAGTGGAGGGGTCTAGTGAACCTCTCCATCTGATCCTTAGATAAGGTAGTGCTAGGATCAGAGAGGGACGAGGTTCGTGGTCGGCGACAGTTGAGGAAACTGTATAGGGACGTCAGGGCAGACAGGGTCAGCCCCAGTAAGACTAGGGGTCACCCTCTCCTTCTTGTGCCCATAGCTTTAGGGACTCCTTATTCCCCCCCCCGTCGTTGTCCTACGCTGAGTGTCTCTCCCGCTCCCAGCGTGACAATTCCGGGGACACTCAGCACCGCCATCGCCGGCATCATCAGAGCGGACAGCCGGAGAGCACAGGAGCTACATCCCGGGGAGGAGGAGAACAGGCGCGGGGCCTGACACTAACCCCGCACACACAGCCGGGGAGCACAAAAGCGACATCCTGGGAAGGAGGAGAGCGGGGGGGGAAGCACAGGCAGGGCAGGAGGAGCGAGGAGGTTAGAGGAGAGCAGCGCGGCGCTCGATATTTGAATTCACGCGCTGCTCGACTCATTTGCATAAGCTGCGCTCATTGGACGCCGCGTCTGCCAGCGACCAATGAGCGCTAGCGCGCGATTTCAGCGTCAGACAGACGCGATTAGGAGATTATGCAGTAGATAACCCATTTTCAGATTGCAGAAGCTGAACTGGACCAAACTATCTCCAACCCAATTGTTTTCCAATGGTGCAAGTTTCCGTGCAGTCAGATGACCATCCTAAGTGGTGTGAAAGTTGCTTCTCAACCTACAATGGTGAACAAGCTTTTTCCATCTGTAGATGTATTTAAATCACTGACAGCCCAAGTCAAACGTCTCAGATTTGTTGAAGAGGGTGCTGACATCAGGATTAATCTCTGGGTCGATATCTGGATCTTGAAGACTGAACTCATCTTCTTTAGTAGTCTCTATGTTCTGGTCCAATAGGAACTTTGGTCCTGTTAACCAAGAAGAGTTCACAAAACCAGTAGCAGATGCTGGCCTAGTAGCAAAGTCAGCAGGGTTAAGTTGGGATGGAACATACTGCCATTGTACAGGTTTAGAAGACTTCATGATTCTTTCAACATGGTTGCTGGCATAGACATAAAAGCGTTTTGTCTTGCTGTGTATGTATCCCTGAACAACTTTGCTGTCAGTGTTGAATCTTGTAATCAATAGATGGTTTGCAGCACCCCAAACGGCATAAGAGTATAAGGTCTCACCCCTAAGGCAGCGCACGTCCCTCCAACCGGGTCATCCTGGAGTATGGCACCTGAATTCAATGTAAGACAGCGCTCCACTGGCCTTGTGGAGTGCTGTCTTACATTGAATTTGTGTAGAATCTTGTGTCATCCATGTGAATGGCAAGTTCGCTCTGTACGAAGTTTACGGTTTCCATGGTTAGTGCAGCCCCACCGGGTCTGGGTATGGTAGGCTCAGGTTTAAGGAGCCCATTTTGCCTTTCCAAATAGACATCAAACATGAGCTTCATCATTAGGCTCTATAACCCTCAAATAGGCAACAGCTTGATAGTTTTAGTTGAGGCATCAGAGAAAATATGGATCTCTTTCCTTAGTCTCGCGGCAAGGGATACTGGGGTGTAGCAGCATGGTATATGGATCTTATCCAGGGCACAGAGAGATTCCCTCAAGTACCTCTATTTTAGTTGTTTGTCAGTGGGTCAGTGTCCCCAGTCCTTAATAGACTCTGAGAGGTGTTTCAGCAGAAGCTTGTCAGCTTGCCTTGTATAGTCAGGGGTTCAGCAAACCCAAGAGTATCATTTAGACTTTTTTCCACTGACAAGACCCGAAACTTAGTAAATGTTTTTTTCTGCACAATTGACCTGATGGCTGAAGGAGCCCTTCAACATATTCCATCTCAAGACATTTCTCTCTACTTGGGTATTGTCTGGGCCTAGATTCAAGTCTCTGATCAATAGGGTGACAGTATGATCAGTGGGGTGAAAGATCTTCAAGACGGCATCACTGTTACTGTTGATATAATCTCAGATGAACCCTAGAAAGCATACCTTGCATGTGCTAGAGCAGATCTATGGCTTCTTCTGCTTTGGGCAGGGATTTGAGACTGTCATCCACATAGAAGTCCTTTTTAATTAACTGTACTTTAATTTGACATCTGAGGCAGGCCTAAGTAGGTCATATGTAGCGACTGCAGGAGAAGGACTGTTCCCGAACAAATGCACCTCCATGAGGTATTCAACCATTTCTTTGCGGATGTCATTGTCTTGGTGCCATAGAAACCTGCGATAATTTCTGTGAGCTTGTAGCATGAAGAAAGCATGGACATTTGCTCAATGTTGGCAATAATAGCGTCTCTCTTCTTTTTTTTACTTCCACCAGGTTAATAGTCATGTTGGGACCAGTTAGGAGAATGTCGTTCAAAGATACACCATGATGCTTTGTGCTTGAATTGGACACCATTTTGATTTCTTAAGGCTTTCTTGAGTGATATACGCCAAACAAGGGGAGATACCAGCACTCTTCATTCTTTTGCAAGGGTGGAGCTGGTTCTGCATCATCATTGCAAAATATTTTGTAGATAAAGGTTACAAAATGGTTCCTCAAGTGTAAGGGAGCAAACCAGCATTCATATTCGTTCTTACAGAATGCACTGTCCATTATTTTAACAAACTCCAGCACGGTGGCTCAAGTGGTTAGCACTGTAGCTTTTGCAGCACTGGGGTCCTGATGTCCTGGGTTCAATTCCCACCAAGGACACTATGGACAACATCTGCAAGAAGTTTGTATGTTCTCCCCGTGTTTGCGTGGGTTTCCTCCCACATTGTAAAGACATACCGATAGGATGTTTAGATTGTGAGCTCCAAGAGAGACAGTTACTCATGTATGTAAAGTGCTATGGAATTAATAGCGCTATACAAATGAATAAATATTATATTATTATTATTATTCTATGGATAGAGCCATTTTGTTGTCGTCTTGCGTTGTGCAAAACACCGTTCTCCCTAAGTATCTATAGGGGGTGAGACAAGGCGCAAATAGAGTCTTATCCCCTTACAGATATCGGCAATAACCTTATTGAAAGCTGCTCACCTGGAAAAGTTGTGTTACACACAACAAGTATGCGCGCCTGGATACAGCTGCCGCAGAACCCACACATCCACGATTAACGTGGCGAACAATAGCTGTATTGTGACGAAGTGTCTCCGGATCCGCGCTGCTGAATGAAACCAGAAACTGGAACACTGGTTTCAACAAGTGTTCTTTATTCCTACGCGTTTCGGAGCATTACCATGCTCCTTCCTCAGGGACAAACAGGGAATGGTAACAAAAACTTCCTTATATACAGATATATAAGGATGTTTTTGTTACCATTCCCTGTTTGTCCCTGAGGAAGGTGCATGGTAACGCTCCAAAATGCGTAGGAATAAAGAACACCCGTTGAAACCAGTGTTCCAGTTTCTGGTTTCATTCAGCAGCGCGGATCCTGAGACACTTCGTCCCAATACAACTATTGTTCTCCCTAAGTAGTTACCATAGGGAGTAGGAATGGTGTCAAGCTCTTGGACAGGGTCGGAAAACCTTTCCTTCACTTCGTAGAGATGAGGGCATACCTTGAAGTGACTTGTGCGACCATTTTGGAGCACATAAGTGTTAAAGAAGTTGACTTCATATGCCTTGTGACTGTTGTCCAAACATACATCACCCACGATTACCCAGCCTAGATGAACTCTCTTGAGCACATGCAGCATTATTTGGGCCATTGCATTGTTGACGCACCTTGTGGATTTTCAACATGTCCCTCCTAAGTTGGATTACAATATCAGCATTTGTGTCCACAGGAGGAATTTAGTTAGTTAAGTAACTCAATTGGGGATGATGAAACACAGCTTGTGGAGTGGCAATTTCTTCTGTTACCAGATATCTGGTTACACTCAATTAAGGTTGGCAAGTATATGTTCATATTCCCCTTGATAAAAGAGATGATGTGTCCTGAGGCTCTCCTGCTAGAAGTCTCAATATGACCAGAGCAGGTGTTGAGGGTGTATGGAGATGCTTGTCCTTTTATTTTAAAGAGCTCAAAAAATGTGTGTTTTGACAGAGACCTTTTGCTTTGCTCATCTATTATGGCATACATTCTGATGACTTTGTTAGGGTGTCCTTCTAGTTAAACATTGACTAGATATATCTTGGCACTGCATTTAGGATCAGTCCCTTCTCCACATACTTCAGTACATGAGAAGAAAACAGCAGTTGGAGTTGGGTCCTGAGTTTGTGGCTCCCCACCATGCTTTGGAGCAGAGTTGGACACTGCAGAATTTGTAAATTGTATGGAGCTGGTGTGGGATGCATAGCCATAACGTGTTTGTCATTACTGCACTCATGCACTTAAGGACAACCTTACAGTCCTTAGCAATGTGGTCTGAAGAGGCGCAACATTTATATAATATCCCAATTTCCTTGAGAGCATCTCTATGCTCCTGCAAAGTCTTTGCCCTGAGCCCAAGATATTTTCTAAGTGGCTGAGGCCTTTTGTGAATAGGGCACGTACGACTGCTGTCCATAACTTTAGGAGCAACAGTAGTGGGTTTAGTTATAGAGGGTGAAGTGAGTGGAACGTCTTCCTCACAGATTTTGTGCCTCACAGCACTCTACGTTAGGTGGTAGTGTTATCATACCTTGTGGATGATGATGATGATGCTGTAGTAGGTTCAGTGAAGTCAAAGCAAGGGCAATTCTACTTGCGAGCTAGATCACTGACAAACCTGGAAAATGTGAAAAGGGAGGAAACGACACATTATGCTCTCTTTTGTACCTTGATCTGTGTTCTTCCCACTTTTCCTGCATGTTGTATGGCAACTTGGACACCACAGGGTTAACCCCATGAGCAGTATCGAGTCAACTAAACACAATCTGTGTAAAAACATTTTATAAAAAAAGAAAAAAATTCACAAGCACTGGAAACACAGACAAGTGAAGGAGACCTAACAGTGTGCATATTTTTGCAACCACTTTACTTTAGTTGTTTTCCACCCAAAACAATTTTAGTTTTTCATTTGAATTGTACAGATTACTGGTGACAAGAAGACATCGAACAAAATTCTGAAATAACTTTTTGGTATTATTTTGCACATTTTGCACTGTTTGGAGGTCACTTGGGTAATAGTGATCACAAAATAATAAGTTTTCAAGTATCCTTTAATAAGATGTGTAGTAGAGGGGCTACAAGGACATTAAATTTCAGGAAGGCAAATTTCCAACAGTTGAGAGATGATCTTAGTGCAATAAACTGGTACAATGTCCTGAGACATAAAAGTTCACAAAGCAAATGGGAGACGTTTATAAGCACCCTGTATTTACACAAGAATATCCCATGACATACAACATGATCAATGATAACAAAAACTCTTCATTAAATATAACCTACTTAACCCAACAGGAAGTACGGCACCATCTAAAAATCACTAAAGTTGACAAATTCCCAGGCCCGGATGGGATACACCCCAGAGTACTGTAGGAATTAAGTACCATCATAGATAAACCATTATTTTTAATCCTTAAAGATTCCATAATAACAGGGTGTGTACCACAGGACTGGCATATAGCAAATGTGGTGCCAATATTCAAAAAAGAGACAAAAACTGAACTTGGAAATTATAGGCCAGTAAGCTTAGCCTCTACTGTGGGTAAAATCCTAGAGGGTTTTCTAAGAGATGCTATACTGGAGTATCTGACTAAAAATAACCTCATGACCCAATATCAACATGGGTTTACGAGGGATCGTTCCTGTTAAACTAATCTGATAAGCTTCTATGAAGAGGTAAGTTCTGGACTGGACCAAAGAAATGCAGTGGATGTGGTGTATATGCACTTTTCAAAAGCTTTTGATATGGTGCCACACAAAAGGTTGATACATAAAATAAGAGCAATGGGGATCGGGGGATTGGGGAAAATATTTGTAAGTGGGTTAAGAACTGGCTCAGTGATAGGAACCAAAGTGTGGTTATTAATGGAACACTCAGAATGGGTCACAGTTAACAATGGGGTACCACAGGGGACAGTATTGGGCCCGCTTCTTTTTAACATATTTATTAATGACCTTGTGGGGGGCATACAGAGTAGAATCTCAATATTTGCAGGTGACATTAAACTCTGCAGGGTTATCAATACAGAGGAGGACAATTTTATATTACAGGAGGATTTATGTAAACTAGAAGCCTGGGCTGATAAATGGCAAATGAGCTTTAATGGGGATAAATGTAAGGTCATGCACTTGGGCAGAGGGAATAAAATGTATAATTATGTTTTTAATTGTAAAACACTGGGCAAAACTACCACTGAAAAAGACCTGGGTGTACTGAACTAGCTGAACTAAAGCGGGTGCAGAGAAGAGCGACCAAGGTTAATAGAGGACTGAGGGGTCTGCAATACCAAGACATGTTATTAAACTTGGCGTTATTTAGTTTGGAAAAATGAAGGTTTAGGGGTGATCTTATGTATAAATATATGAGGGGACAGTACAGAGACCTTTCTAATGATCTTTTTATTCTTAGGCCTGAGACAGGGACAAGGGGGCATCCTCTACGCCTGGAGGAAAGAAAGTTTAATCACAATTACAGAAGTGGATTCTTTACTGTAAGAGCAGTGAGACTATGGAACTCTCTGCCATATGATGTTGTAATGACTGGCTCACTACTAAAATTTAAGAGTGGCCTGGATGCCTTTCTTGAAAAATATAATATTACCGGTTATATACACTAGATTCTTTGATAGGGCGTTGATCCAGGGAACTAGTCTGATTGCCGTTTGTGGAGTCAGGAAGGAATTTTTTTCCCCAATGTGGAGCTTATTGTTGCCACATGTTTTTTTTTGCCTTCCTCTGGATCAATATGTTAAGCTAAGGGTTGAACTAGATGGACTTAAGGTCTTCCTTCAACCTTAAATACTATGTTACTATAATAGTCACAAAGTAAATAGGCCTCCTGCTGTACTTTATACTTAGGGCTGTGTGTGGCCTGCTGCTGCATACTGAGGTCTGTGTGTGGCCTCCTGCTGTATACTTGGGCCTGTGTGTGGCCTAATGCTCTCTAATGGGGTCTGTGTGCAGCTTCCTGTTGTATATGGGGGGTTGTGTTTGGCCTCCTGCTGTATACTCTGGGCTGTATATGGCCTCCTATTGTATCCTGGGGGTTGTGTACGGCCTCCTGCTGTATACTGGGGGCTGTTTGTGTCCTCCTGCTGTATACTGGGGGCTTTTTGCTGCCTCCTGCTGTGTACTCTGGCTGTGCGTGACCTCCTGTTGTATCATTGGAGCTGTGTGTGACCTCCTGTTGTATTCTGGGGGCTGTGTGGTCTCTTGCTGTATACTGGAGCTAGGTGGCTACATGCGCTACTATTGGTTTTCTTTTGCCTTTACGGATCTGTCTCTGTGTGCTAATCCCATGACCTATCACATCTTTTCAAAATTAATCATGTGACATGTCACATAATACTTGGAGTAGGGGGGCCCGTAAATTCTAAACAGCCCAGGGCTCTGATTGCTCTTAATCTGCCCCTGGTACTCACTGTGATCAGTTTTGTACTTTGTCCAAATCTCCAGGGGATTTCAAATGTTTCAGGTTGTTAGAAGAATAGCAAAGAGGTGTCTTATTGGTTTTGGTGTCTGTGTGGCTGTTGCTTCACTGAGAGTCATGTCACAGTGTGTAGCATTTTCCAGAAGTCCTTGCCTTTGGCAAGCTTCCCTGAATGTTTCACAGACTTACATAAGCTGTTTTATACTATGAATGTCCTTTGTTGCCAAAAGCAAGCAATCAGAAATTGAGCAGTGATTGATTGCTATAGGTCACCTGATAAATATCCAGGCTAACTGTCAAAACAGCAAAGGCAATTTCTATTAGCTCACACATACAAACAGTAAATATGACATTTATGGCAAGTGACTGTAAAGTATGGGGTTAAAATGTTTGCTCAACACAGTCTATGACTTCCCCAAGTCAAATGGGGTGGTTGTGCAAAATGTTGTGATTGTAGGTGCGACTGTGTAAATTCCTTTAGTGGGCACATACATACACACATACTCAGCTTTATATATTAGATATACAGGGGTTGGACAAAATAATGGAAACACCTGGAAAAATCAACAAAAGTTAGATTAATATGGTGTAGGTCCACCTTTTGCAGCGATTACAGCCTCAATTCTCCGAGGTATGGATTCATACAAGGTGATATCATTGGCCCGGCGGATCTCCACAAAATAGCACCCTAGATCATCACAGAACCTCCGCCATGTTTTCCGGTTGGGAGAATGCAGTCTGGATGGAATTCTTCTTTCGGCTGTCTCCAAATGTACACTCGGCCAGAGGTCGGAAAATGGGGTAAACGATGATTCGTCTGAGAATATCACATGTTTCCACTGCTCGAGGAACCCATTCTGGAGGTTTCTACACCACTCTAAACACTTGGAAACATTTATCATTGAGAGCAGCGGTTTTCTAATTGCAGCTCTTCCGTGGAATCCAGATTTGTGCAGCTCCCGACAAACAGTTTTCGTGGAAACTGGGTTCTGTAGGTGTTCATTGAGCTCAGTAGTGATTTTCGGAGCTGTGGTCTTGCGACCCTCTCTCACAATTCACTTTAGAGCCTGACAGTCTCTCTTAGTCAACTTCGACTTTCGGCCGGACTTGTGCTTTTCTGTGGATGTTTTTTCCTTCTCTTTCAAATGCAGTCATTACTATGGAGACAGTACCTCTTGACACGCCAAGCATTCGGGCACTTTCTGTTACACTAGCGCCTGCCATATGAGCACCAACAATTTGGCCTTTTTGAAAATCTGAAAGGTGTGCAATGGCCCATTGGTATCAGGTTCTTATCAATGTTGTTACAATTCAGCAAAACAAACAGTTAATTTACATACACATATCACTTAACACAAATAATCAACTACAAAACATTAACATATGTCACGGTTTGCATGGTTATAACATGTTCGAAGATTATGATGCCAAAACTTTAGGTGCTTCCATTATTTTGTCTAACCCCTGTATATATTATGCACACACATGTACACCAACACCCACCATGAAAAACAGAGGTCATATCGATAACTACCAGCATCCATGCAACTATATTTATGCTACGTAGTAGACTTCAGACACAGCCACCATATATTATTTACAGTATATACTATATACAAACACACGCACACATACTGTAGACGGTCTTTAATTAGTTATTGTAATGAAAATGTTAAACTGACAGAGAAAAGCTCTTACAAAGAGGCAGGTATAACAAAGGTTCCCAAGCTATGTGACACATCAGCTGACACCATATGATTTATTTCATGACACTAATGAGAAAACAAACATAAAACAACATGTCACCTGAAACACATGACTATCTGGAGACCTGAAAGCAAGCTAAAATTAAAATTAATTTCCATCATTTACTCTAACTGTTGTGGCTCATCTATCATGTCATCTGGGTAAACTAGACTCCTCTTAATTGTTATAAATTCCATGGCCCCATTCAGGGCCGGACTGGGACCAAAAATCAGCCCGGGAAGTAAAGACCCCACCAGCCCACACACTATATCATCTATCAGTCACAATAAGTGAATTTTGTTTTTACATTGGCGTGACCCTCATCACTGTTTTACAAGAGAGCCACATGTGAGTGGCGAGACAGAGGGAGTACTCACCCACACCTCCATTCACATGATACTCTTCAAAGCTACGTTTCTCAGGATTATGGGGTCCCAGCGGTCAGATCCACAGCGAAGAGAAAGTCATCACCTGTACAGAAGAGAAGTGGTGACTTCCTTATTCAAGATAATTTAAACAACATATAAATGCTGAAAATCCCGAAGTCCAATACCA
Organism: Allobates femoralis; assembly: GCA_033576535.1. Taxonomy (NCBI): domain Eukaryota; kingdom Metazoa; phylum Chordata; class Amphibia; order Anura; family Aromobatidae; genus Allobates; species Allobates femoralis. Next base: position 468,913,267 of record JARQOC010000003.1, read on the forward strand.
CCTCTCTGACAGCAGGACAGTATACAGGACAAGAGAAGTGGTACTGGGCAGTGTATATACAGAATAATACAGATACTGAGGATTACACCCAGCATACAGGACAGAAGAAGTGGTACTGTGCAGTGTATATATACAGAATAATACAGATCCTGAGGATTACACCCAGTATACAGGACAGGAGAAGTGGTACTGGGCAGTGTATATACAGAATAATACAGATACTGAGGATTACACCCAGTATACAGGACAGGAGAAGTGGTACTGTGCAGTGTATATATACAGAATAATACAGATACTGAGGATTACACCCAGTATACAGGACAGGAGAAGTGGTACTGTGCAATGTATATATACAGAATAATACAGATACTGAGGATTACACCCAGTATACAGGACAGGAGAACTGGTACTGTGCAGTGTATATATACAGAATAATACAGATACTGAGGATTACACCCAGTATACAGGACAGGAGAAGTGGTACTGTGCAGTGTATATATACAGAATAATACAGATCCTGAGGATTACACCCAGTATACAGGACAGGAGAAGTGGTACTGGGCAGTGTATATACAGAATAATACAGATACTGAGGATTACACCCAGTATACAGGACAGGAGAAGTGGTACTGTGCAGTGTATATATACAGAATAATACAGATACTGAGGATTACACCCAGTATACAGGACAGGAGAAGTGGTACTGTGCAATGTATATATACAGAATAATACAGATACTGAGGATTACACCCAGTATACAGGACAGGAGAACTGGTACTGTGCAGTGTATATATACAGAATAATACAGATACTGAGGATTACACCCAGTATACAGGACAGGAGAAGTGGTACTGTGCAGTGTATATATACAGAATAATACAGATACTGAGGATTACACCCAGTATACAGGACAGGAGAAGTGGTACTGTGCAGTGTATATATACAGAATAATACAGATACTGAGGATTACACCCAGTATACAGGACAGGAGAACTGGTACTGTGCAGAGTGTAGCATATGACTCAAGCAAGGATTGCATTGCACCGCCTGGAGGCTCTCCTGATCGGAGCACGACGGCTTCATGTATTTCTATGCAGCTGACATTTTCAGGTCAGGTTAACCGCCGGCTGATTCTGGACAGTGCGATGTGATAGCTGCAGAAACAAACACTGCAAAAGCGCCCTGTATGAATATAGTCTAAGGTGATCCCACTAATGTTATCATGCCCCTGTGGCTGTTGGTGACATGAAGACCAGCATCACCTCCAGCTCTGCACATCTCTGCCTCCCATGATGAAGGCAGTGCGTCTGTGTGGCGCCCCTGCAACCAGGGCGGCCACAGGGTGGACTGCAGCCAGACGAGGTAAGATGGTTGACTGAGGAACACACACACACCGACCCACTCCGACCCAACGCTTAGAAACTCTATGTCAGGCAAGGGGTGGCAGGAGTTTAGAGAAGTGTGGGTGGAGAGAAAGAGACACGGACAAGTATATGGAGGAACTAGACACGAGTTGGGCCTAGGAACACTACGTTGGAAGAGCAGATCCCAGGAGGAGAGGTTCCCTGGAGGCAGAATACCCAGGAGGGAGCTCGCCGTAGAGGAGGCAAGAAAGAAGCACCACAAGCCGAGACACCACACAGAATAGTGGTAGAACAACGGGCCCAGCAGCCGCAACTGAGATAGCTGACCGGAGGACCCAGAGCTGACTACCGGAGAGAAAGAGGGAGCCTGGTGAGCCCAAATTACACCTGGGTCACTGGAGAGCTAGGCCAGGACAACTAGAGCGCTGGCTCTGTAGAGGTGACCGAGGAGACTTCAAGACCCTAATCACGAGGCATCCTGGCATCTTACGGAGACTCTAAGGCCCGTGACCAAAGTACCGCAGCGGAGTAGGACAAAGCCATCGGACTAGGGCTAGTGACCCTAAAGCAGAGAGAGACATCACTACAAAGCCCATAACGGCCGGACCAAACCCATGTGCGAGGACAGAGACAGAGTAGAGGCCTGGAAGGTACTTTGAGGGAAGCGATGCAGAGGAACCGTCTGAGCTGCAGTGGCACTCGGGTCCCTGACTAGTGTAAGAACTGTGAACTGTACTGTAACTGACTTTTAACAACTTTGGAACAGTAAAGTGCCAGTAAGCTCAAAAGTGCCTGTGACTGTTCATTACTACACTGCAGCAGAGACCTCCACCTGCGGAGCATCTTTGCTGTCCCTGCGTGATGGCTGGAGACGCTGCTGGGAGACACGAGTGCAGCATCCAGAGCACGCCATTATCCACTACTCATGTACTGGGGGCACCCAGCCCCACCCATAAGAGCTTAACATCTACGCTGCCCCTCACCACCATCCCCCAGCAGGAATACAGCAGCGGTGGTCAACCTGACCACATACCACAGGTGGGGTCATGACAAACTCCCCTGTATATAACCCCTTTTTGGACTTAGCACAGGCCACGGGACTGGGCCACGACCCCCGTGACTCCCCAGTGACAGCAGCTGCCCGGTCTCGAGTACCCCACGGCCTGGTGGCTTCTCATCTGCACCCGAGCTTCATCAGAACACTGCGCCATCTCAGGTGGGCAGAGCAGACATGAAGGACACTGCACAAGCTAAGGGGGGCAGAGCAGACATAAAGGATACTGCGCAGGCTTAGACGGGCAGAGCAGACATGGAGGACACTACGCAAGCTCAGGGGTGCAGAGCGGACACGAAGGACACTGCGCAGGCTCAGGGGGGCAGAGCACACATGAAGGACACTGCGCAGGCTCAGGAGGGCAGAGCAGTCATGGAGGTCACTGCGCAGGCTAAGTGGGGCACAGTGGACATTGAGGACACTGAGCAGGCTCACAGGTGCAGAGCAGACACGAAGGACATTGTGCAGGCTCAGGGGGGCAGAGCGGACATGAAGGACACTGCGCAGGCTCAGGAGGGCAGAGCAGACATGGAGGTCACTGCGCAGGCTAAGTGGGGCACAGTGGACATTGAGGACACTGAGCAGGCTCACAGGTGCAGAGCAGACACGAAGGACATTGTGCAGGCTCAGGGGGGCAGAGCGGACATGAAGGACACTGCGCAGGCTCAGGAGGGCAGAGCAGACATGGAGGTCACTGCGCAGGCTAAGTGGGGCACAGTGGACATTGAGGACACTGAGCAGGCTCACAGGTGCAGAGCAGACACGAAGGACATTGTGCAGGCTCAGGGGGGCAGAGCGGACATGAAGGACACTGCGCAGGCTCAGGAGGGCAGAGCAGACATGGAGGTCACTGCGCAGGCTAAGTGGGGCACAGTGGACATTGAGGACACTGAGCAGGCTCACAGGTGCAGAGCAGACACGAAGGACATTGTGCAGGCTCAGGGGGGCAGAGCGGACATGAAGGACACTGCGCAGGCTCAGGAGGGCAGAGCAGACATGGAGGTCACTGCGCAGGCTAAGTGGGGCACAGTGGACATTGAGGACACTGAGCAGGCTCACAGGTGCAGAGCAGACACGAAGGACATTGTGCAGGCTCAGGGGGGCAGAGCGGACATGAAGGACACTGCACAGGCTCAGGGGGGCAGAGTGGACACGGAGGACACAGCCAGCCCGGAGTTTTGTATACTTGGCGCTAACAGCTGCTTGAGTCCTGTGTCACCGCTTTCTTACTGGGCAAAGTGTCTGGATGAAGCTGGGGGCCACACCGGGTTACTGCACATTGTCCGGGAAGATAAGCTTGTCACCACAAACACGACGCACAATTGTCACCATGTGGATGGACACATACATATATCATCACACATGCACCAATTACGGATACACACATCACATGTCACCACTTACATACATCACCATGGGCACGGACACACGCATGCACATACATCAAAACATACACAGATGCGCACACACCGCAGTTAAGGACCTGAGGCTGCATTAATCACACAAAATGAAGTATACTAATCCCTCTCCTGTTTCTGCCAGTCTGACCCCTCTAGCTGGGTTTCACCCCATCTACACCAACTTCCCACACACAAACACCCCCATACACACAGACACCCATATACACCCCACATACACACACACCTATACACACACACAGACATTATATACACCCCACATACACACACCCCCATATACACACTCATACACCCCACAAACACATACACACATACACCAATATACACCCCACATACACACACACAGGCACCCATATACACCCCACATGCACACCCCCATATACACATATATACAGCCCCATTTACACATACAGACACCTATATACACTCCCATATATACACACCCCTATAAATACACACACACACATATACACATCCCCTACATACACACACAGACACCTATATACACCCCACATACACCCATATACACACCCCACATACACACACACCCATATACTCACACCTATATACACACACAGACATCTATATACACCCCACATACACAAACCCCCATATACACACTCATACACCCCACAAACACATACACACAGACACCAATATACACCCCACATACACACACCGTTATACTCACACCTATATACACACACAGACATTATATACACCCCACATACACACACCCCCATATACACACTCATACACCCCACAAACACATACACACAGACACCAATATACACCCCACATACACACACACAGGCACCCATATACACCCCACATGCACACCCCCATATACACATATATACAGCCCCATTTACACATACAGACACCTATATACACTCCCATATATACACACCCCTATAAATACACACACACACACACACACACACACACACACACATATACACATCCCCTACATACACACACAGACACCTATATACACCCCACATACACCCATATACACACCCCACATACACACACACATATATACACACCACAAACACATACACAGACACCCATATACCCCCTACATGCACCACACACACACACACACACACAGACACCCATATACACCTCACATACCCCCCCCCCATACATAAACACATGCACACCCCCATATACACACATACCCCCATACATACTCCCATATACACACACAAACACACACCTAAGCAGCAGGGAGATAGTTAACTTTGCTGTTACTCACAGCTCTGTATGAACTTTCCCCCCACATGGTGTGGGAGCAGCATCTCCTCAGCGTGCTGCACAGTCTGCTCACTGCTTCCTGCTCTCCAGTGACGGCTTGTGCACCAATCAGAGAGCAGGTAGCAGACATTGCAGGCTCTAGTGATTGTTTCCTGCTGTCTGATTGGTAGATCAGCAATCACTAGAGCCTGCAATGAATCAAGCAGACAGTGCATGATCCCGGGACTGGTGAGAGCAGAGGGTGAACTCCGCCCACAAAAACAAGTTTCGCGCTGATTCTGGGCAGACAGAGAGAGCCCTGTGCGCGCTGCAGCGGCCCTTGTCAGCAAGGACGTGCGCGCACACAGGACTCGGAGGTGAAATTTAAAGGGCCAGCGGCCCATTTTGCAGTTAGGGGGGCGGCCCATAGGGAATTGTCCCGCCCCTCCCTATGGCCAGTCCGGGCCTGGCCCCATTTACAGCACACTTGGGGCACATGATAACCAGGATCAAGGAACACAAAAGGAATGTATCACATTTTTTCATTTAATATTATATAAACATTTATTTTTAAAGCAAAATAAAAATTTGCTATATTAGGATATGTGCGCAAGTTGAGAATTAGATTGCATAAATTTCAGCACCAAATCTGTATCTCCTGGTTTTACATGTTTTTGGTGCATTTTTTTAATGCACTTTTTATACATTTTGAAGTGGAAAAACCCTACACAAATGCTGCAAGAATTGACATGCTACAGATGTAGTTCTGTACACAATCTTGGGTGGCACAGTGGCTCAGTGGTTAGCACTGCAGCCTTGCCGCACTGGGGCCCTGGGTTCAATTCCCACCAAGGACAACATCTGCAAGGAGTTTGTATGTTCTCCCTGTGTTTGCATGGGTTTTCTCTGGCCACTCTGGTTTCCTCCCACACCTAAAAGACATACTATAGACCATGATGCTTTTACATGTGCCTTAACCTGTTGACCACAAAGCAAAACCCACTTGGTGTGGCCGAAAAACGTTGGGCGTTTGTTGTGGGTCCCCTCGAAGAAAAGTATTGAACTCAATAATCAATGAGGCACCCGGTGAGGGACACTTGTTGAAACAAAAACTCTGTTTGCACTTTTGCTTTTTATATTTTTAAATCTACCCCTTTTTCTACTTTTATATTGACCCCTTTTTATACAGCCATATATACTCAGTGTGTTTTTGTTATGTAACGTTTAAGACTAGTACCTCCCGTAAGGGAAGAAGCCTTCTTGTACTTTGTTTTTTGGTTGTTTGACATGCATATTATAAAAATGTGAGTTTCCATTGCAACATCATTTAACCCGTGTCTTAGCATGAGTACGTGCTAATCTTTGCTAAGGGGGAATGTGGTGCCCCTGCAGTCTGGTTGCCACAAAGGGGTATGAACCCAATCCACGGATGTGGTATTCCCATCTGCAGTAACCCGGGTGATAAATCCAGACACTCACAAACACACGCAACACACCTGTTCCCAGGGACAGCGGGTGAATCAAATAGTGGCACGGCTCAGGCAGTCAGTGGGATGGTGGGGAGAGAAAGGTGGTGGGTGGGAAGTTAGCAGGAAACAATCAGAAGAGGAAAGGGCACAAAAGGGAAACACCAGAGGAAGTGGGAGGTTGGTAGGAGAAGAATCTGGCAGAATAAGCTGTAGAGAAGGAACCGGAGGACTTGAGCAGCGATGAGGCTCATCCCAGGAAAAGAGACTGCAGAAATACACAGGGAGTCCTAGGGGCGTGGGCAGGGAGCAATCCACCCATACGCCCGAATCATAAGTAAAGCAGAGAGGCAGGGAGAGCACCAGTGAGCCAGCCCTGAAGGTGACACGGAGACTCCAATCTCCAACCACAGAACTGGAGGCCACAACATCTAGAGGAGCTGTGGCCTACTCCCGACACATCCGCCGAGAAGGCAGCCATACTAGGGTCAAGGGAAACGGCCAGTATCCCGACAAGGCCTGCGGCTGCTTGATTAGGGCACTGTGTATGGAGGCACGTGCAGGAGTGAGGCGAGGAGGCAGCGCTGAGGAGGAACAACTCGAGAGGGAAGGAACACGAAAGGGGTGTACTAGACAAGCCATCCTGGTTGCTAAGGACTACCCGGCTGCAATTGAGCCTAAGCTGTAACCTTTGGTGCGAGCAGAGAAAGTGAAGTAAACCGGGTTGGAACTCAAAACTGTGTGTGAGACTGTTCATTTCCCACCTGAGGAGCGGTAGACCGAAACACCACGCAGGCCACAGGAGTCTGCCTGTGAAATGCTCCGATCCCTCCCTGCAGCCAGATCAGCCCCACTGGTTCACCATCACCCAATACTCCACACCGGACGCCCTGGGGACCTGCTCCACCCGTGGGGAGTGACACCACCATAGCTGCCATCCCATCATTCCCCATTCCCAGAGGTCCCAGTCTGCAGCAGTGGCCACTAATAGCCACATACCACTGGTGGCGTCACTACAAACCACCCCAAAGTCCCCTATTCCATAATCCCTTTTTCCCTCTTTATTGACCACTCCAGGGCCACTGGCCGGGTCACTCCACTGTGACATCTCAAGGACCCCGATCTCCCCCATACGACATCTCCAGAAGAGAGGGAGAGGCCCTGCTCCGAGTACCCCATGGCCCCCACAGGGCGAGTCATTACTACTATTTATAGTGGTGACATGAGTGAGGACTAGGCCCCAGGGAATTGACAGTGATAACACATTGGAAGAGCAGTATTATACTACTAAGGCAAGGCTACAAATCTGTGCTCACTGCTGCAAGTAGTTATATCTGCAGCCCAGGTTTGAGCTATGACAGCAGGAGTGTAGCAGTGACTTCTAACAGCAGTGAGAAGAAGTCACCTGTCATTAGTAGTACAGAGCCAGGCTGCTGATATGTTCTCACCGACGGTACGTGCAGAGCTCAGAAGTGAAATTATCATGCTGCTTTGCTCGGAATACTGACTCTACTCTGCTCTGCTCAGAGTGTCCTGGCAGGACACCTAGTACCTTGCAAACTGGCCAATCAGGTGGCCGCTAGCGATCACATGGTTGTGACGTGGCGCCATCTAATTGGCCAGATCGCTACCGGCCATCTGATTGGCTGTTAGTTACAGGTCCTTGTCCGGGGATTGCAGGTCTACTGGGACGGTCCCGATGCAGGCGTCGGACAGATGAGTATGTAATTTTATTATTTTTAACAACATTTAATCACTTTTAGGGTACTTTCGCAGTGTATCTATAGATACACTGCAAAAGTATTCGTACTTGCTATACTCGCAACGAGTACCGAGTACTCGCTCATCCTTAATTCTAACAATATGCAACGACAGTTGACAAATTTTGCAGATGTAAATAGGCCCCTTTCACATTAGCGTTTCTGTCCGGATCAGGCAGATCCGGACAGAAAACCACATCTGCCGCATTTGCCGCCTAATGGCCACACTTGCGGTACACTTGTGGCAAGCCCCATGCATCCTCTATGGGGCTAGCGGCCAGTGCAGTATTGCTGTGATCCAGCACTTGCGGCAGTTGCGGCCATGAAAAAAAGCACTGTCAGCTGCGGTTTTTTTTTTGCGGCCTCAACTAATGAATCGCGGCAATACCGCACTTGCCGCAAGCCCCATAGAGAATGCATGGGGTTTACCGTAAGTGTACCGCAAGTGCGGCCATTAGGTGGCAAATGAGGCAGATGCGGTTTTCTGTCTGGATCTGTAGCTCTTTTTCAAAATCCGCAAGCGTATTGCGCACCTATTTTTAACATGTGGGCGTAGGTGTACGCAGGGACCTGCGTTGTCCTTAGTATGTCTGCATATGCGTTCCTGTGTATGGTTTCTTGGTGCCCGGCGAACACAACATGTTGCATTTTTTAATGACTGAAAAATGTGCAAGCATGAGCATGCACACGAGTGCGTACAAACAACACATTATTCTCTGTGGGTGAACATAGGTGCGCAATGGCTTGCGTATGGCTGCATTCGATGTGCATGCGTTTAACACACAGCGCATGCACAGCAAGCGATTTCCCTTAAGACATGCCCTTTGGGAGTGGCTTGCCTTGAAAATTCAAGAAAATCCTCCTGGATATATTGAACGCATGCGCAAAAAGCATAAACACATGCCAAAACGCATACAAACGCATGCATGCGCTGCGTTTTTTTTTTATGTCTTGCACATGCTCATGCAGATAAAAAAGGCTGTATAAACATGCATTTGCATGCATTTTGGCATGCATTTTCACATGCACAGCACACGCAGCGTTCTAAAACGCTAATGTGAAATTAGCCTTAGATCCGTTAAAGCATTCAAGAGTTCTTACCTCATAAAATTACATTACACAAATTACAGTGTTTAAAAGTTTAAAAATATCAAAACTTTTAATCCCCTACAAGACCTTGGATGTACTGGTATGTCCAATGTTGTCTCTCTACCTTTAATGCAGACTCACGCGCTGAACCCAGATCTTTCCTCGCAAATGATGGCTGATCTGATCAGCCAACATGTGCCTCTAACAGCGGAGATCCACTGTTAACTAGTTAGATTGTGCTGTCAAACTTTGACTTCATGATTTAACATGTACCGATGCTGATTGCGACATTTGTAGGAGATAATCCTTTGTACAGTACAGCACAAGCGATCAGATAGTGGGAGTTTTCAAGTTTCCTAAGAGGACTATTGAAAACAAAAAAAGTTTAAAAAGTTTTTAAAATAATATTTATACATTTAATAATGTATAAATATATGAGGGGATAGTACAGAGATCTTTTTAATGATCTTTTTACTCTTAGGCCTTAGATGGGGACAAGGGGGCATCCTCTACGTCTTGAGGAAAGAAGGCTTAATCATAATCACAGACGTGGATTCTTTACTGTTAGGCTGCCTTCAGACTTGCAGATGCATCTGCAGCGTTTTGCAGATGCATCTGCAAGCATCTGCATGCAGACCGCGGCCCCTATGGTTATAATGGAGCGCACGGCGGTCTGCAGATGCTTGCAGACCGCAGTGGGCTCTCGTTGCCCGCCATTAGTGATCTGTGTGCAGGCGGATGCCTGCGCACAAATCACACACTCTCGCCCGCACCACGGACGCAACATCTCGCGTCCCTGGTGCGGACGAGAGTGTGTGATCTGTACGCAGGCATCCGCCTGCGCACAGATCACTAATGGCGGGCAATGAGAGCGCACGGCGATCTGCAAGCATCTGCAGACCGCCGTGCGCTCCATTATAAACATAGGGGCCGCGGTCTGCATGCAGATGCTTGCAGATGCATCTGCAAAACGCTGCAGATGGATCTGCAAGTCTGAAGACAGCCTAATGGTACCTTTACACGCCGAGACGGCAGGCTGGATACATCGCGCTACAGGCTACAAATGTAGCTTGTAGCGTCAATGTAGCCCGTCGTAGCGGCGTCTGAAGACGCGACGCTACAGCCGGCGACAGATACATCTGTTTATGGGCTCTGCTCGAAAACAGATGGCTATATCGCCGATGGTAGCGAGCTGTATCGGCGTGTAAAGAAGCAACGGAAGGGAACTCTGGACACCCGGGGCTGTAGCTGCAATGTAGCTAAGGCGTCACCTCGGCTCCATGTTACCGCGCCCCATGTGCGATCATTGGTGGAAGCTGCTGCATGACGATTGGTAGTCGTTGCATAGGGAGGCATATTTAAGGAGCTGACGAGTCACACTACACAATCGCTCGAGCGTGCTGTATTACTCAGCCTCCTGCGATGCCTGCCCAATCAGGATGTTATTGCTTCGTCCTATCAGCGTACGGACGGCTCTTAATCCACAATTGTGGCACGCCTATGTGCTGTCCCTGCTGCACCAGGTCCGCCCATAGTAGCTGGTTATAGCGGTGTGTAAATGAGCAACAGCTGGCTACTTGAGACACCCGGCGATGTAGCTAGCTATAGATGTAGCGTGGCGTAGCGCACCTTGTGGCGGCGTGTAAAGAGGGTGCGTTGACCGTTTGTAACCGTTTGAGCGTGCTCGTGCACGTGAAGTAGCAGGATGTATCCAGCCTGCCGTGGCGGCGTGTAAAGGTACCATTAGGCCTAATATCTGGAGTCAGGAAGGAATTTTTTTCCCCAATGTGGAGCTTAGTGTTGCCACATGGGTTTTTTTTGCCTTCCTCTGGATCAACATGTTAGGCTATGGGTTGAACTAGATGGACTTAAAGTCTTCCTTCATCCTTAAATACTATGTTACTATGTTATCATGTAAAAATATGTTAAAAAACCCACAAAAGTTAAAATCGCCCCCTTTTCCTCACCAAAAATAAAAGAATAAAAAAATACACATATTTGGCATCACTGTATTCTGTGTTCAGAAATGTCCAATCTATCAAAATATAAAATGAATTAATTTAATCAGTAAAGTGCATAACAGAAAAAAAATTAAAAATGCAAGAAATAAGTTATTTTGGTTGCCGTAACATAAGAATGAAATGTAATAATAAGAGATCAAAACATTGTATCCACACACAAATGGTATTTCTGAACACGTTAGCTCAAGTTGCAAAAAATAAGCTCTACACAGCCCGAGATACTGGAAAATTAGATTGTTATGCGTCTCGGAAAATGGCAGCATAGACTCCATTTTTGGGGGATGAATTTCTCAAAAAAATGTTCACCAATTAAATTTAAATAAAAAACATAAATGTTTAATATCTCTGAACTCTAATGGTACCTTTACACGCCGCAACAGGATGGTGGAAACAACCGGGTAGATGAGAGAAATGTATCTTGCACCGCCAAATCAACCCGAGGTAGCGGCGTGTGAAGACAGTTGTTGCCACCCGCCACTTGAGGCACCTGTTTCAGAGCAGTGCCCTAAAACAGGTTGATTTCAAGGCGATGGTTGCGGCCTGTATCGGCGTGTAAATAAGGAACAGGAGGGTTGTTTCGACACCATGCTATTTACCTGGGGCGTGACACAGGCTCCGGGTTACCGCGCCTCATCAGCGATCATTGGTGGAAGCTCCTGCGTTATGATTGGTAGTCGCTGCATAGGGCGGCATATTTAAGGAGCTGACCAGTCACACTACACAATTGCTCGAGCGTCATGTATTAGTCTGCCTCCTGTGCTGGCTGGCCAATCATGATGTTATTGCTTTGTCCTATCAGCGTACAGAATTCTCGTAATCCACAATTGTGGCACGCCTATGTGTTGTCCCTGCTGCCTTTGTTCCGACCATATTACCTTGTTATAGCGGCGTGTAAATGAGGTAAGGTAAGCTACAGGGGTAACTTGTGGCACCCGGCGGTGTATCCAGAGATAGATGTAACCTACCGTAGCGCACCTTGTTGCGGCATGTAAAGGTGGTGCGATTACCGTTTTCAACCGTTTGTGCGTGCTCGTGCACGTGAAGCACCCGGTTGTTGCCACCATCCTGTTGCGGGGTGTAAAGGTACCATTACTGACTTGGGAAATCATACTGACAGATAATTTTTTACCATATAGTGAATATGGTACGAATAAAACCCCAAAAAGAATTGCAGAATTCCAATCTTTGCAATTTTGATGATTTTGGAATTTTTTTTCTTATTTTCTAGTACACTAGATTGTAAAATGAATGATGTCATTTAAAAGTACAACTCGTTCAGCCAAATATATGCCCTATACGACTATATTAGTGGAAAAGTAAAAAATAGCTGCAAGAGGAAGTAAAACTGGAAATGAAAGAGGGGAAAAGGCAAGGTCGTGAAGGAGATAAAATAATTTTTCATATGTTATACCGTAAAAAACATATATATATTATAAACCATTAATGCTTTGCATTTTTTGCTATTGTATGTGAAGTCCTATGGAATTAATAAAGCTATATAAGTGAATAAATATTATTTTTTTCCATTGTTAAAAAAGAAAATCATAACAGATTCCCATTAAAGGTTTTTTCTACTACTATACAAGGATATTAGTGAAGGGAAGAGAAAACTGATGAACACAGCCTTATGCCTGCTTATGGTTTCAGTGTAGCCATAATTAGTCAAGTCATTTAGATAGCGGTATCGGTCCACCGTCTCCAGAGCCCACATCCCACTTGGACACCAGACCATATTATTTTCCTTTTCTGTCACTGTGATAAATTTTCCACTCCCATAATTATTCCGCAATGTGTCAAACACATTTCTGATGCTTCTCTTTCGATTGAGTCAGCCGGGCTTTGTTTTTCCCATTATAAAGCCCGGTTTATTATTACACCGTACCTCTATAAGTTAGCACAGATGTCAGGAAATACATTACGATTACAGCCATACCATCCTCTCCATCCCTCAAGCCTACAGAATAAAACCTAAAGACCAGTACACGGAAATTACTCATGTGACAAAGCACAGAGCTTGTCTGGAATTTTATGTGATTGCTCAAGACGAAAGATATGGGATGTATAAACTAATTCACAAAGAAGCAAATGACAGCCTAATCCAACGAAAAGAGGATTTAAGAATTGTAAGTGCAATCCATCTCCCCCAGACATAGCAAGGAACTCAAAACTGACATTTGCAAATGATCTGTGTGCTTCAAGGCTTTCCAATTGTCAAATATAAAATACTTTTACTATATTTTTTATCATTTCCCTTTGCTAGGTTTCATTTTTAAGGTCTCATTCAAATGACTGCATTGGAAATGATTTATTACCTTCCATCTTTAAGTGCTTTACACCTACTGGAAATTCACAACCCATCCAAATAGAATTATTGTCTGATATGGTGTAGACTTAAAGAGGACCTGTCACCCCCTTGTGCTATGCTAACTGAATGCAGTACTGAATGCAGCATGTCTGCTGCATTCAGGGAAGGCGTCCCCCATGTCTCTAGACCCCCTGTTAGTTGTAAAAAAGACTTTATAAAGTTTATGGATAACGAGTTCAAAGGGACTTACTCAGTAATGAGTCATCCCTGTTGCTGGTGTCCTCCCCGCCTCCAGCCCTCTCTGGTCCACCTTCAGCCCCTCTTGTTCAGCATTCTGTATGTGTCATCACTGTTGCTGGTCTCCTTCCTGCCTCCAGCCCTCTCTGTGCCACCTTCAGCCCCCTCAGTGCCACCTCCAGCCCTCACTTGTTCAACCTTCTGTATGTGTCATCGCTGTTGCTGGTGTCCTCCCCACCTCCAGCCCTCAGCAATAACACATACAGGAGGCTGAACAAGAGAGGGGTGGAGGTGGCACAGAGAGGGCTGGAGGCAGGGAGGACACCAGCAACAGTGATGACTCATTACCGTGTAAGTCCCTCCGGACTCAATATCTGTACACTTTATAAAGTCTTTTTAACAGCTTACGCCTAGAGACATGTGGGACCCCTTCCCTGAATGTAGCTGACATACTGCATTCAGTGCTGCATTCATTTAGCATAGCACCAGGGGATGACAGGTCCTCTTTAAACTGTACAATAGGAGCAGGACTGTCCAATAGTGATGTCAGATAATCCAGACAAAATCCATAATTTCAAATACAGTATGTACAGACTCTATGTTTTGTAGGAGGAAAAACAAACATATGTTTATTCTTACTTTATTTTGGTTAACACCACATTTCTAATGCATGCAAAGAGTATGCCACCATCACAACAACTCATGGATTAAAAAAGTACAGATTTACACTGCTTGTGTCATAACAACATAATTGGTTTTGGCAAAGATAAATGTAGGAGGTGCGATATAATACATAGGTGTATGGTAACTGATCTAAACACCAATTAGCAAAAAGTATATCTTTGGCAGTATAGATACTTCAAAAGAAGATTGCTGCATAGGTGATGTTTTATTGCTCCACATCCTACTTAAGATTACAGGAATAAAAAAGCCTTGACATTTTGACTGATGATGAGGTCTTTTTTAACATAATCTCTGTACAGATAAAGAAATTTACTATATAACCAATAGCATCAAACTTAAAGGTTTATACAGTGCCTTGAGAAAGTATTCACCTCCTTGGCTTTTTAGCTATTTTGTTAGATTACAATCTGTGTTTAAATATTTTTGTAATCCAATTTGCTTGTGATGCATCAGCACTAAATAGTCTAAGTTGGGGAAGTGAAGTGTGAAAAATATAGGCAAAAATTTAATTTATGCGATAAAATGAATAAAAATTACCATGTGCCATTTATTTACCCTTTTTGCTATGAATCCCATAAAAATTTCAGAATTCACATTATTAGTAAAAGGAAGGCCACCTGTGTGCAATTTAAGGGTCACATGGTCTGTCAACATATACACACCTTTTCTGAAAGGCTACAGAGGTTGCAACACCATTAACGCCTTCACAACATATGACATATTGGCATGTCGTAGGTTGCCCCCCTCTCTTTGATGCATGTTCACACCATGAGCCTGCATCTTTCCCCACACATGTCAGCTGATCTGATCAGCTGACATGTTTGTCTAACAGCAATGTGCAGAGCAGAGACCCGCCCGTCGCTCTTGACCCGTTAGATCCCGCTGTCAAACTTTGACAGTACAATCTAACATGCACCATTCCCAACCCCCATTGATGGTCCGGTGAAGTGATTGCGGAGTGTTGATGGGTTGTCGTGACAGTCAGGGGTCAGGTGATGACCCCTTATTGTCATGATGAACTGCCTGTGAACGGTGGCTGAGTTTCCACATTCACAGCAGATGATCTTTTGTGCTGTGCAGAGCCATGATTCATACTGATAGTTTAATGATATAATGAAAATGGAAAATAAAAAAAGCACAAAAACCATTGTGGAATTGCAATTTCTTTGCAATTTCACCGCACTTGGAATTTTTTGTTCTGCTTTCCAGTACAATATGTAGTGGTGTAATTCAAAAGTACAACTCGTACCACAAAAATCCAAGACCTCATATGGCTATATTGAAGAAAAAATAAAAAAGTAATGGCTCTTGGAAGAAAGGAAGGGAAAAAAAAAGAGTATGGAATAAAAGGGACAAGAGTCCGGTAGAAAATAAAAGGAGATAAACAAAAGGAGGGAAAATGCTAAAAGAAAAAGAGGAAAAATTAAAGTAATAATAATAATATTTATTCACTTACATAGCACTATTAATTCAATAGGGTTTTACGTACATCAGCAATACTGTACCCATTTGCGATCACAATCTAAATTCCCTACCAGTATGTCTTTGGAATGTGTCTGGAAACTGGAGAAAACCAATGCAAGCATGAAGTAAACATGCAGATGTTGTCCTTGGTAGGACCTCATGGACTCAGGACCTCAGTGCTGCAAGACTGCAGTGCTAACCACTAAGCTGACATACATTGCTAACCATTGAGTCACCCTACCGGCCTACAAGTAGGAGAGGAAACAGGATTAAGAAGAACAAGAGGCACATTGGATCCATGTCTTAAAGACAATGGAACCTTATTTCCTCAATAGAGTGTATGAAGTCTTTTACTGATTATATTAATTTAATTTATTATGATTTATTTATCATGATCGTAATGTTACATGCTATGTACAGTGGCACACCTATCATGAGGCAACAAAGGGCTGCATCCGCGTGGGGCCCGGTAGTAGCGTAGTCTCCTCATGGATGCCGCTCCTGCTCCTATAGTCCCAGTTGCCACTGCTGGCTGCATTCTCCCAAGACCCCGCCATCGCAGTCTGCCCTCTGCATCTCAGCACGGCGGGCTGCGATGACATCATGACTGAGCGCCCTACAGTGCTGAGCCATTCAGAGCGGCAGGCACACGCTGGAGGGACAATAGCAGGGAGAACCAAGGAGAGAGGTATTTCCTTTTTTTAATTAGTGAGTACAGTGGTGGGAGAATATGGAGCACTATCTGATGTGCAATATACTATATAGAGGACTATGGGGTGCATTATACTATATTTTTTAGGGGGGGCAATTAGAGCTTCTGCTATAGGGCTCCATGAGTTTTATGTACGTACCTGATGAAGGATGCATTGTCTCTTTCACATAAGCCTTTGCTGTAGGACTGATTGGGCATAAGTTAAACACCATGTCCATAGCCACCCCTCGGAACATACAGGCATTCTAGCCATGTTTCTCACAAGCGGCAGTTGGTCAGTGGCACTTGTCCCCCTTGCCGCTCCACGTCACTAGCTCAACCCAATTAGCCCCCGCTATTAGCTATGGACAGCCCCATGTGCGGTGCTTGTGATTGGCTAAGTGTTTTGGGAGAAGGAGGATGTATCTATTGGGGAAGACACTTTTTTTACCAGTTCAGTGCAGTGCCTGCTTGCTGATGCTCAGATTGTAGGTTGTTGCATGTGATGTGCATGGTATACATGTCTGACTTGTCTGTGCCAGGTAGCGGCCACATTGGAGCTGCCCAGACTTTTGTAGGCATGTGCCGGAGATAATAGGTTGGCAATCAGTGCCTGTCTCCTGTGGTAGCTTATGAAAGATGTATGCTATGAGGATGCTGGACTGTGTCTGCCTAGTCTACCACAGGATTCTTCTGTGTGGTTCTTGTATGTGCATGTGATGGCACTGACATCCTTGTGCTTGGACATCTTTTTTCAATTTCTTCAAATTAAAATGTCCACTATTGTACAAGTCAGTCTATTGTACAAGTCTGTATAAACCAGATTTATTTCTGCCACTTTAAAAAATGTACTGTCGGGTGAGGGGCGTTTGCAGTTTGCGTTAGGAAGCACACAAGCTAGGTTCACCCCTGGCTATGTATGCTCCATTGATTTTCTTTCCTTTTCCCCTTATTTACAGATCTCATAAGAAATCCATCAGATAGTACCAGCTTCACCCATGTTCTCCATACTTCTACATTCCTTTCTTAATTGTTCATGTATTCATTCTGAGCATTTCCATTTCATTTACATTCTACCTCACTATGTATCTGGCATTATCTTCTTTTATATCATTAACTAGCTGTAGTACCCGGCTACGCCCGGGTTAATAAGTAACTGATGTTAGCTATAACAAAATAGAATTTGAATATGTCATATTAATGACCTGTAAGAAAATAGAATCTGAGCTATGATTGGTTGCTATAGGCAGCCTAATAAATCTCCAGCCAACAGTAAACCCTCCCCCTGGCCGGTAGTATATGTTACCTCACACATACACATAATAGACAGCTCATGTGACTGACATCTGCCTTAATTCCCTATATGGCACATGTGTTGCACATTGGCTGTTTTTACTCAGATGTTTATGTTTGGAAATTAAAGATAGCAGACGTATGAGGCGAGTTGTGTGAGGTGATTTGTGCACATCTGTGTCTGTGTGTGTGGTGTGTGTGTCCCTGGGGTGTGTATGTGTGTGTCCCTGTGGGATGGGGTCTGTGTGGTGTGTGTCTATGTTGTGTGTGTCTATTTGTGGTGTGTGTGTCCCTGTGGGGTAAGTGCAAGTGCCCCTATAGGGTGTGTATGTGTGTGTGCCCCTGTGTGGGGGTCTGTGGTGTGTGTGTGTGTATCTGTGTTGTGTGTGTCTCTTTGTGGTGTGTGTGTGTCCCTGTGGGGTGAGTGCATGTGTCCCTATAGGGTGTGTATGTGTGTGTATCCCCCTGTGGGGGGTGTCGGTGTGGGGTGTGTGTGTCTCTGTGTTGTGTGTGTCCCTTTGTGGTGTGTGTGTGTCCCTGAGGGGTGAGTGCATGTGTCCCTATAGGGTGTGTATGTGTGTCTGTCCCTGTGGGGGGGGTCTGTGTGGTGTGTGTGCGTCTCTTTGTGGTGTGTGTGTCCCTGTGGGAAAAGTGCATGTGCCCCTATAGGGTGTGTATGTGTGTGTGCCCCTGTGTGGGGGTCTGTGGTGTGTGTGTGTATCTGTGTTGTGTGTGTCTCTTTGTGGTGTGTGTGTGTGTCCCTGTGGGGTGAGTGCATGTGTCCCTATAGGGTGTGTATGTGTGTGTGTGTCCCTGTGGGGGGGTG
Organism: Allobates femoralis; assembly: GCA_033576535.1. Taxonomy (NCBI): domain Eukaryota; kingdom Metazoa; phylum Chordata; class Amphibia; order Anura; family Aromobatidae; genus Allobates; species Allobates femoralis. Next base: position 468,932,178 of record JARQOC010000003.1, read on the forward strand.
TCTGTGTGGGGTGTGTGTGTCTCTGTGTTGTGTGTGTCCCTTTGTGGTGTGTGTGTCCCTGAGGGGTGAGTGCATGTGTATGTGTGTGTGCCCCTGTGTGGGGGTCTGTGGTGTGTGTGTGTGTGTGTGTGTTTACCTGTGTTGTGTGTGTCTCTTTGTGGTGTGTGTGTGTGTCCCTGTGGGGTGAGTGCATGTGTCTCTATAGGTTGTGTATGTGTGTGTGTCCCTGTGAGGGGGTCTGTGTGGTGTGTGTCTCTTTGTGGTGTGTGTGTCTCTGTGGGGTGAGTGCATGTGTCCCTATAGGGTGGCTATGCGTGTGTGTCCCTGTGGGGGGGGGTCATTGTGGTGTGTGTGTGTGTGTCTCTTTGTGGTGTGTGTGTGTCCCTGTGTGGTGAGTGCATGTGTCGCTATAGAGTGTGTGTGTGTCTTTGTGGTGTGTGTTTGTTCGGGTGCGTGGTGAGTATCCAATGTTGGGGCTGCACCTTAGCGACTATACACTTGCTGTTACTCTTTGTGTGCGTGTGGTGTGTATACATGTCCCTGTGTGTGGTGAATATCTCATGTCGGGGCCCCACTTTAGTGACTATATGCTGGTATGTGCTGTTAGTCTTTGGTGCTATCATTAAGTCCCTCTCATTCACAACTGTCCACTGGTAACTGTCACTTTTTCCCCATTATGTAGATAGGGGCAAAATTGTTTGGTGAATTGGAATGCGCGGGGTTAAACTTTCGTCTCACGACATAGCCTATGACGCTCCCGGGGTCCAGACATGTGACTGTGCAAAATTTTGTCTCTATAGCTGACAGCTGTCGATTTTCCTTCCACACGTTTCCTTTCCCTTTTTTCCCATTATGTAGATAGGGGCAAAATTGTTTGGTGAACTGGAACGCGCAGGGTTAAAATTTCGCCTCACAACATAGCCTATGACGCTCCCGGGGTCCAGACGTGTGACTCTGCAAAATTTTGCGGCTGTAGCTGCGACGGTGTAGATGCCAATCCCGGATATACACACATACACACATTCAGCTTTATATATTAGATTGTTTTTCTCCATTTTCTTTTTTCTCACCCTTTTTATTTTAGTTATTTCAGTAATAAGAAAATCCCTTTTCCTAAAGCCCAATAATATAATTTACTTATTTACTTTACATTGACTTCATATGACAAAGAAAATGAATTTTTATTACACTTTGGATATTATACTGATTCAGACCTTCTGCCATGCAAATCGCATGCATATTCATGTATAATGTAATTACTAGATATGGCAGTGACATCACGATGGGGGCAGCTCTGTGGCGCTGGGGATGGCGGCTGTCTCTTCCTCCCTCCCCCACCATGCTCTCTGTATGTAAGTAAATGTATTTTTAGTTAAAAACCTGTTTTTGCGGGGAGGTTTAATAATAAAGTGTCACTCTGGCAATCTATTTAATTTCCTTGTAAAAATTGTGAAGGGCTTCGCTGTATTTTGTCTTGCCAGCATAGGTAAACCAAGCAGCTACTGGCTGCCAACCCCTGCTGCCTGGTGTCAACTTCGTTGGCAATGAAAAATATTGGGAAGCCGTGTTTTTTTTTTCAGTTGTTTAAATAAATAACTAAAGAAAAAATTGGCATGGGCTCCGCCATATTTTCTATTCCCAGCCAAGGTAACCCAGACAGCTGGGGGCTGGAATTCTCAGCATGGTAAGGCACAAGCGTTCTGGGCCCCCACACTGAAAATTGCAGCCAGCAGCCGCCCCAGAATTGGCGCCTTTATGAGATGCCAAAATGGGCGGTTACCCCACTCTTCCAGCTGCCATGTAGCAGTGGCAGACTGGGTAATAAAGGGGTTGATGTCAGCTTTTTTTTTGGGAAGCTGATATCAAGCCATATTGCTAATGTCAGCCATCAGTATGACAGCTGGCCGTAAGCAAAACTTTCAGTGAAGGGGAAAAAAAACACACACAGAGAAATGTTTTATTACATACAAAATAGACAGAGACACCTCGTTATCCACTTTATTAGCTCCCAAAAAGTTGCAGTGGGGCAGTGTGATGTGTCACGCGGCCACAATCTTTGTATACCTGAGTGTCCAAAGATGGCGTCCGCATGTGTATGTGTATGTGTGCATGTATGCTTGTATGTATGCCGCATATGTGTGTATGTGCATGTGTGCGCATGTATGTATGCGCATGTGTATGTATGCATAAGTGTGCATGTATGTGTCTGTATGTTTATGCATCTGTGTATGTATGAGCATGTATGTGCATGTGTGTAAGTGCGTGCATGAGTACATGCATGTTTGTGTGTATGCGTGTTTGTGTAATCATGCGTGTGTGTACTTCAGCATGTGTTTGCACGTGCGTGTGTTTGTGTGTCTGTGCATTTTTGTGTATGTGAGTATATGTGTGTGTGGGGGGCATTATACTGTGTGTAAGCGTGTTTGTATGTATGTGTATGCACGTGCATATGAGTGTTTGTGTGTATGTGTGCGTGTGTATCTGCGTGCATATATGCACGTTTGTGTGTATGTGAATGTTTGTGTGTATGTGCATGCTTGCGTATGTGTGCATATGTGCATGCTTGCATGTGTATATGCGTATTTGTGTGTATGCATGTTTGTGTATGTGCATATTTGTGTGTATGTACGTATGTGTGTGTACGGACATTATACTGTGTGTATGTATGTGTTTGCGCGTGCGTATGCGTGTATGTGCATGCTTGTGTGTTTATGTGCGGCTGTGTATCTGCGAGTGTGTGTTGGGACTGAGTGTATGTGTTTGTATGTTCGTGCTTGCATATGTGTATGTGCGTGCATGTGTATGTGCGGTCATTATACTGTGTGTATACACGTGCATATGCATGTTTGTGAGTGCATGTGTGTATGTACAGGCATGTGTGTTTGTGTGTATGGGGAGATTATACTGTGTGTATGCATGTGCATATGCATGTGTGTGTATGTGTGTATCTGCATGTGTGTATGTACGTGCGTGCATGTATGTGTGTATCTGCGAGTATGTATGTATAGGCGTGTATGTGCTTGTGTGTGTATGTGTGTGATTGTGTGTGTGTGTATATGTGCTGGCATGTGTGTGTGGGGACATTATACTGTGTGTGTATGCATGTTTGTGTGTATGTGCATGCTTGCATGTGTGTAGGTGTGTGCACGTGAATGTGTGTGGGGACATTACACTGTGTGTGTATGCGTGTTTGTGTGTGCGTATGTGTATCTGAATGTATGTATATGCATGTGTGTACATGTGTGCTTGTGTGTGTATGTATGGGTCTGTGTATGCATGTGTTTGTGTGTAAGTGTGTGCATGTGTAAGTGCATGTGGGGACATCATACTGTGTGTATATGTATGCATGGCTATGTGTGTATATATGTGGGTACAGGTATGTATGTATGTCTGTGTTTGTGTGTCTCGCTAGTGCCTGCCCACCCACCTACGGGCAGTCACAGCCGGCAGGAAAGATGGTGGTTTGAGGCCTCTGCTGGAGATGGGGTGCGGCACCACCAGAGGGCGCCTGCACCCCATCTCCAGCACAGGCCGCAATCCGCAGTCTTTCCTGGTGGCTGTGACTGCATGGAGGTGGGTGGGCAGGCGTGTGTAGTCAGGCGGTGGCGGGTCCTGGTGAGGGTGCGGCAGCGGGACCGGCAGTGGGTCCTGGTGGGGATCCGGTGGTCGGTCCTGATGTGGGTCCAGCAGTGGATCCTAGTGGGGGTCCAGCAGCGACAGGGGGCTCCAACGGAGTGTCCCGGCGGTGTCCCGCTAGTGGTACTGCGCAAGGGCATATTACATTGCCTGAACTCACCCCCCATCCTGGTTATGACCCCCCCGCCCCATCACTTTGTATGGCTTCCTCCTTGCCGCACTTCCCGAGTCCCAGGGAAGCTGGTCATGTGATGGGCACAGCAGAGTGACATCATCACTGTGCACCCCGATCACATGACCGGCTTCCCAAGGGACACAGGAGGACTCAGGAAGTGCGGCAAGCAGGGAGCCATACAGAGTGATGGGGGGTGCCATATCCAGGATGGTATGGTGGCATATCCAGCACAGCAAGGATGTGTGCCAGCACAGGGGCATGTGTGCCAGCACAGGGGGGCTATATGTGCCGACACAGGGACATGTGTGCCAGCACAGGGGCATATGGGCCAGCACAGGGGGATGTGTGCCATTTTAGGGGGATATGTGCCATCACAGGGGCCTGTGTGTCATCACACAGGTCCTATATGTGCCAGCACAGGGAGGTATATGTGCCAGCACAGGGGGACTATGTGCCAGCACAGGGGGACTATGTGCCAGCACAGGAGGACTATATCCAATATAAGGGGGCCATATTGAGGATGGGGGGTGATATCTCAGGATGAGGGCACATGTACCAGGATGAGGGTTATATATATACCAGCATGAGGGACATATATTTGATTTGTAAGATGGACACGGGCATTATAAGACGAACCCCATTGAAAATTTAAAAAAATATATTATCTTTTCCTTCACCAAATTTGGGGGGGGGGTTTATAATCTGGTGCATTTTATGAAGCGAAATATACGTTATTTCTTTATCTGTACACAGATAATCTGGACAAAGACCTCATCGGTCGAAACATCAAGACATTATATCTGTATTCCTAAATCGGAACTGAAGCAATAAATCATTTAATGCAACAATTTTCTCTTAAAGTATTTATTGTGCTGAAGATTTACTTTTTACTAATTGGTGATTAGATCACTGTTACCATACACCTACAGTGAAGGAAATAATTACTTAATCCCTTGCTGATTTTTTAAGTTTCCCCACTGACAAAGACATGAACTGGCTATAATTTTAAGGGTAGGTGAATTTTAACAGTGAGATAGAATATCAAAAATAAACTCCAGAAAATCACATAGTCTAAATTATATAAATGTATTTTGAAGAGAGTAATATATATTTGATCCTACTAACCATTAGAAGTTCTGGCTCCTACATACCAGTTAGACGCTCCTATTCAACTTGTTACCTGCTGTCTTGAATTGTCACCTGTATAAATGACTCCATTCCACACACTCAATTAATCAGTCAGACTCTAATCTCTAATATGGGCAAGACCAAAGAGCTTTCTAATGATGGCAGGGAAAAGATCCTAGACAAGACTGGAAAAGGCTACAAAACCATACGTAAAATGTTGGGTAAGAAGGAGACAACTGTTGGTGCAATAGTAAGAAAATGGAAGAAATACAAAATGAGTGTCAATCGACATTGATCTGGGGCTCGATGTAAAATCTCACCTCATGGGGTAACCATGATCACGAGGAAGGTGAGAGATTAGCTGAAAACTACACTGTGGGAAATTGTTAATGATCTCAAGCCAGCTGGGACCACTGTTACCAAGAAAACCATTGGTAACACATTACGCCATAGTGGCTTAAAATCCTGCAATGGCCATAACGTCCCACTGCTCAAGAATGGACATGTGCAGGCCAATCTGAAGTTTGCCAGTGAACACCTTGGTGATTCTGAGAGTGATTGGGAGAAGGTGCTGGGATCAGATGAGAAAAAATTGAGCTCTTTGACATTAACTCAACTCGCCGTGTTTGGAGGAAAAGAAATGTTGCCTATGACCCAAAGAACACCATCCCCACTGTCAAGCATGGCGGAGGAAACATTATGTTTTGGGGGTATTTCTTTGCTAACGGCACAGGACTACTTCGCCACATCAATGATACAATGGACATGTACCGTAAAATCCTGAGTGACAACCTCTTTCCCTCCACCAGGGCATTCAAAATAGGTCAAAGGTGGGTCTCCAGCATGACAATGACACAAAACATTCAGCCAAGTCAACAAAAAGAAGCACATTAGGTCATGGAGTGGCCTAGCCAGTCTCCAGACCTTAATCCCATAGGAGACTTATGGAGGGAGCTAAAGCTCTGAGTTGCCAAGGGAAAGTCTCAAAATCTTAATGATTTACAGATGATCTGCAAAGAGGAGTGGATCAAAATTCCTCCTGACATATGCGCAAACCTCATCATCAACTATAAAAACATCTTACTGCTGTGTTTACCAACACGTTTTTGCCACAAAGTATTAAGTCTTGTTTGCCAGAGGGATCAAATACTTATTTCTCTCTGCAAAATGCAAATAACTTTATATAATTTAGACAATGTGATTTTCTGAAATTTTTTTGATGTTCTATCTCTCACTGTTAAAATTAACCTACCCTTAAAAATATAGACTCTTCATGTTTTTGTCACTGGGGATACTTACAAAATCAGCAAGGGATCAAATAATTATTTCCTTCACTGTATGTATATTATATCGCTCCTCCTACATGTACCTTTGACAAAACAAAACCAATCTTGTTGTTATGACACACAGTGTAGGTCTCTACTTTCTAAATCCATGCAGCAAGTGGTCTAATGGTGGCATATATTTTAAATGCATTTACTTTTTACTGTATGACCTAGGTTCTTTTGAGCACAGCATATATGGCAGATAGTGCAAGACTTTTTTCATTGTTAATCACCAGTTAGTATCATTATTATAATGTCATTATTCCAAAATGTGAACAATGTTTCATATAATATTCTTGCCCTCCAATATGCCCTTTACAATGTAATAACAAACCCTTGGAAGTATTAATAACCCCTGCATGTACCATAGTAATTAACAGTGTCCCAATTTATGCCCACTGAACATTAGTAATGCATGGATGCACCCTAAGTGCCCCATTAACAAGTAATAATGTCCACCCAGTAGGCTCCAGTAGTAATAAGGCCCAAAGTGGGCCTTTAACAATATTAATGTTTATAATTGGGGACTTTAACGTAATAATGCCCTTTTAGCGCCCCAAAGTGTGTTAGCCTCCAAGCACACATGAAGCGATGCAATTAAGTCATCATACCACCTGTGCCGTGATGCTGACACATGCATGTCCTTACCATCCTGTAGGCCAGAGCCTGAGAGCAACATGTGGCCTACAAAGGCTGATATGACATGGCTCTCTATTCTACCATTTTAACTACATTGACTTCTTGTTTATGACTTTACAGTTAAAAGTGGTGCTTGCCAGCGTTGCCTGTGGGTTCCATTGTGCAAGAGTGCCTGGGACCACTGCTTACGACCAACACAGCACCCCACTAATAATTTTATATACAGATTATTGAGTTTTATGCTGGTTGTAAAAATCCATATGCACAGTTATTCATAAGTGTGCATGTAGCTAAACATTATATCACGTATCAAACCAAATAATGGCAACTTAGATAAAACATAGTACATATGACCGAACTCCCAGTTGAAGGTGATGCTAACTTAGATTTTTTTTATTATGCAATATATTTTATGTTATGCAACATATATTTTCCCACAGCTACAAAAAAATGAACCTTCATTTCGTCATACCAGTCTTGTTTATCCTCAGAGTGTTTACCCTTTAAAAAAAAGAATGCAACATTAATGGGTTGTCCACAACTTTTAAGACTTTTTATTAATGGGCCAAGGTGATCAAGAAGTAAAAAAAAAAATCACCTACCTGAATGGCAACACTGCTTTGTTCGGCTGCCTGTTTCTACTGCTAGTTTGGTGGCTTCTTTTACTGTTGGTGAGAGAAATCACAGCATCCAATCATAAGCTGTTTATTGGCGGCAGGGCTGACATTCTGTCCGAAAAGGTGGAAAGACTGTTGTATAATAAATTCCAATATTGCAGTACAACATGGCAGACATTGGGGCTTGCAGTAGGCCATTGACTTCGAAGACAACACTATTAGGATCCCTTAATGGCATCAGGAAACCCTTCTGGATCCATGTGTATAAATTATACAAATAAAGGGTTAAACTGTTAATATTAGTGCTAACTCAGTATAACACAGCTGGTATTCGCTGTGTAGGACAGTGTAGTGTATGGAGGGGCCTCAGACCCTGAACCTGCTCTGAGCACATCTTACATACATGTACAATATATGTTGCTGGGGAGTTAAAAATTATTCTGAACATGAAAAAAATAATGTATATTCATCACACATCAAATGGCCAGTATTGGTAAAGAAAAAAGGCAACTGCTACATAATGCTAAACTATTATTGCTTTTGCCATTTGTTTGGCACAACAAAGGATATAACACTTGATTTTCACTTTAATATGGAAAAACTTAAAAAGTTATAGCAGAAAATTAAGAACAAAATATACCGTACTAGTTATTTAGGATATAATGCATCACGAGGAAGAGATTAATGAAATAAAAAGAATATCCTCTATCATTGGTGTACACACATATTGCAAAAAATGTGGCTAATAATTTAGACTATGGTAACCTCTGTCCTAATAGTATGCCTTTGGTTATGTTTTGTGAAGGTATAAAAATCTAAAAAAAAATGCATGAAAAGCGATCTGATCCCTTAGGAAATCACCTGTGCTATACTGGGACTCGTATGAGCAATGATTCTGCATCACTAACTCTTATACTTTGGCACTTTGAACATTTTTTCCTTTGCTGATTGTTACTTCTATGTGAGAGAACATCACAGATTTGTACCTCATTGTGTCCCAGTTTCAGCTAAATAGTCCCAACTGGTAAAAAAAAAAAGGAAAAAGACGAGAGAGAAAAAATGTGCGGTGTCTATTCTAGTTTTGAGAGCAGCTCTTTCAGACCAGCCTAGAAATCATCGATTTGTACATCTTCAGTTGTAGCGATGTTAAAGCAAAGACTATTTGTGTCTCACCATTTGAACACCATGTTTTTATATGTAGTACTTGGTTCTCACAGTCATATTTAGAGATGATTATAGGTGGTGGGAATTTCCAAAGCTAAATATATTCCCCAACAAATGTAATTACCGTAAATAGGATGTTATACCACCATTGTCCACAAACATGACAATGTATGATTTCTATTCAGATGGTACATCATTGCACAATGTAATTATACATGGATATGGGATTTTTTCTACTGTTCACAAGTATAACATTAAATATATGTATACTTTGTGAAAGAAGGGTGTACTTGTAATGTACACTGGCAATCAAAATTAGAGAAAAACAACACACAATTTTCTTAATGTTAAAGTCATACTGTAGTGTTGTCCTATGAGACAATATCCTAACATGCGTAAAATAGCAGTATTTTAAGATTATTTCATAAATTGAATATATTCTAAAGCACAGAATAAAAATGTAAATGAGATAAATGAAAAAGAGCACTGATCAAAATTAGAGAACACTTTCAGATACCTGCAAATTATTGGTGTTAATCTGGTATCTAGTGCTAATTTCCTTAATTGTGTGACAAACCCTATTTATCTGTCAGCCTAACTTTCCAGGTTGCACTCACTTTGCAATAATGGTGTGCCGTTATAAATTGACTGAAACCCTCTGGCGGCAGATGGAGACCAAATCTGTCACTCTATCATAGGGACATTAGGACATAGCAACATAAATTCGTTGTTCCAAGTCTGTGATTTCTAGAATATCTCATCTTTTCAACATGACAAACACTTTCAAGTCCCCTAAGAAGGCTGGTCACCCTCGAAAAACAAATACAAGAGAGGACACAATAATGACGAGAATCTCAATGGGTAATTGCTTCAACACTGCAGCTGGAATAGCGCGCCAGTTCAGTTCTAAATAGGGTAAGCATCTGTCTCGTCATACAGTGTAATGACTGAAGGTCCGCTCTGCAGTGACCAAACATCTAATTAGCAGAAAGAATTAAAAGCTAGACTCACCTTTTGTTAGGAAGAGAGAGTGACATTTAGAAATGGCTCATCACCTCATATGTATTTATTTATTGTTATGGAGGGTACACACTATATAAGTCCTTTTAGATCCCTCAGATTGTTGGTGGGACAATGGGGACTGTAAAAGCCTTTGTTTTGCAGAGTTCGGGAGTCCCTCCTCCTTCTGGGCTCTGCAGTGTGCATCGCTCTGGGGATGCAAATACGTCAGCTGATCATAGCTCAGCTGACGTACGGTGCTCCATAGAGCATGCGTACTGCTGAGTCTGAAGTCACGCTATGGAGTACCAGAAGTGATGCGTTCAGCATCATTCCCGTAAAAAATCAAAATAAATGAGACAAAAGAGCGCATATGGTCTTATCCTTTGATGGACAAAGGAAGGCTGTGGCACAATATGGTTTTGCTCACCTGGGTTGGTTGTGACAACTCACAATCAGCATATGCGCTTGTCCAGCTTGCTGCAGGATCCACACTCTCACGATACACGTGGCACAAGAAACTGAAACAAAATGGACGAAGTGCCCAAAAGATCCGCGCTGCTGAAATGAAAACCAGGATCAATGCAGTCTGGTCAAATGGTGCCTTTTATTCCAACGTGTTTCGGAGCCAATACCTCACTCCTTCCTCAGGGATTAGCACCTGAGGAAGGATGGAGGTATTGGCTCCGAAACGCATCAGAATAAAAGGCACCATTTGACCAGACTGCATTGATCCTGGTTTTCATTCCAGCAGAGTGGTTCATTTGGGCACTTCATCCATTTCATTTCAGTGTCATTCCCAACACTCAGCCGATGGACGAGCCAGGCGGGGGATAGCGCGCATTCAGATGTAAACATCACGCCAATCGGGGCATGATACAAAACAAAGGAGGCGGCGATGGGGACACAGAGAGCAAGCCCAGGGGGAATAGCAATGGTAGCCCCACCGGATCATTAGCATCCTAATAAGTGAGTATCAAAAAGCTTTTATTAGACAGTCACAGGGCAGATTTAGCATAGAAAGGGATAGTTAGAGTACTAGTAGGAAGATGCTGGGGCAGGTAGTGATAGCTTGGGGGCTTTAGGTAGGTGACAGGTTCCCTTTAAAATGACTGTTGTACTGTGTACACCACCTGATGAAGACTGTCTACACCAGGGGTCTCAAACTCGGTTGGGTTGGTGGGCCGCACATAGAAATAAATTGATATCGGGGGGCCGCATTGCTTGTAGGACTAAGGGTACCGTTACACGTCACAACATTGCATGCAATTTCACAGGCAATTTGCTGGTTGCAGTGAAATCATGGACACATTGTTACATTTGTACACAGCAACAAAATAGAACAATGTGTCCATAATTTCACTGCAACCAACAAATTGCCAGTGACATTGCATGCAATGTTGCGACGTGTAACGGTACCCTAAGTGACATATTAGCAATACCAGAATTTTTTCCTCAATCTAGTAAAGTACAAATTCTGATCTTCTTGTAGGAATGTCCCCACCCTAATCTCCTTTATGTAGTAATGTCCCCATACTGGTCCCCATTGTATATTAATGTCCCCCAAACTGGTCCCCGTCTTGTAGTAATGTCCCCGTCCTGGTCCCATTCTTGAAGTAATGTTCCTCCCTGGTCCCTACGTGTAGTAATGTTCCCATCCTATATTAATGACCCCCATCCTGGTCCTCATCATGTAGTAATGTCCCATCCTGATCCCCTTCTTGTAGTAATGTCCCCATCCTGGTCCCCTTCTTGAAGTAATGTTCCTCCCTGGTCCCTACGTGTAGTAATGTTCCCACCCTATATTAATGACCCTCATCCTGGTCCTCATCATGTAGTAATGTCCCATCCTGATCCCCTTCTTGTAGTAATGTCCCCATCCTAATCCCCTTCTTATGGTAATGTCTCCATCCTGGTCGCCTTCTTGTAGTAATGTCCCCATCCTGATCCCCTTCTTGTAGGAATGTCCCCATACTGGTCCCCATTGTATATTAATGTCCCCCATACTGCAACCCGTCTGGTACTATTATCCCCATCTTCTAGTAATGTCCCCATACTGGTCCCCATTGTATATTAATGTCCCCCATACTGCACTCCGTCTGGCACTAATGTCCCCTTCCTGGTCCCCTTCTTGAAGTAATGTTCCTTCCTGATCCGTACGTGTAGTAATGCCCCATCCTGGTCCCCATCCTATAATAATGACTCCCATCCTGGTCCTCATTATGTTGTAATGTCCCCATCCTGATCCCCGTCTTTTAGTAATATCCCCATCTTGTAGTAATGTCCCCATTCTGGTCCTCCTCTTGTAGTAATGTCCCCGCCCTGGTCTCCATCTTGTAGTAATGTCCCCATCCTGGTCCTCCTCTTGTAGTAATGTTCCTCCCTGGTCCATATGTGTAGTAATGCCCCACCCTGGTCACCATCCTATATTAATGTCTCCCATCCTGGTCCTCATTTTGTAGTAATGTCCAATCTTTTAGTAATGTTCCCTCCCTTGTCATCTTGTAGTAATGTCCTGGTCTCTGTTCTTTTTGTTCTCTCGCTCACACACACACTCACATAGGGCTTGTCCACACACCTGCGCTCTCAGTATTTAGCGCTTCTGCGCTAAATACTTAGGTTTTGACAGAGAAGCGTAGGTGCGTGTATGCGGCCGCTTTCAGCAGACGCTGTCCCTTGTTACCCGATGTGTATCGTGGTAACTAGTTCATACAGCAGGCTGCGTACTGTCCGCTTATCCCGAGCGCACAGGGAAACGCTGCTTGTGATGTCACAGGAGGCTTCTGATTGGTCCACCGGCCGCCTGCTTGCGTGAATGTACATGCGCGAAGGCACTTGTTTGAGCCGGCGGTACCCGGAAGTCACAGTAAAGCGGTACCGCGGCGGCTCCATGTATAATGACCCGGGGCATGCTTTTTTCTTTTATGGTGCCTGGGCCGCATTGGGGAGCGTGGCGGGCCGCATGCGGCCCAGGGGCCGCGTGCTTGAGACCCCTGGTCTACACAGTTGAAACTTGTAGTAGAGTTGTGAGGGGAGCTAAGAAATTAATAAAAGGTTTGCCATTTATGAAAACATCTTATATGTCTGCTTGATCCTTAGAGCGCTCCTAATCAAACCACCATTACACTTTTTTTTTGCATAAATGCACATGTAGGAGGAGACCTGTCAATCCAAACAAAATAGTGGGCAGGGAGAAACCAGCGTTGGGGATCCGCCTGTCTAATTAGTCTACAGCATGGCCTATTCCCCGGAAGCAATTAAAATAATATTTTTTTCTGGAGCACTGTAACGTTTCAGTGTCAAACATACCAGGCTTAGTTCATACAGCCAGCGCCTGATACATTCTGCCCACATATTATTTGTCTGTTCCAAATAGACCGCCAAAACACTGACAGATGAAATATGCATTTTAGATCAAATCGACTTAACAAAATAGCTAAACCCCGTTGACCATATTCTAAAAGGATTGTTTAGGATTAGGATATGTTGGCCTAATGCATATTGATCTGCATGTATTGCAACAACTACTGTTTGTTTAATATGATGTGATTTTATGTCTGCATGCATATTGTTCAGATGTCAACAAAGTTAAAAAAAAAAAAAAAGGTCCTCATTCAGAGACAGGATGTCCCTCCCCTGCTCCCTGCATGCACATTCTAGTGTGGAACTGGAAGCTGAAGGTCACAGCAGATTTTCTCTCTCCGTCTCCAGAAACCAGATTGATCCTATTCTCATCTTATAAGCTGGATGTTGTTAATTCTCAATAAATGAACATTCTCTGTTGCTCGCTGTGGACATCACACTGATTAACCCGCTACTAACAGGTTATGGGCCCAGGAATCACAGAAGTCGCAAACCTCCAGATCACAGAGATTGAAAGACAACAGCAGACTGAGAAGAAGTAAAGATGGCCACTACCAGCAGCTCATCAAAGTTTACAGTGCCAAGCCTGAATAACCAAAACTACCAATCCTGGAAATTCAAGGTGAAAATGCTGCTGATAAGAGAAGGTACGTGGAAATACACTCAGGAGCACAAGCCTGACCCAGTACCACAGAACTGGCTAGAGATGGATCAGAAAGCACAGAGCACCATATCACTCAGCATAGAGGATGATCAGATCGTGCATGTGTGTAAGTGTGAATCTGCAAAGGAAATGTGGGAGCAGCTGCAGAAAGTACATGAGAGGATAAATCTAAGTAACAAACTCTATCTAATGAAAAAGCTATATCAGTCTAAGCTACACAGTGACCAGGACATGCAGGACTACATTAGAAGCACTCTAGAGACTGTAGAGCGCCTGCGGGGCATTGGGGAAGATATGAAGGACTTCCATGTAGCAGCACTACTACTTAGTGGTCTCCCAGAAAGCTATGACACGCTTGTAACTGCACTAGATGCACGCCCAGATGATGAGCTTACATTGGAGTACGTCAGAGGAAAGCTTGTAGATGAATATAAGAGAAAGGCAGAAAGTGTGAGCAGCAAAGTATGAAAAAAGGAAACTGCTTTACAAACACAGGATGAGCCCACCAGCAGAAACCACCCTAAAGAAACACGTGAATGTTTTGTATGCAAGAAGCCAGGTCATTTAAAAGCTGAATGCAGAGTCTGGAAAGCTAAAATGAATCAGCTGAAGAAGCAAAACAGTAAACAAAGAGTTAAGAGTGCTGTATTTGAAAATAATGATCCTGTAAATACTGAGGCTGCATTCACATTAGTCAATGCATTTAAATCAAAGCATGCGTGGTGTATAGATTCTGGTGCAACCAGTCACATGACCAATGACAGAGACTTCTTGTTCAGATGTCAACAAAGTTAAAAAAGAAAAAAAAGGTCCTCATACAGAGACAGGATGTCCCTCCCCTGCTCCCTGCATGCACATTCTAGTGTGGAACTGGAAGCTGAAGGTCACAGCAGATTTTCTCTCTCCCTCTCCAGAAACCAGATTGATCCTATTCTCATGTTATAAGCTGGATGTTGTTAATTCTCAATAAATTCTCAATAAATGAACATTCTCTGTTGCTCGCTGTGGATATCACGCTGATTAACCCGCTGCTAACAGGATAACATGACTCCTTTTTAAAAAAAAAAAAGACAGCATCATACCTTTATACAGGTTGTGTGACTATACGGCTCAGCTCCATTGATGTGAATGGGACTCGGCTGCAATACCACATACTGTACAATATGTGAATAAGTGTATCAGTGATTTGTGAAAAAAGTTGCCCCATATTTCTAATGCCTGAAAACTCCTTTAAAGAAGCCATATCACATGTTGATAAAAAATAAGTTTGTTACTTTGCCAAAATCCCTGTGTTCCTTTTGTCTTTGTTTTTATTTTGTTTCTTTGTTGATGTTTTTTGCCTTTTTGACTCCAGAATAATAATTCATAGTTTGGGGTTCTGTAGGGATGTGGACAGGTAGTCGTGTTCCTCCTTGAACACAGCAACCACACTGATGTATTGTAATGTGAATAATGTCAGGCACCTTTGTATATACAGTAATGTATGGTGTGAGCTGTTTTGTAATGCTAATTTATATTGATCTGTGTTGTAATATGGTATAATGCGTAATGTAAAATGTGATAGTGTAATGTATAGGAATGCATAAGATGTAGCAGGGTTGCTAATATAATTTATGTATGTTAGGCTAAGGTCTAAAGCATTGTAATGTTGGTAATGTATTAGAATATTTATGTAGGTGAAAGGTTAAGTCTGCCCAGCAATAGACCATAGGCACAGAAATAGTTAAGCTTTGTAACTAGTCCACAAGGGGAGTAATTAGACTCCAGGATAAGTGACTGTTTTCTTCTAGAAAATCAGATAGGGATCCACTAGTGACTAGTATGGACAGATCATCATAGCAATATGTAGTGGGTACCAATATACTGAGATCATAGGGAACAAATGAAGAGCTAGGGACCTATCCTCGGATGATTGGACCCCTTAGCCATCAAGGAATGGGGTTATCATCACTGTTGTGTCTTATCGAGTGTGACTTTCCCGGGAACCCTTTATTACGACTGCGAACCTAAGGCTTTTCACAGGCACTATGGCATATCCACTAACCCTTTCTATGGAAAGAAGAGACATCCACCTGGAAGCATCTGGAAGCCGGCTGCTTCAATTCTGTTTCGAACCCCTGGAGCTCCTGCCATGTAAAGGAAAGAGACATGGGCTCATTGAATGGGAAGGTGACTGTCAACTGTGCTGTTGTTACGCCAGTGTGTTTGTACTTTGTTTCCCCGGTGTTACTGTGCATGTCTGTGCGCTTACCCAATGCTTCTTCCCCGTTAACTAGCTGGGATGCTATTGCCTGTTACCTGTATGGATGCTACTCAGTTCCCTGCTCTACTGTGTAACCGTACATGTGTTGTAGAGTCTTTGTTCCCCTGCATGACTATCCGCATGGGCGGTCCCTGACTGCTACTGTTATAAACAAAATAAAAGGCAGTCTAATGGAGCGCTAAGAAGGAGAGGATTACTAATCTTATATTAAAGCATCCAAACCTTTATTAAGATGTCCCCTATACGCCACAACGTTTCGACAGTCTACAGCCGTCTTCCTCAGGTTTTGTTTCTTATCTCACTGCTACTGTGGAAGCTATCAGCAGGTTGCAGGGTCCTTTGCAGCTGGTGCAGGGTATACCCTGAGGAAGGTGCCAAGAGGGGCGCCGAAACGCGTTGGTGGAAGTGGAATAAAGGAACCGTCACATCACCCCTAGGACTCCTGTCTTTTTTGGGGGACCAACTGAAACATCCAGGGATAATTCCCCAGTGATAGCAGCGCGGACCGTGGACGCCTATATCCTGATACCTGACTCTCTTCCCACGTGCGAAGTGGTGGTGGAGGTCCAGCGGCAGCTGTCATATGCAAAACGCCTACTAACCAGTTGTGGGGATCACAACTGGTACAGGTTAGTGCACCTGTATTTTCACAAGCACCTTTCACTTAATATCAGTGATAGGGCACTATTTGCGCCTCGTTGTCTCCATTTATATTTTCTAGCACCCTCCGTAGAGACATGGTGACCATATGGGGCAGCATATGAAGGGTTAATTAGGAGTATTACTGTATTGCCGGCTATTGTCGGCATTTACTATTTTATGAATTAAAGCCGGCGGCTCCTCACTGTGGAGGAGATACAGTACGCAATGGGAGGGGAGGAAAAGAGAAAGAGAGGAAAAAGAGCTGATAACAGAAAGTAAAAGAGAGAAAAAAAAAAAAAAGAAAAAAAAAAAATATATAATAGAGAAGGAATGAAGGAGAGGGAAAGAGAGGAAAAGAGCTGATAACAGAAAGTAAAAGAGAAAAAAAACAAAAAAAACAAAAAAAAAAAAACCTGCAGGTATGTGATTGGTTAGAAATAATTGATGTATATTTGTCACACATGCGAGAGGGGGCTGTTTTTTGCTTTTAAATTGTATATATTCTTTTTGTCTGTATTGCCATTGTACTGACGATTAAGTGGGCTAGACCCACGAAACGCGTCCAAGAGCTCCTCTGGAGCATGTGTGATTTTTAAAACTTTTGAAAATAAAAAGGAATTTTGTGGCACCGGATTCTACACCTTTTTCTATTGCTACTGGTGGTTGCCAAGCCACTTTCCGGTTTGCCTGGGAGTCCTGGGAATATTAGGTGGTTGGAGCTAGTCCCTTTTTTTGATTTTCAAACCCTTGGTGGAAGCTCCCACCTTTTCCCGCATCTGGATATAATTCCTTTATCAGGTTAGCGAAGTCTGACCATGGACTCCACGAAAGATTATTTATCTATCTGTCGGAACCTGCGAGCAAAGAAACTGGAAGCTATTTTCTCCGGGGAAGACGTTTTGTGTAGCGACACTCCTGACATTAATAAGGCTTTCCATGCCTTGGAAAAAGTCTTAATTCAACACCTGAAAGTATGGTGGGACCATGCATCTTTGGAGAAATATCTATCCAAAAAGATGATCCCTAGAGGTCTCCGTATCAAGAAAATGGCCACCACCACTTTCAACGAGGAATTTACTTGTAAGTGGAATAATATCCTCACAGAATGTTCACTGAGATTGATTACCTTGATTATTTCTGAGGAGGAGGCAAAATTGGAATCCTTAGAAGTATCGGTAAAAACCTTACAAGATGAAGCAGATAAATTTATATCATTGGACACATATGAGGTCTTATATAATAAGATGCATAAGAAAATAGATGAACTAGAAAAGACCATTATTGAAATGAAGAAATCAAAGTTCAAACGGGATCTGAATGACTATGAAAATGATACGGTTTATGCTTGGAAGCAGTTTACACCTAAAAAACCACGTTCACCGCATTCGCCGTACACCCCGGGACCTCCAAAAACACCCAAGACTCCAGCCCCTAAACCTATTCTGAGGAATCCTCCACAGCAATCAGGTAAGAGGAATGTGAGTTTCTCCTCCCCCGCTTCATCTGGGAGCTCTGAGGGCTCTTTGGACATGGGCCAGGATCATAGCCCGGAGGAAATCCATGCGGGCTATAATACCAGATATGCTTCAGCTCCAAAAAACGGGGGAAAAAGAAAAGGAGGCGGTCAAGGAGAAAATCGGGGGTACAGGAAGAAACAGAAAAAGTAAGTGACATTAACAATTTTGCGGTGATGAATTTATCTGCCAATATATTATCAGAGCCGCAGATATGTCTTTTGGAAAAAGGACTGAACTTTGTACCAAATAAGGACGCTGATTTCTTTCAGACCCTTAAGGATGTTAATCATTTCACCAGAAATTTGACAGTGAGAAGACATTTCTTGGACACTAGTGTGAACAGTGATGTAAATGTGTCTGCTACTAGTGAGATTACAAATAGTAATAATGTGGTGGATTGTTTTCCTTTACAATTGAATCTGAGGGAAATTCTGTCAACAAGGGAATTATATCATTTGAATAAAAATGTGGAGGTGGAGGATTGTAGAAGGGTTAAAAATAAAATTGAGGCATCTAAATTTACAGTGTCTAACCCCATGTACTATCCTATCGCATCACGAGCGTCTGCCATGGAGATTTTCCAGGTCACTATGGAAAGAGACCTGAATAGTCTCCTGGAGAATAAAACTTCTACAAGGAGCAATTTATCTAGGGATGAACAACAAGCACTTTTCTCCCTCAAATCTAATGACAATATTGTAGTGAGGCCATCTGATAAGGGGGGTACAGTGGTGGTAATGGATTCTGGCTTATATAAAAAACAGATAGAAGAAATCCTTTTTGACAAAACCACCTACCGGCCCCTTTTGTCAGACCCTACTAAGGATTTATCAATGGATTTGGATAGATTGTTGGGGGAGGGGGTGGCACTTGGTGCAATAGATCAGAAAACTAGGGATTTCTTATATGTGGACAAACCAGTTGTTCCAGTCTTCCATGCCCTCCCCAAGACCCACAAGGCTGTGTTCCCCCCACCTTTGAGGCCGATCGTGGCAGGGATTGGATCCCTTCATGAGAGACTTTCGGGGTGGGTGGACTCAAAATTGAGGGTCTTGGTGGAGGGCACTCCAGGCTTAATAAAGGATACCAAACACTTGATGCAGGCTGTAGATGGAATGACATGGCAGGAGGATTTCAACTGGTTAACTTGTGATGTAGTGCAGCTGTATTCTACTATCCCCCATGGAAAAGCTATGTGGGTATTACAAGAAACCCTGAAAGAGACGGATGTATTTACTGACAACCAAAAGGAGTTCCTTCTCATGTCTGTAGAATTTCTCCTGAGAAGTAACTATTTTACGTTTAATGAAAGCTTTTATCTACAGCTGTGTGGTTGCCCTATGGGCTCAAAATTTTCCCCTTCACTAGCAATATTATATATGCGAAAATGGGAGGAGAGCTTTATCTATTCTGAGGACTCTCCCTTTAAGGATTGCATACGATGGTGTGGAAGGTACCTGGACGACCTGATCTTTATTTGGGGGGTACCATCCTGGATATCTCCCTCACCATCGCCTGTCCAAATGTTGGAATATTTCCATACAAATGATTTCAATCTACGATTTACAATGGAGGTGCACGGAACTGAAACTCCGTTTCTGGATGTGTATTTAGTGGGTAATGTAAGAACAGGAAAAATTACATCTAGATTGTATCGCAAACCCATTAGTGGGAACTCGGTCCTTAGAGCAGAAAGTAACCACCCTAAGCATGTGATTAAGAATCTGCCGGTAGGGGAATTAATAAGAGCAAGACGCAACTGCACCACATATGTGGATTTCATGAATGAAGCTGATGTTATGACTAAAAGGTTACGATCAAGAGGATACAAAAAATGGATGTTAGATAGAGCAGTGAATATTGCCGAATCAAGGAGTAGGGAATCCCTCCTGGCACAGAAAGAACTAGAAGCCCCTCCGGGACCAATAATACCGACCTTCTCAACACCCTTTAGCAACCAGTACTACGACATCAAACGCACCTTTTTAAAGAATCTCCCCATATTATATCAGGATAGTAAATTATCAGCTATTTTAGATTCAGGATGTAGGGTGGTCCCTAGGAAAGGGAAAGATTTGGGGAATTACTTGTCTCCTAGTATTTATCTGGAAAAAAGAACCCAAAGGAAGACTTGGTTGAACTATAGGGGGATGTTTAAATGTGGTGAAAATAGGTGCACCATGTGTAAATACGTGGATATGGGTGAAACCTTTTGCAATAATCGAACTGGGAAGCAATATAGAATATCTACCTATATCAATTGTAACACGTCCCACGTAGTATATATGGCTACGTGTAGTAGCTGTAACAAATATTACATAGGTTGCACTATCAGATCCCTTAAGGTAAGGATGTCGGAGCACATTACAGGGGCAAATCCCAATTCAAAGACCAATAGAACGGGCTTGTCAGGTTTATCGCACCATTTTAGGGATTTCCATGCAGGTGACCTTAAAACTTTAAAGATCAGAGGCATAGAGAGGATACCCCGTCCATATAGGGGGGGTAATTGGGAGAAAGCACTACATAACCAGGAAAAATTATGGATCCTGCGGCTTGATGCACGGATTCCACAGGGTCTGAACTATAGATCAGATTTGTTATACTTTTATTGATCCTGCGCCCTATGTCTCTTTTATGGTATTTGCTGCTTTGTATAATACATATTGAGTGCACTTGCAATACGATGGCTATACATAATGTATGAATAATCCATTGGGAAAGGAGGTATATGTTTATGTATTCTGTGAATGTAATCTTAGTGGGATCCCCCTACTGTTATGTGGTTGGAGGATTATACCTTTTCTCTTGGAATATACTATTTCTAAAATGTAATAGCCTTGTAGTTGGTGACTTACAATAAGAAAGAAAGATCTTTGTTGTAGTTATCTTTAGATTTCTACACCTGTAATGTTTACCATGTAATTGCACTACTAATATATCAGTTCTTTGCTCTGTTCTTCTCCCCCCCCCCTCTCTCCTTTTTTTTTTCTCTTTTACCTTCTGTTATCAGCTCTTTTCCTCTCTTTCCCTCTCCTTCATTCCTTCTCTATTATATTTTTTTTTTTTTCTCTCTCTTTTACTTTCTGTTATCAGCTCTTTTTCCTCTCTTTCTCTTTTCCTCCCCTCCCCCTCTTCTTCCCCACATATTTTTCCCTTTAACTCTTTTAGAACCTGCAGGTATGTGATTGGTTAGAAATAATTGATGTATATTTGTTACACATGCGAGAGGGGGCTGTTTTTTGCTTTTAAATTGTATATATTCTTTTTGTCTGTATTGCCATTGTACTGACGATTAAGTGGGCTAGACCCACGAAACGCGTCCAGGAGCTCCTCTGGAGCATGTGTGATTTTTAAAACTTTTGAAAATAAAAAGGAATTTTGTGGCACCGGATTCTACACCTTTTTCTATTGCTACTGGTGGTTGCCAAACCACTTTCCGGTTTGCCTGGGAGTCCTGGGAATATTAGGTGGTTGGAGCTAGTCCTTTTTTTGATTTTCACTCCCTGGAGATATGGTGCCCACATCTATTATTAACATTAACCCTTTGTTCATCCCTGCGGCAGCAGGGATGAACAATGAATCCGGCAACCGGATTGCACATTCTGAGCAATCCGGTTACCAGATCCAGGTTTAAAGACACATTTTGAACACAAAATATGTCTGAAGGCTCATGCGATTACCGCATCCGGATCTGGATGCAGTAATCGCAATGAGCGTTCCAAATGTGACCCTAGCCTAACTGTGGAAACTGTTCAGCAAAAGGCTGTGATTTGGCAGTGTCATAGAAAGGGTAGAGCTACACACCACTAGAGAAAACCTGAGATGCCTTCTTTGACCACAAGCCAAGAATTAGCATCCTGGGTGTCAAAAGGAAAAAGACAGCAAATCTGTGCGATATAGGGACAATATATAAAAAAAACACATGTAAACATGTGAAAAATATCTTTAAGGGTACCGTCACACGCCGCAATCTCGCCTGGCAATGTGAGGCGATCTAACGTGCGCGTGCACGTTTTTCATGGTTGCCTAAGATCGCCCATGGCGGCATCATACGCTGCAATATCGCCCTGAAAGTAAGGCGATGTGTTGCTCCGGAAATCGCCTCACCTACAGCGGAACCAATCTTGCCTCATTCTATTGCAGCTTCACACGCCGCAATCTCAAAGGCAATGTGGGCGTACATGTTCAGCGCGTTGAGGAGATAGGCGTGCCACAGTGGTTTACACCGCACCCCATACGCGCTCATTGGACAACGCAACAGCGTTATGATTGGTCAGCCTGCTCTGGAAGGCTGGCTAATACATGACGTCATTTTCTATCGGAATTTGGCACAAATACACGCTCGAGTCGTCAATTGTGGCTCCTGCAACACACTTTCGAGTAGCAAAAGTGTCGCACAGGAGCGATCTTGTGCAGTACAGTGGATTACACTAACAATGGCTAGGTGTGCGTCTGTAGGTGATTGCAGTAAGCTACAAACAACACTATACTTCAATGTGCATTGTTCTTGTAGCGTCTCATCGCCACAACTATGTTGGACTGACAGTAAGTCAGTGGATATGCTATTGTGCTTCTCATGTATGCTCTATTATTGTCGGCTTCCCAACCATATTTTGCGACCCAGCAGCGTCACCAAATTCACACACATAGGGCGATTGCAGTTTGTGGCCCATGGCACACATCTACGATGTGTAGGCCAACATCTGAGCTGTCATGTGTGGCACTATACTCGACAAAGCGCTACTTAATACACGCGGACAACATAGCTTGCGCTATTCAATGGCGCACCTAATTGCACTGATTTTGCGGACGGTTGTGTAGCTGAAGATGTGTGTGGTGCTGAACGGACATCTCTTCAAATATGGCGCCCTGTCAACTGACAGCCAATGGGAACACAGTAGCCAACCCCAATCATCGTAGACAGGGCACAGACTACAGAACGCTTGAGGCATACCTACGGGAAATCATAGGCAATACTCTTTCCATCATTATCGCCCTGTCACACACCACAACATGGAAATCTCGCCTTAAGGATTGCGGCTGATTACTGAGCACTGTTCAGGAATGAAGCGACCCCGAGGGGGGATTTATCACCGCGAAATTGCCAAATCACACGCCGCAACTGTGAGGCAATTTCACGGCGATTTCTCCGGGGTGACATATCGCCTTTATGATTTCCAGGCGAGATTGCGGCGTGTGACAGTACCTTAATGGGTATTATTAGTAAACCACTTAGGCTAGGGTCACACTTGAAAACGTAATTGCGGTGCCCGAATCCGGATTTGGATGCGGGAAACGCAATTACTTTCAGATACATTTTTGTGTCCAAATCTTTTCTTTAAACCACAATGCGGTAACCGGATTGCTCTGGATTTGTAATCCGGAGCAATCTGGTTACCACCTGCTTTGTTCATCCCTGCTGCTGCAGGGATGAACAAAGGGTTAAATAATAAGAATCCATGTGGGCAACATGTCTCTAGGGGGTGTCCACCCCCTCTAGAGACATGCTGTCCACACAGGACGGCATGTCAGGGGTTGACTTAACTTAACCCCTGAGCCGCAATTGTCGGCTTTCTACAATTCATTCTATTAAAACCCGCCGGCTCCTGCATCAGGACCAGTAGCCTATGCGATTTGCATAAGCATTTTACAGTACAGCATCCTCAATGAGGAGCTGTCTGTGTTGCTTACGCAATTTGCGTAAATACTGGTCTTGATACAGGAGCCGGCAGGTTTTAATAGAATGAATTGTAGAAAGCAGACAATTGCTGCTCAGGGGCTAACAGTTAAGTTAACCCCTGACATGCCGTCCTGTGTGTACAGCATGTCTCTAGGGGGGGTGGACACCTCCTAGAGACATGTTGCCCACATGGATTCTAATTATTTAACCCTTTGTTAATCCCTGCTGCAACAGGGATGAACAAAGCCGCACGTATGCCTTGCGGCAGCTGCATGGGCTCCCGTAGGAGCCCATTATAACAAAAAGGCTGCGGCAGAGTAACTGCTGCGAAAACTGCAGCCTGCGTGATTTTTCACACAGGCTGCAAATCTGGAGCCGTTAACCGGATTGCATGTAGTGCAATCCGGTTAACATAATGGGCTCCTAAGGGTAGCGGTTCCTGATCTGGTTTTGAGCTTTTTGACAGCTCAAAACCGGATCAGGATTTAAAAAATCTGCCCCAAATGTGACCCTAGCCTTATCAAAAGGAATCTACTTGTCAAATAAGGCTATGCTCACATGAGCGTTTAACTTGCAGAAGTGCTATCTAACGTTTTATTGGATTGCTCTTACACCAATGTTATACTATGGGGAAGTGCTGATTAGCATACTTTTTCTCATGCCAATTTAGCATGAGAAAAAAAATTACAATATGCTCTATCTGGCAGCATAAATCAGATGGCATGCACTCACTCAAGTCTATGGGTGTGTGCAAAATATCTGACTGCACTGCACTCTCATGACATCCAAGTGCATATGAATTTCCACTGACTCAAAGAACAAAAAAGAGAGAGAATTTTGTTCCCTTTCTCCTCCCAACAGTGTTCTGATTCTCTCATGTGAGAGAATCAGATCACGGCACACTGACGCTTGGATCAAACTCATGAGCCAAGTCTCATTTGCATAATCGTTCTGATTTTGTCGCATGACAATCAATGCTCGTGTAGACACAGCTGAATAATGAGCAAGACCAGCATACAGCATCCTACTTAATTTCATTTATGCAGTAAATCAATATGAAATAAATCAATGTGGTAGAAGAAAAAATAATACCGGACAGACACAAGCTCCCCTCCCTGTCACTATCTGACAACAATCAGACTAAATATACTGAATGTTTTTATTGAATTACATTGTCATATTAAAATTCCACCTCAGTCATGACTGAAAGCAAATTCTTTGGCTGCTAAGGCTGGCTTCACACCACGCCACAATCCAATCCGGACAGCCCGGACCGGATTTTGGCCCCATAGTATCCTATGGAGCCGGATGGCAGCTCTCTGCCATCCAGTTTTCATGTGTCTGGGAGAATACGGGAAGAATCAGATTTTTCTTCCCGGACACAAAAACGGAACATGCAGCATTTTTGTGTCTGGGGGAGAAAAATCTTCCCAAGTCAGATCCTCCCGTATCTGGACACCGGCGGCTGCACGCTGCTGTAATTTCAGGACCGCGGCTAGCTCCCTTAGAGGGATCCGGCTGCACACCAGACTGGAGGGCATTTTTGCCCTCCGGTTCTGTGTGCTAATCTGGTCCGGGGCTGTCAGGTTCGTCCCTGACAGCCCCGGATCGGATTGTGCCGTGATGTGAAGCCAGCCTAAGACATAAATAATTATATATAAAAGGAATGTCTTTGATGCCTAGAACAATAATAGCTCAGCTTTCATTTTTGAAGCACACTATCTGAAATTAAAGCAATGCAGTGATTGTTTGTTATGTGCAAAGAAGACATAGTCTTTTAAAAAAAATAAGTTTTATAAACCTGCCCTAATATGATTCAAATTTTATAAAAGGGGCATAGAGCCGCTTCTCGTTTTAGATTTTACTATCAAAGGGGCCACATTCACAACACAACTGGCAATTTTACAATATCTACCCTTTACTTTTCGCCACCATAACTGAAATATAATATATATGAACAGAACGAGAAAAAGGTAAGCACACTAACATTTTTAGATGCCATTGATTCTTTCTCTGAAGCATCTTTTTTGAATTTCCTGTGGTCTTTGGTATTGGCTTTGCTGCCGACGTGTTTTTTTAATTGTACATTATATATGAAATTAATAGTCAGGTCACTGCTGTTAGCCACTGCATGGCTTTCGAAGCCTGAAGCGGTTTAAGGAAGTTTAAAAGACTGAACATATGTATAGCAACTCATTTTGAAATGACTGTGCATATGTTCATTTTTGTAAGCATATTTAAGAGCTTTTTCAAAGGGTTTCACTGTGGACTCGCCAACAAAAAAGACATCATGAGCACATATCCTTAGGCTTGTTTAGGAAAGCTGCCGAACAATTAGGCCCAAAACGGAAATCTGTTTACTTCTAGTGTAACTATCCATTGCTATTAGCCAGCCATCTCCATACATTAAGCTTTGCGTATGTGTGCATATTACTCACATGAAATCCTGTATTGCTCCTTTCCCAATTTTATTATGAAGTTACATGAAAGTGTGGGTCTTGCTTTCTAATATTTTAAATAACCAACTATGAAC
Source organism: Allobates femoralis (assembly GCA_033576535.1). Classification (NCBI taxonomy): domain Eukaryota; kingdom Metazoa; phylum Chordata; class Amphibia; order Anura; family Aromobatidae; genus Allobates; species Allobates femoralis. Next base: position 468,958,526 of record JARQOC010000003.1, read on the forward strand.
ATAAATTGGTATTTAGCTACATCCTGGCTCCTGCACTATGATTGCCTGCCTCTCCTTATCCAATGAGTAGTTTACCTCCTGAACTCTATATAGGGTCAGAGTCATTGTGACATTATAATGGGAGATTACAAGCAGGGGTGGATTTAGAGTTGCCACGGTCCCGGGCAGTTTAGAGGGTATAGCCACTTAGCACCTGATGTATCAAAATGACAAAGAGTGGTGCTAATTTTTTTACCTTTATGTTTGATACTATATAATAAGAAACAACTATATAACAAAAGGATGCTATATATTGGACTGTAAAAGCTGTAAATAACAAAAGAGAATGGTATATAATAAGGGAGAGCGCTATATACAACAACAGGGAATGCTATGTAATAAGGGCCGACACAATATATAACTACAGGGAATGCTATGTAATATGGGACAGATTGCTCAGTTCACATCATTTAATAGCTTCTTTAAACCAACAGAATACAGCAAACCACTGCCGATTAGTAATGGTTTACAGATTGGTAGTTGTTTAGTGCTGCCAGTCAGTCTGTTTAAACATATCCCTATACAGTACCCCTATACAGAATAAATAACTCCATCCAGTAATTTACCGCTGATGTCTCTTCTGATGACAGCCTTTTTCTTCTTCATCTTGCCAAACTTTCAGGTTGATGATCTAATGCCATTACTCTGTCAAAGCAGTTTGCCAGGCTGATCACCACACCCCTAAAAATAAGAAAAGTCATATTATGTAAACATATATTTCCTGAATTGGAAATCACCGCACGCTGTGCCACTGAATACAGACATGCACCCACCAATAATACATAATTGGCTAATATGCAACCTCCCCATTACAGATGCAAATTGATAATCATCCACCACTGTGCAGCCTGTTCACTATAATTAGCCACCTTTCCACACCCAATAAATTAATTAATTAATTGGCCTCTGGACTCTTTACCTCATTTCATCATCAGACACTTTTCCTCAATGCCACCCACTGTGCACCACCCGCTCCCCCAATTCACTATAATTACATGCCTCTCTCCCCCTATTCATTATGTCATGTCCGCTTTCTCACCCATTCACACTTACTTCATTATAATTTGTCCTCCCCCACCCATAATTCATTAGAATTTCTTCTCAGCCACCCCCCCACCCTCTATTCACTATACTGTCCTCTTTTCCATTTCTATTTCATTCATTTTATTGGAAAAAACAACAGAAAGTTTTCAATACTTGATTCTCTATACGCTCTCCTGTGGCTCCAGTTCTTCTTGTGGCTGGTATATATATGTTGGTGCCAGAATGATGACGTTATCTCACCGGCTGATCCTCATAACAGAAATGGTGACAGGAGCTCCCATTGGGCTGCACTGCCATTCAGTATTGCCAGCAGCGGTACTTCAGGAAAGCTCCCTACCTGGTGATATGTGCTGCTGATGGAAGCACACAAAACATTATTATAATGATGGCAATCTGGCCACGGCACCCTACCCCCTCTTCATGCACACCCATTCATGAATCTGGAGTGTCTATAAAAAAAAATGATTATATGGAATATGAAAATAAGCTTTGTAATCAAATAACCAGTTAAACACTTCACCCCCGAGACTGTTTTGTCCCTAATGACCAGGCCATTTTTTGCAATTCTGACCAGTGTCAGTTTATGAGATAATAACTCCGGAACTCTTCAACATATCCCAGTGATTCTGAGACTGTTGTTTTGTGATATATTGGACTTCTGTCGAGCACCAGGCCCTGGGGTACACGGGTATCAGGCTCGGTGGGGTGTTTTCAACGGGGATGTCACGGGTGGCAGCGCATGAGCCCGTGGCCTGGGTGACACTTCAATAAGGGATTATGTACAGAGGATAAGAGTTTGTCATGTGACGCCATCTGTAGTACCTGGTGATGGGTCACCAGCGCCGCCACAGTCCTCCGGAGGTCGATGCTAATGCGGCTGAGTTGGCAAAGCTCCCTATAGGTGGAGCTGGTCCTCCGAGGCAGCGTAGTGGGAAGGGGCAGTTTGGAATAGAACTTGAGGTCAGGGTAGGGAGTGGTGGAGCAGTCTATAGAGCACCATGAACGGAGTGGAATAACTCACACACACTGAAGCAAGTCTCTTTTACCTTTTATTGGTGGTATGGCAGGTAAAGACGTCCAGGGCACTGTCGGGTGACCAGGTGCGCAGTGAGCAGCAAGTGGGTATAAGGCCTCCTCAGCTTCTCTGCAGTTACTGAAGCCCTGTCTGCATGCAGCCAGACTGGCCTCCTTACTTCCTCTGGTCCTCTCTCTCTCCTCCTGCGCGGTCCACGGGTTACCCTCTCTGACCACTGCTTTGTGACTCCTTACTACGGTGTCTGGCTCTCTCTTTCTGGGTACGCAAGGGGACCGGGTGACTGAAGTCTCCACGGTATGATGGGGTTTTCTGCAGTCTGGAAGTAATCCTGCAGGTGCGGATGCCCGAAGTCCGGTACATCATGGGTGAACCTCCACCGGTTCCTCCCTCCCTTGGCTCTGCTCCTTGTCTTCTGTCCCCACTCCTAGGCTTAGCTTAGTGTAGAAGGGCCACTCCGGGTCACTGGTTCGGGCCAAACCACGGCACCACTCACCAGGACGTCTTCGCAGCTCTCCTAGCGTCTGCACACTCTGACTAACACCTCCCCCAGGAGCAGTATTTATAGGGGATCTCACCTAAAGTCAGTGAGTGTAGCTCCCTCTACTGTGCTGGGGTGGAAGCTGTTGCATGTAGTAGGTACCTGCTGTGGAAACCCAGCTGTGCTGTAGGGAAGGCTGTGGCTACCTGTGTGAGCAGGGCGCCACACTTCATGCTAGTGGTAAATTTAGGATAATAGTTTTGCGTTGATTTGTTAAAAAAAACTGAAATTTGGTGAAAATTTTGCAATTTTCAAACTTTGAATTTTAATTCTGTTAAACCACAGAGTTATGTGATTCACCCAAGGGCCTATTGGGACTCGGTACCCGGGCGTGGAGTTGCAGGGATGTCACTGGTGGCCCACTCAGACCCATAGCCTAAAAATTGGGGAAGTTGTGGAAAAGGGAATAAAGTTTATCATGACGCCACCTGTGGATTCTGGTGAATGCTGCTTTGGGCCTCCGGGGATGACGGTCGGGCAGCTGGGTGGTATAGCTCCCCGCAAGCAGAGCTGAGTCCTTGGAGCTGTGGTGAGGTGAAAGGCATTTGGAATATGGAGTAGTGCAGTGGTTCGGATGAAAGGAGACACTGAGGCTGTATGACTCTGTACGGGTACTTTTACTAGAACCTGTTCAGATGGCAGTTTAGGTTACAGCTTTTACAGTCTTTAGATGGGTAGCTGGCCAGGTAGTCGCAGAAGTGGGTAAAGTCTTTTTGAGGTTCCCGCAGTATACCTTCTTTTGTCAATCTCATGTCCTGCTGTTCTGTCTTGAGCCTCCTCACTTTCCTTGCGCTGCCCTGCACGTTCTGAACAGGAATGTCTGGGCTGCTGAAGAAACCCACGACGGCCGGAGTCGACGGCTTAGGGGGTAAACTCACCTGTACCGTTTCTCGGAGCCGGCACTCCATTGGTGGACTAGGATTTCCCCAGACTATGGACGGTCCGATACGGGGTTTCCTCTTTCTTATCCTGGGCTGCCTTTTTCTCTCAGGCCCCCTCTCTTGGAGACCCATCTCTCTCTTGGGCTCCCACCTTGCTTCCTTCCTCAGACCAAACTAGAACTGTCTGTGTGACTTCCCGCCTCACCTAACTCCGCCCCTCTGGGACTGGGTCTCTGTCCTAAGATTTAACCCCTTCATCCCTGGCTAGTGGGCGTGAGTGCTAGGATGGGAACCTCATGTTGACTTTACACTCCCCTGTGACAAGAATACTGCACACTCTATTGTGGGTACAGTACCTACTGTGGTGCACTGACCAGTGGGGCGCCATGTATGTCCCATAAAATAATCAATAAATAACATTACCCACATGTCTACTTTACATCAGCACAATTTTGGAAACAATTTTTTATTGTTAGGAAGTTAGAAGGGTTCAAAGTTCATCAGCAATTTCTCATATTTCCAACTAAATTTACAAAGCCACTTATTTATGGACCACATCACATTTGAAGCGACTTTGAGGGGCCTATGTGACAGAAAACACCCAAAACTGACACCGTTCCAAAAACTGCATCTCAAAATATGTTGGGCAATTTGTCCTGAGCATGCTGATACCTCATATGGGGCGAAAAACCACTGTTTGTGCTCACGGCAGGGCTCTGAAGGGAGGGAGTGATATTTTGGAATGCAGATTTTGATGGAATGGTTTGTGGGTGTCATGTCACTTGTAGAGATCCCCTGTGTGTCAAAACAGTGGAAACTCCCCCACAAGTGACCCCATTTTGGAAAGTAGACCTACATGGAATTTAATTTAATATGTGGTGAGCACCTTTAATCCCCAGGTGCTTCACAGATTTTAATGACGTTGAGCTGTGAAAATGAAAATATGAAGGCTAAAAGAACTTATTTGTAGAAAAAAAGGATTTTTTTTTTATTTTCACATAGGCAACATTATACAATGGACTCCAAAATATGTTGGACAATTTCTCTTGAGAATGCTGATACTGCATAACGGGTGGAAAAACTATTTTTGGGTGCATGGCCAGGTTCGGAAAGGAAGGAGTGAATTCTACGCTATGCACCTATAGGGTCATTCCATGTCAAGTGATCCAAAAATGAATATTTTTTTTCCCTGACGTCCTCAGATTTTTTTCATTTTTTTTCTATATGAAGAACAACTTTAGTTAATTACAAAAAAAAAAGTTTTGAATTTTTTTCTTTATCAGTTAATTTTTTACAGATTTTTAAAGTTTTAAAAAAGTGCGAATTTTGGCCTGGTATGGCTTTACATTTTCTATCATATCTCGGGCTAGAAATAAGATAGAGAAACAAAATAAACACTAATCTACTCAGAACTGTGCAGGCTATTACCAGATATGTCACAAGAGGATCTTTGTTAATATTTTACCCATGTGATCGCAAGCGCAAAACTTTAAAACGCATTTCCGAAAAATCGGCGCGCTTTAAATTTTTCAAAAACTGCCCATGTGTCTGCTATGCTCTTAGCCACATCTGTACCAAATTTCAAGATGGGATCATATTTTAAAATATTTTAATATTAATAGCGTCAATGGGTCATTCTATATCAAGTGATCTAAATATGAATATTTTTTTTTACCTGACGTCTTTAGATTTTTTTTATTCTTTTTCTTTATGAAGTACAACTTTAGTTAATTACAAACTAAAAGTTTAGAATTTTTTTCTTCAACAGTTAATTTTTTACAGATTTTTAAAGTTTAAAAAAAGTGTGAATTTTGGCCTGGTATGACTTTACATTTTTTTATCTCAGGCTAGAAATAAGATAATGAAGTGGGAGAGGCATCATTTTACTCAGAACGGTAACAGCTTTCATTTGATATGTTACAAGACTATGTTTCTTTATATCAAATTCAAACTATTGACGGGCAATTGTGAAAAAATGACTGATTGTGTTCTTGGTTATATTTGTGCAGAGATTCAACTTGGGACCTGTCAAATTTATATATTTTTTATTTTATGGTTGTATGAGTTATCACAACTTATTGAATAAAACATTTATATGCAACAAAAAAGAAACACAAAAAATAAATCCCATAAGTGCCAGGATAAATACATCTTAATCATCAGAACACAATGCTCAGCATTTTCAACTTGAATGTATTGAACAAACCAAAAGAAGAAAGGTGATCATATCCTCAAGTTTGATTAAACAAGATTAAAAGAACCAAATATGTTAACCCCTATTTATACATAAAAATTTGTTTTCTATTCTATCACTAAACATGTGATTTATGAAGTGTTTAATAAGAATAGTACAGTAGTTAAATCATCGTTCTATAAATTATGAACTAATCAAACAATTAATAGTATGTTTTTAAAGTGGCATTTTATCAATTTGTCCCTTCTAGTGGGTGAAATGTAATCTTGTCCATAAACGCTTACTAGCAATCGCCATTTCCTTGTGTGTCAAAGAGTATGCCCGGCCTGTCACGGTGTTAGGCTCCACCTGAGTTAATATCTGATTTTTGTGCACTTTTACAATGTCTGGCTTTCTTGGATACACAAAGGATGGCGCTGGACCAGAAGGATGCAATAAAGTCAATTCTACTTCTTCATTTTCACAATCTTTGGAGAGTACAGTAGCCAGCCACCAGTGCCAATCATATTCATATTTTTTCAAAAGGATTGCAACAGTGTCTATGATAAAATGCTGTTTCTTGAGAAGTAGCAGCCATTGCTGTGTGGGAAAAATAAAGTTAATATTAAGTAAGGAAGATAGGTAATAAAAATAAAGATTTACAGTACACTTGAGATAGAACTGTATTACTATAAAGTGAGTTTTAGGGCTAGCGCGCACAGTTTTTTCTGTCTGCAGATACACACTGCAGTTTTGGCAGCTTGTTTTTCTACTAATGGCAGCTTTTTTTATATAAATGATAAATGCTGCGTTTATTGCAGCGATTAAAAAGTAGTTCAAGCAGTGATTTACTCACTCTTGAGTGTTTCCAAAAACACTGCATGTGGTGAACCCCATAGAAATCAATGGGGCTGTTTTTCTGAATGATGATCCCTAAGAATAGCACTGTGTGTATTGGCCCTTAATAATAAAAGCATTAAACTATTAATATATTTACTCTCCCATATTTTAGTACACAGCCTTGATGGCTTTGTACAGACTATTGTTTGTTCAGGAGTGAAGATGTCCAGACATGTCAGGACATGAAAGGTCTGAACGAGCTGTCTTACTTCCTGAATGCAGTGGGTAGACACTTAGCATGATTGACAGAGCTGCTGGCCTATCATCTGCTCTGCATTCACTGTCTATCCCTGTGCTTTCTCAGGTTGAGCCCTAACAAAGCTTTTTCCTATATGTCCTCTCCTGCTTCTAAGCTGTAACATATCAAAATAATGCAGTAATGTCTAAAAATAATGGATTTGATAAATATAGATCCCTTGATTTTAGACCACAGGTTGAACAGATCTGAATTCAAGATTTTTGAATTGACACTATAATAGTTAAATATTTTAAAATATGATCCCATCACGATCCCACCTTGAAATTTGGTACAGATGTGGCTAAGAGCATAAAAGACACATGGGCAGTTTTGGAAAATTTTTATTAAAACGTTTTTTTCGAAAATGCGTTTCAAAATGTTGCGTTTGCGTTCGCATGGGTAAAAAATTAAAATGAACAAATATACTCTTGTGACATATCTGGTGAAAGCCTGGTCAGTTATGAGTAGAATGGTGTTTATTTTGTTTCTCTATCTTATTTCTAGCCCAAGATAAAAAAAAATGTAAAGTCATACCAGGCCAAAATTCACACTTTTTTTAAACTTTAAAAATCTGTAAAAAATTAACTGATGAAGAAAAAATTCTAAACTTTTAAATTGTAATTAACTAAAGTAGTACTTCATAAAGGAAAAAAAATAAAAAAAATCTAAAGACGTCAGGTAAAAAAAAATATTCATATTTAGATCACTTGATATGGAATGACCCATTGACGCTATTAATAGTAAAATATTTTAAAATATGATCCCATCGCGATCCCAACTTGAAATTTGGTACAGATGTGGCTAAGAGCAAAGCAGACACATGGGCAGTTTTTGAAAAATTTAAAGCGCGCCGATTTTTTGGAAATGCGTTTTAAAGTTTTGCGCTTGCGATCACATGGGTAAAATATTAACAAAGATCCTCTTGTGACATATCTGGTGAAAGCCTGTATAGTTCTGAGTAGAATGGTGTTTATTTTGTCTCTCTATCTTATTCCTAGCCTTAGTTATGAGGAGAAACGTAAAGGCAGGCAACAGCGAAATTCGCACTTTTTCCGAACTTTGAAAATCATTTAAAAAAAAAAAATTTTTTTTTTAAATTTTCTCTTCACATTTTTCATTGTCTGACATGCTATTATCAAATAACAAAATCTCAAAAGAATTAAAAATATAGAGGTAATAATCATTGGTTCACTTGACATGGAATGACCCTATACTGCAAATTTCCCATGTTTTTTTCTGTGATTTTCCCAAGTTTTTTCTTCATATATTAGACAATTCCAAAGTGCAGCATCTTCCCTGCAAAGTGTACAGGAAATTAGATGTGTGCCCATGCTGCGGATTTTACGTTGGCAGAAATGGCGCACATTTTCCAGTAGAACAATCTGCAGCACTCAATATCAGCTCCAAAATATTCTGCAAATACGCAGCACTTTTCACATAGTATTTGTTGTGTATTTTGTACAGATTTTGCGCTGATGATGTGGCGCTCCACTGTATTTTTGGTCACCAGCCCAGGTACAACAGGCAGGTACATGCTGCCACCCACCCCCAGGTGTCTAGTTGTACCTGGCTGGTAATCAAAATACAGTGGAACCATTCTTTTTTTAATTATTTCTTGAAATAATTTAAAACAATGATGTAGGGCTTCATCATATTTTTGATTTCCAGCCAGGTAAAACTAGGCAGTTGGGAGCTGGCATCATCAACATGGAGAGGCTCAAGTGTTTTGGGACCCCCATGCTATGAAGTGCAGCCCACAGCCACCCCAGAAATGAATGAATGCGCCATTTTCTGGTGCCGTACACAGACTCCTCCAGTTGCACTCGTACCGGTGGCAAACTGGGTAATGAGGGGTTAATGCCACATTTGTATTGACAGCTGGCACTAAGTCCGAAGTTCATAATGTCGCTACAATGTTAGACCCGGCCATTGGGAACCTATAAGTAAATGGTAAATAGGACACAACACACAGAAACAAATCATTTTATTATAACAAAAAACACAAACAACCAAACACATATTTATATTCCAGCTTTATTACCCCCACATACCCTCCAACGTAAGTCACCTCTGCTACATCCATTGACTGCAGCAACGGATCATGTGTCCTCTTGCTGAAGTCTCTGGGGTCACACTGATTGTAGCTGCGCTGTATGGCAATGATCTGATTGCCATACAGTGCAGCTCTGAGGGTACCTTTACACGCCGCTACTGGCGGGTGGATACAACCAGCTACTTGCGAGAAATGTATCTTGCATCGGCAATATACCCCGTAGTAGCGGCGTGTGAAGACGGTAGTAGCCACCCGGCAGTAGCGGCACCTGTTTCCGAGCACTGCCTTGAAACAGGTGGCTACACAGCCGATTGTAGCGACCTGTATCGGCGTGTAAAGAAGCAACAGAAGGGTTGTTTCTACACCATGCTATGTACCTGGTATGTAGCTGGGGCGTGACACAGGCTCCGGGTTACCGCGCCCCATCAGCGATCATTGGAGGAAGCTCCTGCATTACGATTGGTAGTCGCTGCATAGGGAGGCATATTTAAGGAGCTGACCAGTCACACTACACAATTGCTCGAGCATCATGTATTAAACAGCCTTCTGCGATGCCTGCCCAATCGTGATGTTCTTGCTTTGTCCTATCAGCGTACAGACATCTCGTACTCCACAATTGTGGCACGCCTATGTGTTGTCCCTGCTGCAACGTGTCCGCCCATATTAGCTTGTTGTAGCGGTGTGTAAATGAGGTAAGGTGAGCTACAGAAGGTAACTTGAGACACCCGGCGGTGTATCTAGAGATAGATGTAACCTACTGTAGCGCACCTTGTGGCAGCGTGTAAAGGTGGTGCGATTACCGTTTGCAACCGTTTGTGCGTGCTCGTGCACGTGAAGTAGCTGGTTGTATCCACCCACCAGTAGCGGCGTGTAAAGGTACCCTCAGTGCTGCAGACCCAAGTCCCAGAGCTCACATGATCTCTGAGGCTTGTGTCAGGTGATCAGATGTTGTTATGGCAACTTCAGTTTGCCATGGCAATATCGGGTTAACATGGTGATGATCAGCCTATGCCAATTATATTATGACTGGTCGATGACCATGGGGAAAGGTGAGTGACATTGCGCTCCCTCTCCCTGGACCCCAAGTGCTGTGGCCAGTAAGCAGTCCCTGCTTTTCACATTGCTTGTCCTCAGCCTCATCTCCTCCATGCAGTGGATGAGGCTGGGGAGGAGGAGGCGGGCACAGGAGTGGAGGGGTGGAGGGGTGGTGGGTGGAGGCAGAGGTGCGGCAGGCACAGGAGTAGAGAGGTGGCAGACAGAGACAGAGGGGTGGCGGGCACAGGAGTGGAGGGGCAGTAGGTGAGGCAGAGGGGTGGTGGGCACAGGAGGGGAGGGACGGCGGGCAAATATGATGATGGGAGTGATCCCATCAGATCACTCCCAATAGTGATGGAGGGGGTGATAATGCCAACCCCACCACTGCAGCCTATGGAAGGGGCTATTACAGCCCCAATCATAGATGGAAAGTAATTAACAGGCAATTTAATTGCCTGCTCATTACAATCGCTGGAATTGGCTGTTCATAATTGAACAGCCAATCACAGCAATCATGGATACGGGGTGAAGAATCCACTCCCAGGAAGGACAAGCTGCAGTATCCAGTGTATAGAATCACAGGATATTACAGTTGATTTCTCTTACCGTGGCCAGGGTGCTACATTTGCACAGCAGTGAATCCTTACGTCGCTGGTTGAGAACGACTTTTCTTTTTTGACATATGGGTTCGTCGCTGGTCGGAAAGGGGTTAAACATACAAAAACTAATATTGGTCAATCCCTAGAATAATGAGGAGAGTATGATCCAGACTAGGGAAAGTTTATTAAAAAAAATTTGAATTAATGGTCTTATTGCATTTTTTTACACCCTAATAATAGAAATAAAGAGGTTGATACAAGTTTCCACTCTTCCGGAAACCAATGCATCTCAAACAATCAAACAATACCAGTAAGGCAGTAAAGCATTGTAAAGCTCCAAGCTCTATTAATCATTTGAAAAACATTGTAGATTTTGCAGACAGCACATGAACGATTAAATATTACATTTTTGTTTTGCATACTTATAAAGTTCCTCGACATGAGTAATTAGCTATTAAACAGAACGGCACATTTCTCAAGCTTGATGAAAGTAATGGCTTCTATGTTATTGTGCAGTATTGCCTTCACTCCTATGTCTCTGATGCTTTTGGCTGTTTGGATTTATTTATAATTTCACACTTCATTAATTAGACTAATTGGCAGAACCCAAATATGATTTATTTTATGGTAAAACTAGAAGAGCCATATCAAGCTCATTGCAGAAGTGGAATCTTTGTTAATTAAAGTTCATTCCAGAGGAAGAACTGTTCTAAGTTGAACAAATATGGGTGGAAAGGCTCAATTTAATCTATAAGTGGTCATTAATAAAAGGTCTGATGAGTTGAGGTATCCATGAAACTAAACTACAGTTGTGGCCAAAAGTATTGACACCCCTGCAATTCTGTCAGATAATACTCAGTTTCTTCCTGAAAATGATTGCAATCACAAATTCTTTGGTATTATTATCTTCATTTAATTTGTCTTCAATGAAAAAACACAAAAGAGAATGAAGCAAAAAGCAAAACATTGATCATTTCACACAAAACTCCAAAATGGGCCAGACAAAAGTATTGCCACTCTCAGCCTAATACTTGGTTGCACAACCTTTAGCCATAATAACCGCGATCAACCGCTTCCGGTAACCATCAATGAGTTTCTTACAATGCTCTGCTGGAATTTTACACCATTCTTCTTTGGCAAACTGCTCCAGGTCCCTGATATTTGAAGGGTGCCTTCTCCAAACTGCCATTATTAGATCTCTCCACAGGTGTTCTATGGGATTCAGGTCTGGACTCATTGCTGGCCACCTTAGAAGTCTCCAGTGCTTTCTCTCAAACCATTTTCTAGTGCTTTTTGAAGAGTGTTTTGAGTCATTGTCCTGCTGGAAGACCCATGACCTCTGAGGGAGACCCAGCTTTCTCACACTGGGCCCTACATTATGCTGCAAAATTTGTTGGTAGTCTTCAGACTTCATAATGCCATGCACACGGTCAAGCAGTCCAGTGCCAGAGGCAGCAAAGCAACCCCAAAACATCAGGGAACCTCCGCCATGTTTGACTGTAGTAACCGTGTTCTTTTCTTTGAATGCCTCTTTTTTTCTCCTGTAAACTCTATGTTGATGCCTTTGCCCAAAAAGCTCTACTTTTGTCTCATCTGACCAGAGAACATTCTTCCAAAACATTTTAGACTTTATCAGGTAGGTTTTGGCAAACTCCAGACTGGCTTTTTTATGCCTCGGGGTAAGAAGTGGGGTCTTCCTGGGTATCCTACCATACAGTCCCTTTTCATTCAGATGCCGACGGATAGTACGGGCTGACACTGTCGTACCCTCGGACTGCAGGGCAGCTTGAACTTGTTTGGATGTTAGTCGAGGTTCTTTATCCTCCATCCACAGAATCTTGCGTTGAAATCTCTCGTCAATTTTTCTTTTCCGTCCACATCTAGGGAGGTTAGCCACAGTGCCATGGGCTTTAAACTTCTTGATGACACTGTGCACGGTAGACACAGGAACATTCAGCTCTTTGGAGATGGACTTGTAGCCTTGAGATTTCTCATGCTTCCTCACAATTTGGTTTCTCAAGACCTCAGACAGTTCTTTGGTCTTCTTTCTTTTCTCCATGCTCAATGTGGTACACACAAGGACACAGGACAGAGGTTGAGTCAACTTTAATCCATGTCAACTGGCTGCAAGTGTGATTTAGTTATTGTCAACACCTGTTAGATGCCACAGGTAAGTTACAGGTGCTGTTAACTACACAAATTAGAAAAGCATCACATGATTTTTCTAACAGTGACAATACTTTTGTCCACCCCCTTTTTTATGTTTGATGTGGAATTATATCTAATTTGACTTTAGGACAATTCTTTTTGTGTTTTTTTCATTGAAGACAAATTAAATGAAGATAATAATATCAAAGAATTTGTGATTGCAATCATTTTCAGGAAGAAACTGAGTATTATCTGACAGAATTGCAGGGGTGTCAATACTTTTGGCCACAACTGTATGATACAAATATAAGCACTAAGTATAGAGAAAAAGGCTTTGAGACCTGAATTCTGAATTGTTATCAAAATTCAAAATACAACCCAAGTAGATGTAGAGCACTGGATTCAGCTACATCCCAAATGCCAAAAGGTAAAAAATACCTAAATTTAACATCTCTACTAATATGGTCATTAGTTGGATAGTGCATACTAATATACCGTAACTGAAAGGGTATGTGCCCACAGGATGTTTTTCCAGCAGTCCTGAACACAGCAAAACCTTTCCTGGTTTCAAGGATCCTAGCGTCCTTGCTAGGAGACATGATGCATTCAGGTCCTGTATTTTTATCATTCTTTTGTGCGTTTTTTGTGCGTTTTACTGTGTTTTTGCTTCGGTTTGGATGCTGCGTTTTTTCAGCGTTTTTGCCATTTTTTGCAGCAAAAACGCAGGAAAAATAGAACATGATCAATCTTTCCCATCCTCAGCAAATCCGAAGGGATTTGACACTATTTGACACTTGCAAAACCAATGTGTGGGCACAGCGTTTCTGTGAAACACATTGGTTTTGCTGGGAATCCCAACCGCAGGAACAAATTACCATACATTAACACAAAACTAATGGTAAACTGCATGCAGAAACTGCAGCAAAAATGCAGCAAAAACGTCCTGTGGGCACATACCCTAAGGCATAACGTTTATGTGACTGACATGTAATCTGTATTATGTGCATTAGGCTACGATGAGTTTTTCATAAGTTTATTAAACTGTGTATTTTCACTTTATCAAAAACACAGTATCTTAGAGCAAGAATCGATACCTGTAAAAGTGGGGTGCTACTAGATACTAACCATGCAAGGTGCCCAAATTTTTACATAGGCCAATTGTCCATTTTGTCATTTTTACAATTTAAAAGATGAAAATACCGTATATGTTTTCTTGCCTAAAACACAAATGAAATGTGTCATCTTTAACTTTATGCCTTTTAGAGATTATTTAATCTTCAACTTGTTTAACTGTTCACAATAACAGTGATTTTGACAATGGGTGCCCAAAAATTTCATGGGTAGCAGAAAATCTACGGATAAAAAACACACATTTTTACTGCATTTCTGCTGTGGAAATGCATCAAAAATGCATATAATCCACACATGACTGCAGCAACAAATTTTTGTTAAATACTGAGGAGTATCAAAAACAAAGCAGCTTTATTTAAAACAAGACATACCAAAACAACAAAGAATAGCTTGCCAGTTCAGCACTTAACAGGGTAAGGATCTGACTCATCAAACAGTGTCACGACGTTTAAGGGCATTTGGTGAGGAGTATGTTGTGTGGACAGAGGAGAAGTGGTGCACAGTTAATTTTAGTGATGAAAGTTTAACCCCTTCATGACCCTGGAATTTTATGTTTTTCATTTTCGTTTTTGCTCCCCTGCTTCCAAGAGCCATAACATTTTTATTTTTCCATCAATATAGACATATGATGGCTTGTTTTTTGTGGGACAAGTTGTACTTTCAGATGCAATCATTTATTTTACCATATAATGTACAGGGGAATTGCAAAAATATTCCAAGTGCAGTGAAATTGCAAAAAAAAGTGAAACTACACGTTTTTTTTTTGGTTTTTCAGTCGCCATGTTCACTATATGGTAAAACCAACATGACGGTGTGATGCCTCGGGTCAGTACAAGTTCGTAGATACCAAACATGTATACCTGTATACTGATATCTAAGTGGTGTGAAAAAATTCAGAAGTTTGAAAAACAAAATCACACTTTTATTGCCATGTTCTGCACCCTGTAGTGTCCTCATTTTTCATGATCTGGGGCTGTGTGATGGCTTATTTTCTGGTCGTCATAATGGGAGACCCAGACAATGGGGTTTAGGGCTCTGCCCTCCGGAGGTCACACTAGGTACTACAAGTTTGTAGACACCGCCTCCTCCGCTTATAAACCCCCACCGTAGGAGACATCCTCAGTTTTAAACTTAGTGTGCTCGGAGGATCACGCTTTGCTTGCACTTCACTGCATTCTCACAGCTTACGTGATGGCGTATGAAGACAAGGTAAAATGGTCCCGCTCGGGACCCCCGACAGCCTCCCCGCTCACCCTCTGCGGAACACGCTGGTGGAGGTACCGGAGGGCTTTTAGCCTGGACACTTCAGTGTTCTCCCGGTACGCTGTCGCGCTCCTTTCCTTTCCATCCCTCCATGGAGGCTCTGGTAAGGGGGAGCCTGGAGCCTTGCACAGCTCCGCTCCGTCCGAGGCCTCCCTAAATGGTGCTTACAGACCGGACGGAGCCAGCCCAGTCCGAGGCCTCCCTAAATGGTGCTTACACTCCGGACTGGTGCTGTACCCCCGTCCGAGGCCTCCCTAAAGGTGCTTACAGACCGGACCGGCACTGAGGCACCTGGTGTGTCTCCTGTGTGCCTGGGGGTAGTGTCTGTCACTGTGGTGTCATGACACTCAGACCGCGCGGTTACCCTCGGGTCCGCGGTTCTGGCGGTGACCCTGTGCTGGGGTCTCCCTGGCTGACCGCCCTGTGTATCACAGGGGCTGAGGCTGTAGACTGCGGGTGTTTTGTGTGTACATGCAGTCTGAGAGTGTGTGTGGTGATATTCACACTCTTTTCCCGCGCTGCGGGCTCCGGCACCTCCATTGCTGAGGCAGTCTGGAGGAGGAGGAGGCAGCCCTTATGGTGACATCACCGCTGGGCGTGTTGTGTGTTCTTCCCGCGTGTTCCTGGCTCCGCCCACATCTTCACTGTCGGCGGCCATCTTCTCCCTCACTTCCCGGCTGGGATCTGGCTGCAGCGCGTGTCTGCACTTGCAAGGGAGACCGGAACTCGCGGAGGTCACACACACACACCGCTTCCTCCTACCGCTTTACTGCGGTCGGTAAGCCACCGGGATTCCCGGTTTGTTTGTGAACTTTGGCTTATATTCCCCTCACTGTGGAGATGTCCTCAGTTGGGAAGCATGCTGCTAAGGCGGCGGTGGTCCCCAGTGCCTGTGTTACATGCAACGGGACACTGGTGGAGGGGTCCTGCAATAACTGCGGACGCCCAGAGGCCCGGTCTGCTACTACTGAGTCTGCAAATCCGGGATTATACCCTGAGGTTCAGGTGATCCCAGGGCCATGGGAAACGCAGAATAAGATCAATGAATCTCTGCTGTCCCAGATGTCCTCCATGTCGCAAACCCTGGAGGCACTGCATAGGAGACTGGAGAACCCAGCTACTCCTCCTAGTTACCCCCGGGTGTCTCTTACTTCTGCTGTAAGACCCCCTAAGCGAGCCCGTGAGGCTTCTCCTGAGCTCCAGACTCTCTCTGAGGAGGAGCGTTCCTCTGATGGTGAGGAAGATGATGGGGGTTCTACTCTTGGGTCTATGTCTGAACCTCCAGATGGGGTGGAGGATCTGGTGTCCTCCATCAATGAGACATTGCGTCTTGTCACTCCTCCTGAGGAGGTGACTGTACACCCCAAGGAGATATATCAATGGCTGCGGCCAGAGGCTAGACCAAGTGGCTCCTTCATGGACCACACTAATTTCGGAAGGGTGATTAAAGCTCCCAGGTTGCATCCTGGGCGGCGTTATGTCCGTAAAACTAAGGACAATCGCTTTCCCTTTCCCCAGGAGGCGCTCCAGGAATGGTCGCAGTCTCCCAAGGTGGATGCTTCCATGACTAGGATTGCTGCGCGCTCCTTGTTTTCTGCCTCTGATAGCTCCTCGTTGAAGGATGCTACTGATAGACAGGTCGAGCAACTCGCCAAGTCTTCCTATGAGGCTGTGGGGTCTTCGTTTGCCCCTAATTTTGCCGCGGTCTGGACCCTACAAGCGATTACTATCTGTTTGGATGGTATCACTGATCTAGCTAGGTCCAGTCCAGAGGTCCTGGCTCTCACTGAGAGAGCAAGGGCCTATGCGGACTATGCCAGGACGGCATCTTTGGAAACTGCCACTCGCTCTGCTGTGGCCTCGGCCAATGCAATTGCGATCCGCAGGCTGTTGTGGCTGCGTCTTTGGGACTCAGATGCCACATCTAAGAAGATTTTACAAAATCTTCCGTTCGCTGGTGACAGGCTTTTCGGCACCGAACTGGACAAATTGATAAAGGATTCTGCTGAGTCTAAGATCCCGCAGAATAAGCCTAAGCCACGGTACACCGTGAAAAGGAACCCTAAGCAGTGGTCCTTTCGCTCCGGTTCACAGTCATCAACGGCGTCCACTCGCTCAGACCGAGGGGGCAAGCCTGCTACTCAGTGGCGTTCCAAGAGTCGTCAGAAGAAGCCGGCGGGGGCAGCGGCTGCCACCCCCAAGCCCGCCTCGACATGACTCGCTCTCTCATCCTGCCTCCCCACAGGTGGGGGGCCGCCTGTCCCGCTTTCAGGACAAGTGGCTTCTTCACATTCAAGATCAGTGGGTTCGAGACGTAGTCTCAAGAGGTTACAGGATAGAGCTGACGTCACAACCAATACACCGATTCCATCGGTCGGTTCCATCTCCAGAAAAGGCTCAGGCTTTTCACCTGGTGTTGGAGGGACTCCGCAGAGACGGAGTGGTGGTCCCTGTGCCCACGGAAGAGAGGTTCAGGGGTTTTTACTCCAACCTCTTTATTGTCCCAAAGAAGGACGGCTCTTTTCGCCCGGTGTTGGACCTCAAGTTGTTCAACCGTCACGTGTTGGTTCGGAAGTTCCGCATGGAATCCCTGCGCTCAGTGATCGCAGCTGTGTCACAGGGAGACTTCCTAGCGTCCATCGATATCAGGGACGCTTACCTTCACGTCCCCATTGCACCAGCTCATCAGCGCTGGTTGAGATTCGCAGTGGGGGAAGAGCACTTCCAATTTGTGGCACTGCCATTCGGGCTAGCCTCAGCACCACGGGTGTTCACAAAGGTGATGGCCTCCATGATGGCTCTCCTGCATGCGCAGGGACACGCCGTCATACCCTATTTGGACGACCTGTTGGTCAGGGCGCCATCGGAAGACCTTTGTCGGGTGAGCCTGGAGGTGACCATGAAGTCCCTGGAACGGTTCGGGTGGCTTATCAACATTCAAAAGTCGACCCTGGTTCCGACCCAGTCATTGACATATCTGGGCATGGACTTCCACACGGACTCGGCCCTGGTGTCCCTACCTCAAGCCAAGCAGCTTGCGATCCAATCAGGAGTGCAGAATGTCCTCCTGTCTCCACAGTCATCCCTACGGGTATTGATGAGACTGGTGGGTCGCATGGTAGCGGCGATAGAGGCGGTGCCGTTCGCACAGTTTCGCCTCCGTCCTCTCCAGCTGGAGATTCTTCGCAGATGGGACAAGAGGACGATCTCTCTGAATCGGCTGGTGACACTGTCACAACCAACCAGGGACTCTCTACAGTGGTGGCTCCAGCCACATCACCTGTCACGGGGCCGGTCCTTCCTAAAACCGTCATGGTTAGTGGTGACCACCGACGCCAGTCTGAAGGGCTGGGGGGCGGTGTTCTTGCACCACAGGGCTCAAGGCCTCTGGACTCAGTCGGAGTCGGCGTTGCAGATCAACGTGCTGGAGATCAAGGCGGTCTATCTGGCGCTACTGGCGTTTCAGAAATTCCTGTCAGGACGGCCCATTCGGGTACAGTCCGACAATGCGACGGCCGTCGCCTATATAAATCATCAGGGAGGGACCAGAAGTGCTCAGGCCCTCGCCGAAGTCCACCGCATTCTACTCTGGGTGGAGGAAAACGGCTGCCTGATCTCCGCAGTTCACATCCCAGGGGTCGAGAACTGGGAGGCCGACTATCTGAGCCGACAGGGGATGGACGCCGGAGAGTGGTCCCTACATCCAGACGTCTTCCGGGACATCTGCGGCAGGTGGGGCACTCCGGACGTGGATCTGATGGCCTCACGGCTGAATCATCAGGTGCCCCAATACATGGCGAGATCTTGGGATCCCCAGTCTCTGGGGGCGGACGCCCTGATCCTGAGCTGGTCCAGCTTTCAGCTGCCATATGTGTTTCCGCCTCTGGCTCTGATTCCCAGGGTCCTGTGGAAGATCAGGACAGAATGCAGAGTGGCCATTCTAGTGGCTCCAGATTGGCCCAGGAGGTCTTGGTACCCGGACCTGTGGCAACTGTCAGGCGGACACAGGTGGGCTCTTCCAGAACGCCCAGATCTACTCGCGCAAGGCCCATTCTTCCACCTCAATTCCAGGGCCCTCAGATTGACTGCATGGCTCTTGAGGCCTGGCTGCTGACATCCAGAGGTTTCTCTCCTACAGTGGTTGCCACTATGAATCGGGCAAGGAAACCTGTTTCCAGGAAGATATACCACAGAACGTGGAAAATCTTTTTTACCTGGTGTGCCTCTGGTGGCCGCTCTCCGTGGCCTTTGTCTATCCCGACATTGTTGGCCTTCCTACAGTCGGGGTTGGAGTTGGGATTATCCCTTGGCTCTCTGAAAGGTCAAGTATCAGCACTTTCAGTGTTGTTTGACAGGCGCTTGGCGCTCCTCCCGAAGGTACGTCAATTTCTGCAGGGGGTGTCTCGGGTGGTCCCGCCCTATAGACGACCTCTGGACCCTTGGGACCTAAACATGGTCCTGGCGGCACTGCAGAAACCGCCGTTTGAGCCACTGAGAGACGTCTCTCTCTCTCGTCTGTCCCAGAAGGTGGTCTTTCTGGTGGCGATTACGTCTCTGAGACGGGTCTCAGAATTGGCTGCACTTTCGTGCAAGTCTCCCTTTCTGGTGGTTCACCAAGACAAGGTGGTGTTGCGCCCACGGCCTGAATTTCTGCCGAAGGTGGTTTCAACGTTTCACCTAAACCAGGAGATTGTTCTTCCATCATTTTGCCCCGCTCCCGTTCATCAGGTTGAGCGCGACCTCCATACTCTGGATCTCGTGAGAGCTGTACGCATTTATGTGTCCAGGACCGCCTCCTTTAGGAGTTCGGATTCCTTATTTGTCCTCACGATGGGTCGCTGTAAGGGGGCCGCGGCTTCGAAGTCGACCTTGGCCAGATGGATCAAGGCTCCCATTCAGGAGGCTTACCGGTCTTCTGGTTTGCCTCTCCCGGTGGGTTTGAAGGCACACTCTACGAGAGCTGTAGGTGCCTCCTGGGCCTTGCGACATCGAGCTTCTGCTCTACAGGTGTGTCAGGCGGCCACTTGGTCCAGCCTGCACACTTTCTCTAAGCACTATATGGTGCATGCCCATGCCTCTGCGGATGCGAGTTTGGGCAGGCGGGTTCTCCAGGCGGCGGTTGCCCACCTTTAAAGGGAACCATGTGTTATCCGTCTTGTTGAGGAACTCTTCCCGCCCTGGGGTATTGCTTTAGGACATCCCCATTGTCTGGGTCTCCCATTATGACGACCAGAAAAAAGAGAATTTTGTTTACGTACCGTAAATTCTTTTTTCTTTAGTCATCAATGGGAGACCCAGCACCCACCCAGTTGTTCCGTTGCATATTTGCACTTGTTCTGTTCTCTGTTGAGACAGTGTTTGCCGGGTTGTTGAACCGTCTGTGCACGGCATTCTTCCCGATGTTTCGGGTGTGGTTTAATTTCTCCTCGCAGCTTATGGACTAAACTGAGGATGTCTCCTACGGTGGGGGTTTATAAGCGGAGGAGGCGGTGTCTACAAACTTGTAGTACCTAGTGTGACCTCCGGAGGGCAGAGCCCTAAACCCCATTGTCTGGGTCTCCCATTGATGACTAAAGAAAAAAGAATTTACGGTACGTAAACAAAATTCTCTTTTTTTTGTGTCCTTAGCTGATGTTTCTAATGATACCATTTTTGGGTGGATGTGCTGTTTTGATCACCTGTTATTGCATTTTATAGCAATGTTGTGGCGACCAAAAAATTTAATTTTGGCATTTGGACCTTTTTTTTCCGTTACGCAGTGTATGGCTCTCATTAATTGACTTTGTAGATTGATAGAGCAGGCGATTCTGAATGCGGCGATACCAAACATGTGAAATTTTTTATTTTTTTAATACTTTTATTGTGACTGGGGGAAAAGGGGGGTGATTTTAACTTTTATGGTTTTTTTTTAACATTTTTGTTAAAATGTATTTAATAATTAATTCTTATTTTTAAACTGCCCCATAGAGAGACACCCTGCTGCACTGTCCAATCACTTTTGGCAGATATCGATGAGCGGCAGCTCATCAGTATCTGTCAGAATTGCGGACGGTGAGTGGTTGGCAGCACCTGCCAACCACTCACTGAAAGTGCTCCGTGACAGCTTCCGGGGTTAAACCAGGACCCCGGGCTGTCATGTGAGCGCCGGAGATCCCGCTATATTATTGCGGGATCTCCAGTGCAGGTGAGGAACAGCGAGTTCGCTGCCACGGCACCTTTGGATCCCGCTGTCAGTGATTGACAGCGGGATCCAAAGGGTCAACAGCACCCATCAGATCCCGAATCAGATCAGTTGAGATGTCGGGTGTTTGATGTGAGCTCCGCGCCGGAGCTCACATCAAACAACGGGACACGGCCCATGACATTGTACAACGTCATGGGTCGTGAAGGGGTTAATTTATTTGGGTCTGACAGAAATAATGTCTGTTCATCAACAATCTGGGGAAAGACTGAACCCAAGGTGTGTAACAAAGTCAGTTAAGGGTGGTGGAGGAAGTGTCATGGTTTGGGGAATGTTTTCTGCTGCCACAGTCCGCCGCAAGTTCGTGGTATTGCGGCTGAGATGGTGTAGTCCTCCGCAGGCAGGACTGGACCTCCGGGGCAGCAATCCTGTGAAAGGAATAAGTTCGTGGGAAAGAAGATGCAGCAGAGTTGAAGTCACTTCACTCTGGGAACTTTACTGGAACTTTAGCAGCATTCATTACAGTCCTCAGTGCAGTAAGATGTTAAATAACAAGTAGCTAACGGGTGGCTGCAAGCGGATCTCAGGTAGTAGGATGCAACCCTCAGTGTGCGCCTTTTCTCCGTCAATTCTTCCCTGCTTCCTAGTAGTTTATATGAAGTCTGGCCCCATAAAGCGGATCTGGCCTCCTGCTGTCTCTCTCTCTTTTCGCTCCCGTCGGGTTACCTTCTGCTGGCCACCGCCTGCTCCTTCAGCGGTGCCTAGTATCCTCTTCTGGTCACTTAAGAGTCTGGGCAGTATATAGATATACCCCTAGTTCGCCGGATTTTCTGTGGTCATTGGAGGATCCCACAGGTGCAGGCTTCGGTGCCTGGTAAGCTGTTGTGGATGGACTTTTCCAAGTCCCTTCCTTCCCCACCTGGCTGTCTGCACCTAGGATCTTTCCTTCTCCTGGTCTCTCTGCCGAGAGACCCTCTGCTCCTACATTCTCTTCTCACTTGGAGTCAGAAACCAAAAGACCTCCTTTCTCTCCCTGGAAGTGATTTTATTCCCTCCCGGGTACCTCCCACCATGTGATCTAGTGTGGGGGTGCTTGTGTGTAGGTTCCACCCATCAGCCTGAAATCTACTTGCAGCTGGAGTATCAGCACCGCTTTTATGGGTGCAGTACCCCTTTGTGACGCCTGCGTTGCAGGGCGCCACATACAACCTTGATTCAATATACTCATCCGCGAGTATTAGTACTTGTTTACCGGGAAGTAAAAAACATTTTTTATATATTCATCATCAACATTATTGGGTAACTATTTACAATTAAGCAAGCTTAGGATTCTTCCCATTGCTGGGAGGCTCATTACTTCAAACGTTTCACATATAAAATACACACATTATTACCTCGGCACAACGGGACCGGTACTAACTATGTGGGTGCTATTCACTTAGCACGCATTATTAAACAAAGGGACAGTTCAAATAAAAAGTCTTGAGTCCAGGAAACATACGTTATGCAGGGTTTGCAAAAAGGAAAGGTAAAAATATAACAAGGACATAGTTGCTGAAAAAGTGGGGGGCTATATACATGGTAATGTCTCGCTATGGGAGTCTCTTGCAAGTAAAAAGTCCACTGTTCAACGGGGGTTGTCTGGACAATGGCTAATCCTTACAGCAAACTAGCCTAACGGGCCAGGGTAACGTTCATAAGTCACCTGTTCACCTCTGTACAGGTCTCGCCTTGGATGTCCTTTTCGTAAATAAGACTCCACATCCCGCCGGGAAAAGAAAACATCGTCAAACAGTCCAGGTTCTCTTAGAAGACCCCATCCTTCCTCCTGGTAGACGGAAACGACTGTCCCAGATTTACGCAGTTCTAGTGGAAGTGGGGGCTGAGCTCTTGCTTCCTCATGGAGTCTCCTTGTCACTTGCTCTCGCTGGTACCAATCCTCTCGTCGCCATTGCATCGCCACCTGGTCTCGTTCATCCATGGCTGGCCGGGTGCATTGTAGCGACTGGTACTGCGGGGGTAGTGAACTGCTGCTTGAGACTTGTGGTGTTACCTGCGCCTCCGCAGAGCTCAAAATGGCGGCAACTCCTCGCTGGTGCCGCTGCCACGCGGTCCACCATGCCGCTTCTGGAGTGCTTCTCCCCAAGGCTCCCTCGGGTTCCTCGTCGGTGCCGGCGTCGTCGCACTCCTCTTCCACCTCTACGTCTGGTGCGATTGAGGATGTCCGAGCTGCCTCCAGCCAGAGACAACTGTTGGCCTGGGACGGTGGTGGAGTCGGGGGCTTAGTCTGAACCCCCATGTCCCGGGTCTGGATGGGTGGTGGTACGGGTGGTAAGGAGGTGCGGTATTCTTCAACTGCTCGTTCGGCCACTGCTGCCTCCCGTGCCTCGCGGGACGTTCTCCTAGAGGACAATTCAAATGTTCGCTCGGCACTCCACCGCCGACACAATCAAGTCAAAGTCTGTTCCATCTCTTGGAGGAGCCGGGTGAAAGCATCCTGCCAGTAGTCAGCATACCTCTCCATCGTCAAGAGGGACGCCGCTGCTGGATTGCCCTGCTCGGAGCGGGTCTGCTTTTCCAGCTCTCGCACGATATCTCTCCACCAGGGTGCCGCCATGCTGCCGGGAACAAAGGAGCCTTGTTGTTTCTGTCCTTCTCTTCCGGTTTGTCTTCTTATGGGAGGGCACTCCCTGGGAACTTCCTGTGGGCCGCCCCCTGATTGATTGATGGCAATCGGGGCGGCCACACATTTTGGCGCCTCTGTCTTGGCCCTCCTTCTTCTAGAGGCTGAGGCACACCCCCGGGCCTGCACATGGTGTTTAGTACATGGCTACGGCGCCATCTTGGGTCCTCCTGCGGTAATGACGGGAACCCATTTTTGGCGCCAAGCAATGGCGGAAAAAGTTTGTTTTAAGTCCAAGTCCAAATTCAAGGCACACAGTACCCGGTGGTAGCGGGCATGGTATCCTGTTCGTGATGCCAGAAAAAGATGTGTCGCCCAGGCTTTGGGGTACTCGGGTGTCAGGCGGCAAAGGGTTAACTGCTGTGTCACGGGGAATGGTGGCCGCATCTGATCCCGTGTCCTGGACCTATCTTTGAAAAAGGGGATTTATGTACAAGGGATTATTTACAAGTTTATTGTCGTGACGCCACCTGCAGTTCCTGGTGAAGTAGCACCAGCGCTGCCACAGTCCGCCAGAGGTCGGTGGTATTGCGGCTGAGATGATGTAGTCCTCCACAGGCAGGACTGGACCTCCGGGGCAGCAATCCTGTGAAAGGAATAAGTTCATGGGAAAGAAGTTGCAGCAGAGTCGAAGTCACTTCACTCCGGGTACTTTACTGGAACTTTAGCAGCATTCATTACAGTCCTCAGTGCAGTAAGATGTTAAATAACTATTAGCTAATGGGTGGCTGCAAGTGGATCTCAGGTGGTAGGATGGAACCCTCAGTGTGTGCCTTTTCTCCGTCAATTCTTCCCTGCTTCCCAGTAGTTTGTGTGATGTCTGACCCCATAAAGCGGATCTGGCCTCCTGCTGTCTCTCTCTCTTTTCGCTCCTGTCGGGTTACCTTCTGTTGGCCACCGCCTGCTCCTTCAGCGGTGCCTAGTACCCTCTTCTGGTCGCTTTTCCAAGTCCCTTCCCCAACTGGCTGTCTGTGCCTGGGATCTTTCCTTCTCCTGGTCTCTCTGCCGAGAGACCCTCTGCTCCTACATTCTCTACTCACTTGGAGGCAAAGACCAAAAGACCTACTTTCTCCCCCTGGAAGTGATTTTATTCCCTCCCGGGTACCTCCCACCATGTGATCTAATGTGGTGGTGCTTGTGTGTAGGTTCCACCCATCAGCCTGAAATCTACTTGCAGCTGGAGTATCTGCACTGCTTTTATGGGTGCAGTACCTCTTTGTGATGCCTGCATTGCGGGGCGCCACATTAAGTAGATAAACTTTGGTTATTTTGGAAACACTGTCCTAAGGCAGGCTTCACATTTGCGTTTGGCACTGCAACGTATGCAGCGCATGCAGCGCATACGCATATGCAGTGCCGAAAGCAAACACTTTCATGTGAATGCAGTGGAGATTATCCGCATGCATTCACATGAAAATGTGATTGTGAGCCGCCCTGCCACCCAACCAGCCGCGGCGGCCGGGAGGCGGAGATCAGCGGCAGAGATCTCTGCCTCCTGGCGCCGCCGCTGATCTCTTTCTCCTTGCCGCCGCTGCCTCTGGTTTAAAATAGCCAGCCGGAAAGCTGATCATTTCAATTAGCGGGGCGGGAAAATCGCTGGCTTTCCCACCGGCTATTTTAAACCAGCGGCACCGGCAGAAAGAAGAAAGAAGATAACAGAAGAATAAGAAAGAAAAAGAAAGAAGATTAAAGAAGAGGAAAGAAGAAGAGAACGAAAGGAAAGTATTCACCTGTAGATGACCTCAGAGGATGTCATCTTCTGCAGCATCTGTGAGCTTGCCAGCAGATGGCAATGCACACAGATTGACTTCCATTCATTTTTTGTGCGCGGCTGTCTGCATGCGAATAAAGCAAGCACACAGCCATGCTCAAAAAAATGCAACATGTTGCGTTCGGCATTTGCATAAATTATGCGCAGCCGAACGAAAACGCAGCTGAGCGCAGGTACACACAGGCACTGTGCGTTCCAATGTTAAACATAGGAGCACATAGTGCCTGTGTCTTGCTGCGCTCAGGAACTCTGCGTTCACAGCGCACATTGTGCGCAAATGTGAACCCAGCCTAACAGCATGGTGTACCCCTTTACACAAAAACTTTCAAATGTTGATCAATGTAGATTAAGTATACTTTTTTTCATTTCCTCTCAGGCCCAGGAGATGTGGTATGATCAGACTATGTGCCTATATGGTAATACACGGCCATTACACAGTACATTGTAGGGGCAAATACATAAAATTATCTCAGGATGGGAACTTTTTTTAAACATATCTAATTGGGGAAATTATTATTATTCCTAAATCTATTGATTAATATTAATTTTGTTTGTGGGGAAAACCCCTTTAAGAAGTAATGAGCGAATCCAAACTGTAAAATTCGGGGTCTGTACTGAACACCTAGTGTTTGGGCATGAACTCCGAACAGTGACTTTCCTGAGAAGTCCGTGTTACTGTTCGGGTTCGCTTTCAGCTGGAGGGCTGCAAAAATAAGCAAAACAGTGACTAAACATCAGCATCATACTTACCAAGGACTGTGCACTTGCACTTCCAGGTAGCTCACTAACTTGTGATTCAATGGTCTGGCTATAACAGCTGTGGCGCCCCGCAAACGTGCGTCACAAGAGGGTATTGCAGCCATAAATGCAGCCGCAATATTCTCTGACACGGCAGTGATCTGGTTAACTTAGAAATTCAACCCTGCACGCATCACCTAGAACAGAGGGCCAATCCTAGGTCCTGGTGGGTGGAGTGTTAGGGAAGTGTAGGAGAACAGACCCTTAGTCTAGTTAGTTGAAGAAGGGATCTAGAACTTGACCTGAGCAGTCTAGAACTTGGAAAGGAGCGGGGGCTCCGCACCCCGTGCAGCCCCGGGCCGTCACCGGTCGGGTGTCAGCACCTGAGGCCTTAACAACCGGGATTGGGCATCGTAACCACGGGTTCCCCAAAAGACTCCCGTGCCCACAACTCACAGCCGGTTCACTGGTACCGAAGCTGGCAGCAGTTCACCTCTGCTACGCGAACCAGAAGCGTGGAGGAGCAGCTTCACAGGAGCACCCCACCACCAGCCAACTTCCAGTCGTCTAACCAGCGGTGTACTCATTGAGGGATCCAAGGCTCCCCAAAACATCCAGAACGTACATCATGGATAGGGCATTGAAGCAGCCTCCCCGTACCCGACCTGGTATTCCTGGGCGACAATGGCAACCACTTAGTTAGAATGGAGGAACACTACGGATTTCTAAGGGACACCATCACTGCTGAGTCCACCCGGTCCACTACCTGTAAACTGTATACCATGTACTGCCTGCTGGTTACAGTAAAGACCCGTTGCAGAGACTTTCTGTGTCCGTGCTTCCTTATGAACTGTCCGTCTGCACTACAAGGTAACCGCAGCTGCCGCACAACATCCTAAGCAGCTCCAGCCTCCGGGGATCACCGCTCAGCCTGTGGGGAGCATTCCATCTTGCTGCTGTCCCTCCCCCGGAGGTTCCGCAGCGTCGGTAGTCCTTACCGAAACTACTCATAGGTGGCGTCACGAATAAATTAAAAACCCCTTTAATCTGTTCCTACAAGACGTCTTCAACCCTTTTTGATCTGCATTACACCGGGCCCCACTATCGGCAGGCGCGGTCCACCCGTGACAAGGAGGAAGGAAGCATCGCCTGTCTAAACCGGAGTCCCGGTCACGGTGAGTCACAGCCAATCCCAGATGCCCACTCTCTATGACCGCATATGTGATTAGCTGTTGCGCCCCCCCCCCACCCATTGTGCCAGCATCTGTATTTTTTTGCTATTGGCAACAAACCTGCTATTACAGGGCTGTAAAAATAAATAATTTTAAAAAAGTGATGTAGGGCGTCACCATATGTTTGATTCTCAGCACAGATAAAGTGGACAGCTACAGGTTGCCACCCTGAGCTGCCTGGCTTTACCTTGGTAGCAATCAAAAATACAGGGGAGCCCATTATTCTTTAAATTATTTAAATAAATAATTAAAAAAAAATTTTATTTTATGTAGAAATTGGAGCATTTTTTATGAGCGCCAAATCCTGGCGCTTTGCCTAGCTCTTTCCAATGCCCTGGTGAGGTTGCATCGGGGTGATAGAAGGGGTTAATGACAGCTGAGTATTGAGAGCTCATCATTAAGCCCAGATTGATAATGTTCAAGTCTCTGTGAGACCTGCCCATTGACAATCTTGTGAGTAGTTAAAAACACAACACAGAGAGAAAAATCCTTTAATTGAAATAAAATATACAGACAACCCTCATTTTTCCATTTATTAACCCCAAACACACCTAATCCACAATGATGTCACATGAAGCACACAATCCTGGCTCTGCCTCATCCAGAGACAGCAGCGATGGAACAAGCGTCCTCTCACTGCAGTCTCTGGGATTACACTGACTGCTGCGGGCAGTGATGACATCCGGCAATCTAGTAGCAGGTTCAGTTGAGTTTAGGGCATAGGAAACTAGTGCTGTGAACTCAGTTGAACTTGTTGCCGGATGAGAATCAAAAATACAGCAAAGCCCTATGACAATTTTTTTAAATTATTTATTTATATTTACAACACTATGACGGCAACTTAATTTTCAATTGCAACCAATTATAGATGCTGTCAGAATGGGTGACGGGCACAACAGCCAATCACAGACGCTGACACAGTGAGTGGGCATCTATGATTGACTGTTGGAGCAGTGCAGTGAATAACAAAGAAGCTAATGAGCAGACCCAAAAGTACAAGCGCGTGGTCCTTGGTAACTATGATGCTGATATTTAATCTCTGTTATGCTGATTTTTACAACCTCCCCAACCTTCCTAGCCACAATCTTATAACTTTAAAGTCCGGGATCGGGGTCTGAGCTCAAGTTCGGTGCAAGTCCGATTCCAAACCCTGACTTTAAAAAAGGTCAGCCATATTTGCCAAGCCTGAACATCAGCGGGTTCACCTAGGATCAGCTCCAGGATTTTGTGGGCCCAAGCGAAGCAGTCTCAGTGGGTCCCTTTAACACATACCATGATTTATGAATATAATATATAGAAGCTGTGGGCTGTGTATGTGTATGCATATTAGAGAGGCTCCTGGGTGGACTGTATATATGAGGACACTATATACAGTATATATATATATATATATATACAGGGCACTATATACAGTATATATACACAGATCACACTAATAACAGTATGTACTGCATACTCAGAGCACCCTATATACAGTATATATACACAGAGGACATTATATACAGTATATATTCACAGAGGACCCTATGTACAGTATTTATACACATGACACTATACATACAGAGGACATTATATACAGTATATACATACAGAGCACACTATATACAGTATATATATATACACACAGGACACTATATACAGTATATACACATAGAGCACACTATATGCAGTATATATAAACACAGGACTCCATATGCAAACAGAGGACACTATGTAATAATAATATTTATTCATTTATATAGCGCTTTTAATTCCATAGTGTTTTACATACATTTGCAATATACAGTATATATATATATATATATATATATATATATATATACACACTGTACACTTTATACAGTATGTACACAGAGCACACTATATACAGCATACAAACAGAGCACACTATTTACAGTATATATACCCACAGGACTCTATATAGCCTCTGCTCCTGGTATATGTTTCCCCATCCTGCTGCACACAGTAAAAAAAAACTAACAACTATACTCCCCTTCCGTTAGCTCCCCCGGGGCTGTGTCCTCCTCAGATATTGTCCCCGATACCTTGCCACATCCTTGCAGCAGGCTCTGGTTTACACTTCCTACTTGCAGCGCTGTACCAGTGTGATGAGGTCACAGGATGATAACTCATCACTCTGCTGCAGTCAGCAGAGGAGGAGGAAGCTCCATTGTCCTGGGAGCCAGCACATGGCTAATTAGCATCGCATGCAAATTGGCCATGTGCACTGGAAGTGCCCTAGGGTGCACTCAGATGCTGGCACAGTGTCCCTGATGGCCCCTTTTGGGAGAATGAAGGGTAGTCAATTATGGAGCGCTAAAGCACATAGAACACACTATATATGATTAGTGGTGGACAAACTTTTTATTACATCACTACGCGTTTAGATAGCAGACCGCAACCTTCGTCAAGGTGATTTACAGATAATCCGCTCAGGTGAGAGGCTAATCTCCCACCTTCTATCAAATTATCCCCACTATGCCACCAGGTGCTTTTCATTGCAGCGCTCTTCCAATTTATTTTCCTGATAGGCCCCTGGCTATCAGGGCTGCCTGTCACTGATGGCCAGTGGGCCCCCCCAGCTGTCCAGGCCCCCGGCACTTGCCCGGGTATACTAGGTGCAGACGCCAGCCCTTGGTTCACCCATCTCTTCATTTAAGAGGTTAAATAGAAACATTAGTCAGTAAAAAATGTTTCAGTGATGCTTTTTTAAAATATCATTAATGATCAGTCTTAAAAATTGTAACATTTAAAACTAAATTATTATATAGTAGATCAATCAAATGATGTGACATTTCCCAAACTTTATTTAAGTTGTTCATACCATGGACAGAGCTTAGCTGTCACACATGACAGCGGATTTCTAGATAGGTAAAGGTGGCATATGGCAGAAACATTTTCTGGAGTGGAAAAATGTGTCATGAGGTTCAAAGCTGCCACAATGTAAAAACCATAATTACTGGAAATATAGTGCCTTTATTGAGGACATTTTGAGATTTTTTTTCTATTCTCTCACATACCAAGACTTCCATGAATGACTGCTAGAAGTAGTGGTGTTCTGCAATTTGCTACTTGAACAACTTGCACAAAGAGTGATTTCCTGCATCAGCTTCATGTCAGATCTGCTCTGATAAGCTGTCTAAAATACATGACATCAAAAGACCTCATCTTTAACTAAATCCCAAGGGCAGAGAGAGCGATTTTCTAAATCTGCCTAGTCAGTACATTCAAAGTCACCTAACTCAAATAAACTTTTACTTATTTAATTAATAGTCAAAGCTTTGCATATAAAATTTAACACAACCAATGGCACTATGAGAGCTACGTTTAGAGAAAAATGCAGGCCAGCACAATATTGTCTGCAAGCAACAGTGTTTGTTTATCAGGTAGATTTCATTTTTGTAAAATATTTTAATCACTTTAGACCAGCTCCAAAAAAAGAGTTTTTAAAATAAAAAAAGTACAAGATATCAAGAGTCTAATTAACTAATAATAGGCAGATTTGTGGTGCTAGAATTATAACTGTTGCCTTTAGGTCCAAGGTGTAAGTCTGGGACAAAAAAGGAGAACCGGACAGTGTTTCAAGGATCCGCAATGTTCACACAATGAAGCAGGGTGATACCACAGTTATTGTGCAATGATGGCTTTTATTCCAATCCTACTGACGCATTTCGGAGTTATATCCCAACTACTTCCTCGGGGAGCCAACATAGTACCAATATATATACACATAGGCACTATGTTGGCTCCCTGAGGAAGGAGTTGGGATATAACTTCAAAACGCGTTGGAAGTATTGGAATAAAAGCCATCATTGCACAATAACTGTGGTATCACCCTGTTTCATTGTGTGAGCATTGCGGATCCAGGAAACACTGTCCGGTTCTCCTTTATTGTTCTTGGCCACCACTGTTTGCAAGTGGAGTGTGGATCCTGCGGCAACTATAACATATCTTCATACTGGTTGTGGGTGACACAACCGCCCCAGGTGAGCAGCAACAAACGTTTGCGCGACATAATTGTCATAAAGGTAAAACCCTATTGCTCTTTCTCTCCTCTTTTTACAGGGTGTGAGTCTGACTTAGGACATAGTGATGAGCGAGCACTAAAATGCTCGGGTGCTCGGTGCTCTGGCCGAGCATCTCAAGATACTCGTGTACTCGGCCGAGCACCGAGCCCAATGTAAGTCAATGAGTGACAGGCTCCACCCACAGACTTCCGGTTATAAAACGAGTATTGCTGGGAAAGGGCGGGAGGGGGGGCTTTTTGAAATCGCTGCAACATACAACACCTTGCTGTGGCCCCCAGAGGGATCCTAACAATGAATCTGCTCTCTGCGAGGTGCCAGCTCACTCTGTGCACTGAAGGGAGCTGTGTACGTGTGTCAGATCGCTTATTATTACCGAGCAGTCCGAGCATCTCGGCGGTACTTGGTGATCGCCGAGCATCCCGAGTACCGGGATACTCGTGCGAGTAACGAGTAGCGCAGAGCATACTCGCTCATCACTATTAGGACATCATATGCATGGAGTGTGTAGGTTCTACCAGTGTATGCATAGGTTTCTTACAGCTATTCTAGTACACTCTTATAGTGTATAGCTCTATTGCCATCACATGAAATTGGCTTGATGTTTGAGATGAGAAATTTAGATTAAAAGTCCAATAGAGCACATAGGAAAGATTTCTTAGAAATAAGTTAATGCCATACAAGCAATAGCAAATGGCTTTGTAATAGTTTCCAGGATTATACATAAGTCAAAAAAGCAAATAAACACATAACCTTTTTACATAATCTCCCTGATTTTGCATACACTTTGTCTATCTGTCAACAAGTTATCATATTCCCTCTTTAACAAAATATTTCAGGCTGAGCCACGAATCCACTTCTGTTATGATTTGCCACAAAATTCAGTGTCACTTGTCTATCCAACAGATGTAGTCATCAGTGATGGATGTGGAAAGGCACTCGACTCCTTCTTCATGGCTGACACTTGTGCCATGAACTTCACTATCTATTCACACACACATTTTCACGACAAATTACTTTCTCCACAATGTACACAAAGTCTTCTATAAATATCGACATCAGACATGTCCTCAGACAACATAAAATTGAAATACCTCACATTGCTCTTTTTCATGCAAATCGCAAGGATGACAGCCATTGTTTCTCTCAGCACAGTAACCTATGAATTGATGTTACATGTTAAACCCTGCACAGCAGTGTCTATGAAAGCCCAGATAAGACAGTGCAGAAAT
This sequence comes from Allobates femoralis, assembly GCA_033576535.1. NCBI lineage: Eukaryota > Metazoa > Chordata > Amphibia > Anura > Aromobatidae > Allobates > Allobates femoralis. The sequence goes on from JARQOC010000003.1 coordinate 468,991,466, forward strand.
TTTAACATACAAATACATTTAGCTTGTATCTTTAAAAAAATAAAATCTCAAGGAATCTAAAACTTCCATTCATCACACATAGTATCGTAATCCCTTTGTGCCAAATTTGCCAGTGTTCAATAAATCAAATCTGATTATTGTACACACTTAGTCAATTGAGACCAGGAAATAAAAAATAGTTTTAAGTGTTTGCAATGTGACAGTAAATATCTTGTATATTTCTTGTAATATATGTAATAGGAGTGTCCACAAATCAAGTGGTTTGTAAAAATATCCCCTTTTATTGGAGGTGGATGTTTTTTGTGCATATGACCCTAGTGTACCTGCTTTTGGTGGTCACTGAGGTGGTAACGGCCTTCGTAACTGAAAACCCTGACGGAAGTGGGTGGAAAAAAGAACTGGAAACAACCCAAAATTCTCAAGAAGGGAGTGACTAATGAACATAAATCAGAGGCTGCCCAAGTAATTAATGGAAATACCTGGAACAAGAAGTGGTATTTTGACAGTCACTCATCTGTAAATATGACATCTAATATATAAAGCTGAGTATATGTGTGTGTGTATGTATAAATGTCCACACATAGCCCTGCCCCCTTCATAGTCCCGCCCCTTCATAACTCACCAAATGCATCTGGCTCTGCACCCTCTGGTTAGCCGCACCCTTTTCATAATGAGCAAGATGCATATGGCTCCGCTCACTACAGATAGCCTGGCCCCTTCATAATGCACTGGCTGCATATGGCTCTGCTCCTCCAGTTAGTCCCGCCCCTTCATAATGTGCTGGATGCATATGGCTCCATCCCTTCGTTAGCCCTGCCCCTTTATTTTGACCCCTTTATTGTAACCCGGGTTCTACAGCTAATACATTATGTAGATAAAAATACACATTATGAAAATGATCTATTCAAAATACCTACAGGAGTTCTAATGGCATCACATTCTAAATACAAAGACATTAATGTGGAGTTTGTTCCCCTTCCCTCCAATGATAGCTTCCACTGTTCTGTTTTGCTTTCCACAAAATTTTGATGTGTATCTGTGGGAATGAGAATTTCTGCATATTTATTCAGAAAAGCATTTGTAATGTCAGACACTGATGTTGAATGAGAGTGCCAGATTCATAATGTCCGCTTTAGGTCACTGCAAAGATGTTTAATGAGACTGTTGGCAGGTCTCTGAGCAGCTAGTCAACGTCTTCCACACTAAACTCACTTAATTATGCCTTTATAACCTTCATTTTTGCACTAGTTTACAGTCTTACGTGACAGAAAATGGCCTATCCCAATTTGTTCCAGCAAAGCTGGAATCATCCATTTATCCAAAATAGCTTGATATACTGAAGCATTAACAGGGTTTTCCACTACTTGGACAACTCCTTCCTTCTCAATAGTTTCCCTATGTAAAATAATAACAGCTATGCTTAACTCCGGGGTGGGCGCTGTCCCAGTGATGTTGGATTCTGCAGTCCCGAGGCCTGTGTGACACTATTATGTCATGTTATGCTATGCAGACAATCAGTGCCAGCCCTGTTGCTCTAGCTTGTCCATATCCAGCACCAGTCCTGCTTGTAACCAGTTCTGTGTTTGCTGATGTCCCTGAACTCTCGTGTCTGCCCTGTCTATGTTCCTGGACTCATCCTGTCTGTATTGTATCCTGGTATCAGTCTGTGTCCTGTACCCGAAGTTCTGCTGTGTCTTGCATCTGTCTTGCACCTGTATCCTGTGAATTCCCTGAAGTCTGAGTCCTGCTCGTGGCCTACTCATGTCCTGCACCTGTAGTCTGTGTCACAACTGGAGTCTTGTGTCTTGTCTGAGGTCCAGTGTATTGCCTTTATCCAGTTACATGCCTGAGTCTGGTATCCTGTCTGAGTCTGGCTTACCTTTTATCCAGAGAAGCCGGACAGAAGAAAAGGGGGGTGAAACCCCCACAGCATAAAGGGAGGCTGACATGACAGGGTTAAGGCGGGAGTGGGAAGTTTGCTATGGGAAAGATTAGAAGGAGAGGTAATTAACTGAAGGGAAAATAGTAGGACGGGATTATAGTAGAAGGGGTGGAGTTTTAGATTAGGGACAATTTACAGTGGTGGGCATCAAGTGAGAAAAAAGGGGGGGAGGAGTAACAAGGGGGGTCATATAAAAGGGGGCCACCATTTTGAGGTGTCAGCCATTTTGGGTTCACTGACCCCTGTTGAGGATCTGGACCCCCTTGGTTGTTGCTCCAGTAGTGCTTACCTGGGCCATTTCTAGAGATGGAAACTGTGGAGGACATGCTCCGGGATCTTAGAGATGCTGCTGGAGTTCGTGGAGCTGAGTGGCTTCAGGCTTCTTTGAGGAATCTGCTGCAGGGGGAGGAGGGGGAGCACAGTCAGCCTCCCCTCCGTTCTCTCCGGCCGCGGAGGGCCAGGCCTCCGGCGCGCTTTAGCCCTGATTCACCCCCTCGGGCCCGGCGTCGCTGAAGGAGCCCCCCTTGGGACGCTCCAGGCCGGGACGCAGGAAGGCCTGCTGCCTCCAGACGTGCTCGGCCTGGGAGGAATCCTGCAAGGCGACGGGACCCACAACCGGGGGAGGTGTCGGCCTCCCCTGCTACTCTGACGTCGGTGGAGCCCGGGAGACGAGGGAGCATCGTAGCACAGGGTCGCACTGTGGCTGCAGAGGCACTAAGATCCGGGAACAGTGTCAGCTCAGAGCGGGGAAGCCAGAGCAAATTGGGGGATGGTCGCAGATCGATCAGCAGGGCTGCAGCGCCATCTAGTGCTGTCGGGCAGCAAACGGCTGGCCCAGGTCATCTACATTTGCAAGCAGCAGACACTTCGAGCCTCCCTCAGGAGAGGGGGGGCTCAGTTGCTACAGGAGAGCTTCCTGAAGATCCAGGATGGGACGGTCGGTTCGGAGCAGGACCCTCCGCTGCTGGGCTCACAGCACCCAGGCAGCTAGGTGAGAGACCATCATTTTCTATTGCAGGCACCCCCTTGTCGCTGGCTGGTCTTGGGGGAGATGTAAATACAGCCGGTTTAATGGGTGGGGGGGTTATCTGCTTTTGTTATGGGCTTGAGGGATTTACTGGTTAGATTAGAGGCAGGGGGGACATCTGGTGTCGTCCCTCATTTGGTGGGGTCCCGGTTGCAGCATGGGATAGGGCTGACGGGGGAGGGCTTGTTACTCGTCGGCTGGTCAGCCTGGACGAACACCTGTTGACAGTGCGACTGTGTCCAATACTATAGATGGGTCAAGTGCTTTGGCAGAGGTACGTGGGACGGCAGCGCAGGCGGCTGGAGTGGTATTGCTGGGGATGGGGTCGGTCGTGAACCGCGGGGTGGTTGCAGGGGCTGGGGCAGTGTGCCTTGAAGGGGCAGATTCCTCGGCACCATCTGCTGAAAGGACGGATGAGGGTGCACAGGACTCTGTGCGTTTGGACGACGCTGCAAAAGGCGAAGTATATGTTTGTTTTGAGGGACCCCTGGATTCACATTTGAAACAGGAGGTGAGGGAAAAGATTTGGAAGAATGAATATGTGGAGATATTTTCGCTGCTGCCATTAGAGCGTTTCAATTTAGACCATTCGCGCGCGGGACGATTACAAGAAAGAGGATGAGGAAAAGAGACGGTACCGTTTAATTCCTCGTACTTTTTCAAATTGGTTGCAGGCATTTGCCATATTGGCAAGTGTGATAGGTGAAAAGGCGCCTGAGCAGTGTTCAGCGCTTTTTTGCTATATGGACGCCATCGGCGAGGCTCACAGGGTGTATGGTGGATTAGCTTGGCTCCGGTATGATGAGCAATTTAGACAACGGAAAGCGGTTCGATCCAGCATACGCTGGGATCATAAGGATTTGTGGTTGAGAGTGACGGCCCCGGTGAGATCATCGCAAGGGAGCCAGTCCTTTCAGGACAGCTCCGGAGGACCTGCACAGGCAAGATACTCTGGAGCGATGCAGCGAGGCCTGTGTTTTTTGTTCAACGAGGGCGGCTGTAAGTTTGGGTCAAAATGCAAGTTCAAACACGAGTGTACTTCTTGCGGAGGAGGCCACGAAGCGACGAAATGTTTTAGAGGTGCCAAGGGGAAGGGACATGAGGGTGCTGACAAAAGGAGTGACCCCGGTACGAGTGCAAGAGATGGCTCCCTTTCTAAATAGGTACCCGGACAGAGAGGCGGCGGCCTTACTACTGTCAGGTTTCACTGCGGGTTTTAAAATCCCGTCCGTTGACGGGATAGTTAATTGTTCTACAAAAAATTTGCGTTCGGCGTTACAATTTCCTGAGGTAGTGACTAAAAAACTGGAGAGTGAAGTGGCTTTAGGGCGAATAGCCGGTCCGTTTCCGGTTCCGCCTTTCCCTAATTTGAGAGTATCACCGTTAGGAGTGGTTCCTAAAAAAGAACCGGGTAAATTTGGGTTAATCCATCATCTCTCCTTTCCAAATGGCTCTTCGGTTAATGATGGGATTGACCCAGATTTGTGTTCGGTAATTTACACGTCTTTTGACTCAGCAATTGAATGGGTACGTCGGTTGGGTAAAGGAGCACTGCTCGCAAAGACGGATGTAGAGTCAGCATTCCGACTCCTGCCCGTGCATCCAGACAGCATGCATTTGCTGGGGTGCTTTTGGAGTGGTTCATATTTTGTAGATCGTTGCCTCCCGATGGGGTGTTCCTTATCTTGCGCTTACTTTGAACTTTTTAGCACTTTCGTGGAGTGGGTAGTACGGGACGTTTCAGGCTTAAAGTCTGTCATCCATTACTTGGATGATTTTTTATGCATCGGAAGGTCGGGATCGAGCGAATGTTCACTGTTATTGCGGACGACGGAGAGTGTTGCGTTGAGATTCGGGATTCCATTGGCCAAAGATAAGACTGAGGGTCCGGTTACTATTATCAGTTTTTTAGGTATTGTAATTGACACTGTTAAGATGGAATGCCGTCTTCCTGACGAAAAATTGATGGCTCTGAAAGCAGAGGTTCAGGGGTTTCGAGGCGTAAAAAAGGTTACTTTGAGGGAATTGCAGTCCTTGCTTGGTAAACTCAATTTCGCTTGTCGCATCATGCCAATGGGGCGAGTGTTTAATAGGCGTTTGTCGATGGCGACTGCAGGCATTAAGGCTCCACACCATTTCGTGCGGTTAAAAAGTGAGTTGCGTGACGATTTAAAGATTTGGGCGGCATTCCTGGACACTTACAACGGTCGATCGTTGTGGATGCGGTCTATAACGCCGGCAAGGGAGCTGGGCGTTGACATCCAGCTCGCAGCGCGGACGGGCTTTGTAATATCTTGCGACGGACAACGGTGCGTTGAATTGTGGCCGCAGGCGTGGAAAGTTACCTGGGGGAATAGGTTCAGGAACACAAAAGTAAAATTTCGCCTTGGCACGGCGGCGGCAGCGGCGGCTATCAATACACTGACTGGGTCTTCGGTGCATGTCGTTAGGGTTTTGCAGCATTTGGTCCTGGTTTCTTTATCATTGAATGCGTGGGTAGTGGCTGAGCATTTCCCCGGTTGTCAGGCTGGGTCCGCTGATTCTGTTTTTTGTTCACAGTGGAAGCATGTTCAGGACCGCAGTCGGGAGCAGAGAGAGGTCTGCCATGCACCGAGGAGTTATGGAATCTGCCATTCGGACTTCAGGGGAGTTGATTCGTGCGTCTTTGTCTGCGGGGTCCTGGTCGGCGTACGCGAAGGCATGGGATCGGTGGGATTCCTGGGGCGAAGCATGCGGGGGCCACATGTCTGACGAAGGTTTGATGTTGACATTATTGGGTCATCTGAAGGAAGAAGGTTGGTCTGTGTCCCAAATTACGAAATTTGTAGCTGGGGTGGCTTTCAGTTGTAAGGCTAGGGGCTGTACGGATGTGACGAAATCCTTTTTAGTGCGGCAGGCAATGAAGGGGTGGAAAAAGAATTGGCGGGTGGAGGATCAGAGGCGGCCGGTCTCTTATTCTTTATTGTTGTTATTGGGGGACATGGCGGAGAGAGTGTGTACATCTGCTTGGGAAGTTCGTTTGTTTCGCCTCGCCTTTTCCTTAGCATTTTTCGCGGCATTACGGCTGGGTGAATTGTTGTGTAGGTCCAGGACAGCTTCCGGTGGCTTATTGACCGACGAAGTGGACAGGTATGATGACAGATTGGAGCTGTTGATTCGGTCGTCTAAGACGGACCAATTTGGCAGGGGCAAGAGAGTGATTCTGTATCGGGTCCCAGGGTCTGCGATGTGCCTGGTTCGGTGTTTGATGGAATTTGAACGGGGAAGAGGTCTGGCGAGTGGCCCGTTGCTGGTACATGAGGACGGTTCTTTCTTATCAAGGTTTCAGTTTACTGCTGTATTTAAGCGCTGTTTGGCATTTGGGGGGATTCCTGGTGATCGTTATACAGGCCATTCTTTTCGGATCGGGGCGGCTACTGAAGCCGCTAGGGGGGGATTGTCCGATGAAGTGATAAAACGAATCGGGAGATGGGAATCGAGTCACTTTCGGTCTTATGTGCGGCTGCAGGATTGACGATTGTGTTGTTTGATTTTCGGTGCATAGAGATTGGTTAAGTAAGTTCTGTTCTTTAGGCTATGTTTTCTCTTCCAGGTTCCGGGGCCCTGTTAGTATGGATCATGGGACATTCTTTTGTCTTCTGGGCGGCCATGAGGGAAGAGGTGAGGCCGTCTGGGCGACAATTAGGAATATCGCCGGAAGAGGCAGTGATTCGGTGGATTGGTAAAAGGGGAATGGTTTGGAGTCAATTTCTTCCCGAGTGTCACCGCTTTGTTAGATGGGACAGGGCCCCGGATGTATTGGTGCTTCATTTGGGGGGTAATGATTTGGCGAAACGGCCTTTTCGTCAATTGATAAGGGATATCAAATTTGATATTTTAAGGCTTTGGGCAATGTTCCCTAAAGTTGCCACAATTTGGTCGGACATTGTTCCGCGGAAAGTCTGGAGAGGAGCACGATCTGTGGAAAGGGTAGATAAGGCGAGGATAAAAGTCAATAGAGCTATCGGCCGTTTTATGGCCAGGAATGGTTTTGTGGCGGTTCGCCATTTGGAGTTGGAGTCTGGCCAGGGGGCATTTTGGAGAACAGATGGGGTTCACCTCAATGCAATAGGCACTGATATGTGGACATTGGCCATTCAGGAAGGGGTCGAGAAGGCATTGAAGTTGTGGAGGGACATAAATATTTAAGGTGTCAAACATTTATGTTGTGGCGTAAAGGGAGAAGATCCTCGAAGTTGGTGGAGGTGGTTATTGGGGAGCAATGGGGGGGGAACCCAAGAGGTTCTGGACCCCTCGGAGTGGATCTAGAGGTTGGTGGCGTTGAATGGAAAAAATTGGCTGACCAACGTGCTTCCGAGCTGGAGTCGATCGGCTGGAGGCAAGTTTCAGTCGGGTGAGATCACCCAGGAAAAAGGGATTTGGGCTTCAAGGATCAACCCCCTTTGAGTTTAGGATGTTTTGGTTAACTTTTGTAAATTATTAATAAATGGCTGCTGTGGCCAATTTAATCCAATAATAGAGTGCGGTTTCGTTATTTGTGGTAAAGGAGTAACATGGGGTTGGCCGGGCAGTGAAAAAGGGGGGTTAAGTTAACTGGGTTTTTTTTAAGGGTTACAAGGACTCGCCTATACCTTTTCTCAAGAGAAGCCGGACAGAAGAAAAGGGGGGTAAAACCCCCACAGCATAAAGGGAGGCTGACATGACAGGGTTAAGGCGGGAGTGGGAAGTTTGCTATGGGAAAGATTAGAAGGAGAGGTTATTAGCTGAAGGGAAAATAGTAGGACGGGATTATAGTAGAAGGGGTGGAGTTTTAGATTAGGGACAATTTACAGTGGTGGGCATCAAGTGAGAAAAAAGGGGGGGGGAGGAGTAACAAGGGGGGTCATATAAAAGGGGGCCACCTTTTGAGGTGTCAGCCATTTTGGGTTCACTGACCCCTGTTGAGGATCTCCCACCCACCCTCCCTAATTTGCTAGCACTTGAGTTTGCAGGTTGGGCATTGGGGTTTCTTTTCAGTTTAAGGGGATTTTTTAATTTTTGATTGTCATTTGGTCTGTTATTACATCTTGTCGCAGTAGCTAGGCGTAAGGGGAGAAGATCCTCGAAGTTGGTGGAGGTGGTTATTGGGGGAGCAATGGGGGGGGAACCCAAGAGGTTCTGGACCCCTCGGAGTGGATCTAGAGGTTGGTGGCGTTGAATGGAAAAAATTGGCTGACCAACGTGCTTCCGAGCTGGAGTCGATCGGCTGGAGGCAAGTTTCAGTCGGGTGAGATCACCCAGGAAAAAGGGATTTGGGCTTCGAGGATCAACCCCTTTGAGTTTAGGATGTTTTGGTTAACTTTTGTAAATTATTAATAAATGGCTGCTGTGGCCAATTTAATCCAATAATAGAGTGCGGTTTCGTTATTTGTGGTAAAGGAGTAACATGGGGTTGGCCGGGCAGTGAAAAAGGGGGGTTAAGTTAACTGGGGTTTTTTTTAAGGGATACAAGGACTCGCCTATACCTTTTGTCAAGTTTATTCAGGCACCTGTGTATCCAGAGGCCGGCATGTCCTGTTGCAGGCATATCCTGAGTCCGAAGACTCCTGCCTCGTCCATGTACTGTACCTGTACCTACCAGCCTGTTTCCTGCCCCTGAATACCTATGTGTGTCCTGCACTTGAAGCCATGTTGTGTCTTGCTCTTGAAATCCTGTGTACCTGCTGTGCCTACACCATCCTGCTCTGGTCTGCACTTGCCATACCTGTGATAGCCTGCTTTGGTCCATACCTGCCAGTGCCAGATGACTTCAGCCTGATGTCCATGTCTAAGGACTTCCATCCATGCCAGCACTAGATGACTTCAGCCTGATGTCCAACTGAACCATTACCAACCTGCTCCGGGCTGCACCTGCCAGCCTGTGTTCTAAACTTGAAGTCCTGACTTCTGACTGAGCGCCTGTACCAGCGTGCTCTGGTCTACACCAACCTGAGTGTCTGTACCAGCCTGCTCTGGTCCACACTTTCCTGAATGCCTGTATCAGCCTGCTCCTGTCTGCACCTGCCTGAGTGCCTGTACCAAGCTGCTCAAGTCTGCACTTGCCGTGCCAGTTCCTGATGACCTATGCCAGGGTCCGATGTCTGGATCCTGGCAGTGTCTGACAATCTCTGCCAAATGTCTGTACCCTTGTGTCAGCGCTATCTAACTTTAGCCAGCCTTCCTGTCCTGCTGTCACCTAGTCCCACTGAGCTGCCACAGTCCAGAACACTGTCTTCCCCTAGGCTGCGTAGACCTGGGTCTCCCATGTTATGAAGTGGATCTACACCATCTTGGATTCTCGCCTCTCCTCAGGATGCATTACAGAGTTGGATTTTGTACACAGGTGAAAATGAGTCTGAATGAAGAACCTGAATTCAATGATCAAGAGGTATCCCATTACTTACAGCTGGTGAAATAAGTGTTAAACGTGTCACCAATGTTATAAGTAAATATATTTCTAAAGCTAATATTGACCTAAATTTCTCACGGGTTGTTAATAAAAACAAATTCAATCCACACAGGCAAAGAAATCAAGCCATAAAATAAGTTATGTGTTATAATTAGTAATGACACGGGGAAAAAGTATTGAACACATGAAAAAATAGAGTGTAAAAAGCCATGGAACCTCATGATTCCAGCTGAATTCTATAAGTAATTAGAAAGCAATGCTGCCAAATAATGAAAAATATCAGCTGGCTCAACTGATGGCCGGTAAATTGGTGTCTCGTTACAAAAGTGCCACACAAGAAACATCCTATGATGGGCAAAACCAGTGAGCTATATCAAGACCTTGGCAACCTTATTGTTGCAAAACCTACTGACGGCATTGGATACATAAGAATTTCTAAACTGCTGAAGGTTTCAGTAAGAACTGTTGGGACCATAATCCATAACTGAAAAGAACATAATTTCACCATAAACTGGTGTCAACCAGGTGCTCCCCAAAAGACTTTTAACAGAGGAGTGAAAAGAATTATCAGTAGAGTTGTCCAAGATCCAAGACCCACCTGTGTGTTAGATCACTAGCCTGTGCTGCCTGTGACAGATTTATATTTATATGAACATTTGTTTTCCTGCATATATGTATTGTGTGTATCTGCTAAGCAAATGATCAAATGTTCATATAAATACAAAGAAATAGCTCAGAGCACACACTACACACATGCCTCAAATACATACAATGTAGATGTCAGATCTGCTGTTCTAAAAGCATACACCTCATCCCCCCTCCTTTCTCCTCTGTCTGGAATGAATGCCTGCTGGAAAGCTGACTACAGTCACATGGCATACAGACCAGAGGAGGGCAAGGCAGTGCAGTGATGCATGAATATTCATTCCTTTGGGTATGTGCCGCAGAGAACAAGTGATCACTCACTGTGATTGACAGATGGAATTAATCATTTATTTTGAAGTTTACACAGGATAGGATGGAAATATAAATAATAGAAATACATGAGTTGAGAGAGCTTATACAGAGGAATTAGAAAATTATATCAATTACATATAAAGCTTTTTGGTAAAGCACATAATTCTCCTGTTTACCGAAAATGGAAAAAGGTATACAAAGAAAAGAACACAGTACCTAGATTCAAAAATGAAAGAAGTTCAAATATATTCTGGGGTTGTCTTACGGCCTCTGGCACTGGGTGCCTTAACTGTGTACTGTATAAAACATCACAAAATCTGAAGATTAAGGATTTTGGGTCGCTGTATTGTGCCCAGTGTTAGAAAGCTGGTTTGCATCCTTCGGCTATGTGCACACTGTGCATTTGTGATCTGTTTTTTGCGCTGTGTCTTTGCACAAAAAACAGATCCTGTCAGGCCAGAAAAGTGTGAGACTTCTGAATTGCTGTGTCATCTGGGTTTTTTCCTGATCAGGTTTTGTTGCAAAAACCTGATCAGGAAAAGAAGTACCATGTCAATTAATTCTTCCAGCTTTTCATCAAAAACGCAGCAATACTCACCCTCCCTGGTGATCCCACAGCGAGCTCCAATAATTTCTTCCAATGAAAGAAGCTGTGTGAGGTGACTACAAGGACCTGCGGCCCGTGTGACTAAGGCTGTCACATGGTGCGCAGGATCTGGATGTACTGAATCCGTATATCTGTCTCTGTGTCCCCTTATTTGTGCTGCGTTTGTACGTGACCAAACGCAGGACAAACACAGCTGCAAAAGTGATACCTATGTGCTGCTTTTTTTAAAAAAAAACCTGATCATGCTTTCATGCAGAATTTTCCTGAGCACAAATGGATGACTTTTTATGTGTGCACATAGCCTTAGCCATGGGCTTTCCAGCAGTATAATGACCCAAACATACTTCAAGAAGCGTTCAGAAATGGATGGAAACACTCTTACTGCTACCACAGTCAGATTTTTATTATCTGACACTGTAAACCTGCCCTGTTGTGGTTGTTGTGCTTAGCAACTTAGCCCTTATTCCTTAGGAGCTAAAGGAAACTCTCGATGACCTATCAGGTAGTGAGGTCTGAGCAGTCATCTTCTAGTCCTGCAGTAGGGATATTCCTATCAATGCAGGGGCATTTAGTAACTTCACAGTCCTAGTACTAGCCTATACCTGAACCAACTCAGTGAAGGTGTGGCAACAGAGAGACTGTGGTATTAAAAGTTTGCATTACACCCTGCTACCAAACCATCACTGGCGTGACATAGACATTGACTAGAGGACTGAAAACCCTGAGGAAGGGCAAAATCATAAACTGAAGCATAAAATAGATGCTCCATGCTGATATCACAATGTAGCACCAGATACCTCCACAGGAGAATGAACCCCTACTAGGGCTGTCACTAAGAATTTGCCCCTCACTGGCAAAATTTTGGGTCCACCCCAAGAGACTTCACCCCAGCTCTGACTCCACTCAGGCTTCTGACTTCTCCCCCCTGTGCGCTGTCTCTCCCCTGCAACTGTATCCTCCCCCTCTGTGCTGTGTTTCCACTTCTCTGGACCTGTCTGCCCTGTGTGTGCTGTGCCTCTTCTCTGTGCCTGTCCCCCCTGTGCCTCCTCTGTACCTGTCCCACCGTGTGCAGTGGCTCCTGTCTGTGGCTGTCCCCCCCTATACACTATGTCTGTACCCCCAGCATGCAGTACCTGTCCCCCCTTTACACTGTGACTCATTTCTGTGCCTGTCCCCCCTGTGTGCTCTGCCTCCCCTCTGTGCCTGTCTCCCCCTATGTGTTGTGCCGACTCTCTGTGCCTGTCCCCCCGTGCGCTCTGCCTCCCCTCTGTGGCTGTCCCCCCCGTGTGGTCTTACTATATCCTATACCATAGATGCTATCATGTGCCACACACTATATCCTGTACTATAGATACCATCATGTGCCACACATTATATCCTGTAACATAGATGCCACCATGTGCCACACGCTATATCATGTACCAAAGATGCCATCATGTGTCACATAAAATATCCTGTTCCATAGATGCCATCATGTTCCTACTCTATATCTGTACCGTAGATGCCATCATGTGCCACACATTATATCCTGTACCATAGATGCCATCATGTGCCACAACCTACATCCTGGTCAAGACGGGGGGGGAAAGGCGCACTGCTTATTATATGAAATCAAGGCGGGTGCTCACCGTACCAAGTGGAGCATATAGAAAAGGGAACAAGAGAAGACAAGGGACGTATGGGAGCAACACCAGTTCAAAATATCGACAAATAGACAAAAAAATTGTGTGATATATACAAGAGTTTATTTATTAATGTGCAAAAAACCTTTCGAATAAAAAACAATTAAAACTGTAAGGGCCCTCCTATGCCCTTGTAACAGAGATAACAATGACCATAAAATTGCAACAGTATACAGCACTAGATTATATACATACAGTAGAAGGACCCCGTAGGATAGGCAAATTGATATGACTGTTACAATTTACAATTAAAAAGTGCATACATTCGTGTATAGGACCACTAGCTTAAGGAGTATACAATATTTGTTGGTCAGGTACAATAATGAATCACGTGGTTAGCGTGCAGATACCAACCCCAAGATAGGGGACAGACACAATCAATACAGTAAATGGCAGTGTACCAGGGTCAGTAAAATATTATGCCACATAATAGCATAGACAATTGATCATAGATACACACTCATACCCTTATCATATCAACCCAAATGGACTATGGTGGACCAAAGTATGCTATAGTGGGTCTTAGTACACAGTAATGCACAGAAAAGTAAAATGAACTGGGTGGAGGCCGGCAAGTTACACTGTTAACCTATTAGATGTTAGGTTGGTTGGACACCTGTGTTTCCATCAAGACAATATTTTTGTTTATGTCAGGAAATAATGTGCTGATGACTCACAGTAACCGGGTCTTCACGTCGCAGGCGTTTGTTTCCCCCATGTTACGGTTCCGCGCCTGCGGCTGTGGGGCTCGGTGGTCCAGATCAATAGCGGTTGGCTGAACAGTTAAGGGTTAAATTCTTGTCGTGACACCACCTGCGGGAATTCCGGTGATTTCACCGGCGCTGCTTGGGCCTCCGGGGGATGTACGGCAGCAAGATGGGACGCTCCCCACAGGACAAGCGGGAGTCCCCGGAGCCAGGAGCTGCACTTGATGTTGTACGGCAGCCTCGTAGTTACTAGCATGCGGAGTAAAACAGTTCTGAAGAAGCACAGATACCAGTGTTCTCTGTAACGGGTCTTTTACTGCAACCGGTAGATGATACAAGGTATACAGGTAGCGGGCAACGGACTGGGTGGACTTAGCAGTGACCGGTGTTATTTCAGAGCTCCGCGGTGTTCCTCTGTTCTCAACTTTCCTAAATGGGTTGCCGATGTCGCCTTAGTGTGCCAAGTTCGGGTACAAGGGGGCTACTTCAATTTCCCTGCCGGTGTATACAGCCCGGTGTGAGGGGAGCCAGATTCCTTTTTGTGGGTACTCCGCTGGCAAGAAGGGTCTGATTGCGGCTGCGGTGGGGTGCTCCGAGAGCGGACCCTCCACTCCTGGTTTGCTTAGCAGTGATGAACAACTTGCTAGCTTCGGAACCAGTGATCCGGTTGCTGATGGGAGCGGGTATATTTTGACCCGTAAGATGGTCGCCCAGGTTCCGGTTGTGAGGCACCGGGTAATGGCGCCCATCGGTTGGTGGTCTGTAGGGCTGCACGGCACTGTGCAGGGCCCTCTTCTCCTACGTTCCTCCCCGACCACTTCTGTCTCCTTCCTCCTTCTTCTACATGCTACTCCCACACTCTACTCCTACACTCCGCCCACCAGGACCTAATTGGCCCTCTATACTGATGGTGCATGTAGGGTATGGAGCTCTGAGTATTAACCATGTCATTACTTAGTCAGAGAATATTTAATCTTCAGTCAGGGATGCAATACCCTCCTGTGACGCACTCGTTGCGGGGCGCCACACTGACACAGGTGTATATGATCAAGTAGAAACCCACCTACAGGCTGACATTTCTGTAGCCCGTGCAGTATGTATCAGTATAAGTTACAAAGTGCTGCTGCAGTCTCAATGTCAGTGAGTGTAGCCCAGTATCAACAAAGTGCTGTGCACAGATAGCAAATAAGTAAAGGCTGGCGTAGTCAAAATAACAAACCAGTCTGTGGGTCACCATGAGGAATTAAGGCAGGAGCCGGGTGTTGCTGGTCATTTGAACAGAGGGACAAGGGGGCGCCCAGACCCCACGCATATCGCTGCCTAGGTGCAGCTTCCTCAGGGGAGTCTACATCCTGTACCATAAATGCCTCTGCTCTGCCTCCCCTCTGTGCCTCTCCTTCCCCCACTCTCCCTCCTAACCTGTGCTGTGTGGCAGCATCTGACTGTATTGAGCTCCCCAGTAACATTTTCCTATGTCCTGTATTGCGATCTGCAGGAATAGACTATACCTACGGCTGCCGCATGCAGGAGATAGATGCAGCAGAGGGTCTGCTGCTGAGAAGCTTAATACAGTCGGATACTGCCACACAGCACAGGTTAGGAGGGAGGAAGCAGAGCAGGGCAGGGCCACCCACCACCGGCGCCAGTGTCCAAAGCACTTGCCTACGAGTTCTCCAGTCTACACACTGCTGCATGCCCGCCACCTGTGCTTTTGGAGGAAGGGGTCAAGCTGTAATGATCACAGGTTATTTTTCGGACGAAGTACCTTCTTGTCCGCGCTGCTGTCAGAAACATATACCACCGACACGGGACGTCTAGGTATTAGTGATGATTTATTGCCTTATTTCCAACGCGTTTCGGAGCCACTTGCCGAGCTCCTTCCCTAATACCTAGACGTCCCGTGTCGGTGGTCAAGAAGGTACTTCGTCCGAAAAATAACCTGTGATTTGAGCACCGCATTCTGTGGAAGTACGGTCCCTGCAGCAGCTGTTTTTTCCTGAGCGATTACGCTGGTTGTGTGCCACACAACCATATCAGGTGAGCAATACCAGTATTGACAACTTATATCTGTCTATAAAGGATAAGACCCTATTTTTGCGCATTCTCAACCATTTAGATACAAGCTGTAATGATGATAGTGAGTGGGTCTGGCCATGCTTTGAGATGTGGGCTCGGTCCTGCTTAAGGTAAATGGCCTCGCTCCCTGGCATCCGCCAAAGGGCTCCCGCCAGCCACCGGGCCCCTGATGCCAGTCATTCCAGTCAGGCCCTTAGTGGTGGTCCTGACTACTACGGTGCAGCACAAAATATCTCACCAGCAGAACTAAACATATACTACAGTACAGCATAAAACACCCCAACAGCACAAAACACATTAAGAACCCAATAACTATTGCGGTGCCACACAAATTGTCTCTACAGCAGAGCTAAATTGATACCATACTGCAGCATTTAATATTCCCCATCATCACATAATACCTCCTCATAACAATCAACTCTTATGGCCCCTTTACACGCAGCTACAGGTAACAGGTTTTCCACAGGTAACTTACTGGCTGCAGTGAAATCATGGAGACATGGTTCTATCTTGTTGCTGTGTACAAATGGAACTATGTCTCCATGATTTCACTGCAGCCAGTAAGTTACCTGTGGAAAACCTGTTATCCGTAGCTGCGTGTAAAGGGGCCATTACAGTTCAGCACTGAATACCCCTAGAAGAACCAAATTATACATCACAGCATTTAGTACCAATCTGGAAGAGCTAAACCATGGATCCCCAACCTGTGACTGGGGAGCCACATGTTGCTCGTGGGGCCATATTGTGTGGCCCAGGTTCATCAAAGAACTATGAAGAAAATGTCTGAAGATGGTAACTTTTGTGAGTAGATCTACGCAGAAAAGCAGATCTGGATGCACGTATTCTAGTGAGGAGGGGAGGGTAAACACTGGAGATAGCATGATACTGCTAGCGCTTGAAGTTGGGCGCCATACTGTGGTCAATATGCTTGATGGGAAAATAGGCAATAAGAGTAAAGTGGGAAACCCTGGATGTAACTATGTACGTAAGTGGATGTAATTAATTATACTGCCCGTAAGGGAGGGAACACAAAGATTTTTTGTGATTTCTGTTGAACACTGGATACTGCTAGTGCTTGAAGCTGGGCTTCATACTGTGGTCAATATGCTTGATGGCAAAATACGCAATAAGAGTAAAGTGGGAAACCCTGGATGTAACTATGGATATAAGTGGGTGTAATTAATTATACGGACCATAAAGGAGAGGACACAAAGTTTTTTTGTGATTTCTGCTGAAATCAGAAATTGGCTGTTATTATATTGGGACCATGGTGGCTCTTGGTGTTTGCAGGGCCTGAACTGAATCAGGATGGGCCCTAGGACTTTAAGAGAGTAGGAAGGGGTTAATGGAAGAATGCAGGAAAGTAAGGGGGTGCTCCAGGAGATTAGGGGTGTTGTGCTGTAGGTTTATAGAAAAACTAGCTGTAGTACCCGGCTACGCCCGGGTTAATAAATAACTGCTGTTAGCTATAACAAAATAGAATTTTAACATGTCATATTAATGACCTGTAAGAAAATAGAAGCTGAGCTGTGATTGGTTGCTATAGGCAGCCTAATAAATCTCCAGCCAACAGTAAACCCTCCCCTGGCCGGGCAGTATATGTTACCTCACACATACACATAATAGACAGCTCGTGACTCACATCTGCCTTAATTCCCTATATGGCACATGTGTTGCACATTGGCTGTTTTTAATCAGATGTTTATGTTTGGAAATTAAAGATAGCACATGTATGAGGCGATTTGTGCACATCTGTGTCTGTCTGTGTGGTGTGTGTTTCCCTGGGGTGTGTGTGTGTCTGTGGGGTGAGTGCATATGTCCCTATAGGGTGTGTGTGTCCCTGTGGGGGGGGGTGTCTGTGTGGGTGATGTGTGTCTCTGTGTTGTGTGTGTCTCTTTGTGGTGTGTGTGTGTCCCTGTGGGGTGAGTGCATGTGTCCCTATTGGGTGTGTACGTGTGTGTGTCCCTGTGGGGGGGGGTCTGTGTGATGTGTGTGTGTCCCTGTGGGGTGAGTGCATGTGTCCCTATATGGTGGCTATGTGTGTGTGTCCCTGTGGGTGGGTCTGTGTGGTGTGTGTGTCTGTGTTGTGTGTGTGTGTTCATGTGGGGTGAGTGCATGTGTCGCTATAGGGTGTGTGTCCCCGTGGGGGTGTGTGTGTCTCTGTGTTGTGTGTGTCTCTTTGTGGTGTGTGTGTTTGTTCGGGTGCGTGGGGAGTATCCAATATTGGGGCTGCACCTTAGTGACTATACACTTGCTGTTACTCTTTGTGTGCGTGTGGTGTGTGTATACATGTCCCCGTGCGTGGTGAATATCTCATGTTGGGGCCCCAACTTAGTGACTATATGCTGGTATGTGCTGTTAGTCTTTGGCGCTATCATTAAGCCCCTCTCATTCACAACTGTCAACTGGTAACTCACTTTTTCCCCATTATGTAGATAGGGGCAAAATTGTTTGGTGAATTAGAATGCGCAGGGTTAAAATTTCGCCTCACAACATAGCCTATGACGCTCCCGGGGTCCAGACGTGTGACTGTGCAAAATTTTGTGGCTATAGCTGACAGCTGTCGATTTTCCATTCACTTTTCCCCCATTATGTAGATAGGGGCAAAATTGTTTGGTGAACTGGAACGCGCAGGGTTAAAATTTCGCCTCACAACATAGCCTATGACGCTCTCGGGGTCCAGACGTGTGACTGTGCAAAATTTTGTGGCTGTAGTTACGACGGTGTAGATGCCAATCCGGACATACATACACACATACATACATACACACACACATTCAGCTTTATATATTAGATTACGGACTGGAGTTGGACAAATAAGTAGGGCTAAGACTAATGGTGGGTTTACACACACCAATTTATCTGTTCAATATCTGAACCAATCTCTGGTTGCAGTGAAATCATGGATACATTGCTCCATGTTGTACACAGCCACAAAATGGAACAATGTATCTATGATTTCACTGCAACCAGAGATTGGTTCAGATATTGAACAGATAAATTGGTGTGTGTAAACCCACCATAAGACATCGACTTCAGGTCTTGCTAGGTCTCTTGATATTTGCGTGCAATTAGACAGTTATTCAGTGTAGTAAAGAATACACAGGTAACATAATAATCATATAAGGAAGTGCTAATGACCTTTGAAAGATGGGTTGGTAGTTTGTTGTCACTAATGAAACAGGACCTATCAAGGTTTGTTGATTTTTCAATAAGGCTACGATAGCTTGGTCGGAAATTGTACGGGGTGCCAGGGGCCTCTCACGAATTGAGAGAGCCAGAAGGTTGCTGAACATTCAGTTATTGAAACATGTACAAGCTATGGGTGACATACTAATAAAACATAGGGAATTAGAAGGAGATAACACCAATTTACTCAGGAGAGATGGCGTACATCTGAATGCAATTGGGACAGATATTTTTCTTGTGGGTTTACTGGATGGTCTTGAAAGAAAAAGGTCTAATTCTTACGGGTGGGGTTGGTCAGAATACAACATAGTTTGTTACATTGTATTTGTCATGTGGTGGTATATAGATTAGGGAATCAGGAGGCAAGATGGTAAGATGGGCAAGGGCATTCAGGGGAGCTAGTCTGGCCCTGGACTTGGGGTTCCTGACTAGCCTTGTTCCCTCTGAAGGTGAGGAGGTTTGGGTCGCTACCCTAGCCCTTCGCTCCTGATCAGCCCTAGGCTAAGAGCCATACCTCCTCCCACAGACCAGGAGAATCCAGCAGCTTCAATGGAAGTCAATGTCAGCAATAACACAGCTCAGAACAGCATGACTTCACAGTACAGGGTCCAAGTAGAAATGAGCTCTAATTGCAATAACTAATGCAGGGAAGTGGAGCTATTTCGAGGCTGTGGAAGTGGAGGTCTGAATACTAAGACACACCCCTCTACCCCCAGCTAAATGCTATGACTCACCCCATGACCTGCAGAGCTGCAGCACACAGCATCACTAATGGTACCTTTACACGCCGCGACGGCAGGCTGGATACATCGCGCTACTTCACGTGCACGAGCACGCTCAAACGGCTACAAACGGTGAACGCATCTCCTTTACACGCCGCGACAAGGTGCGCTACGCCACGCTACATCTATAGCTAGCTACATCGCCGGGTGTCTCAAGTAGCCAACTGTAGCTTAGCGTACCCGCTTCACACGCCGCCACCACAGGGTGATGTGGGAGCAACAAAGGCAGGACGTAAAACACATAGGCGTGCCACAGTCCTGTACGCCGCGCCCAAACCACAACCATTGGCCAACACTACGGAGTTGTGATTGGGCACGACGGAAAGGGCGGATGGCCGAGACGTGACGTACCAGTGAGGGGAGTGAAGCACGGAATAAGCGGTTGTGACATGGCGGAGTGTGGCGAATGCATCTAAACCGATGGTAAAGCGTCACCCAGGAGCGGTGGCAAGTCATCTACCCAGTGTGCATAAAAGTAGCGGTGCCGGGGCTATGTGTACGTAGTACAAGTGTTTGCCCTGTCACGCACGATCAGCGCTTGTGACAGCGGCGTGTGTAGATAGCGGCGAGGTGCGTTTCTGCGACACACATGAGCGGCTTACAACACACAGTATGTGCGTTCTCTGTGTACATTGTATGTATCTATCTCTGGCAACAGATGTGAATGTAGTGGAACTGCTCCGTAGCAAACCTGTGAAAGATCTGTGTGACAGTGTATTAGAAAACACCTGAGAAGAATATGTCCTGCATCAATGTGCTGTCTGCAGGTGACCCTCTGCCTAGAACAAAATAAAGGCTCATGTACGCACAATGGCCACAAACACTGTTAGCCAAAAGACTGGGAAAAAAACATGGCTACCCACACATATTGTCTGCACAATCCCAGCCAATAGGTGGCTATGACATCCCAGGCCCCCCACCATAAACTTCATCACATTTCCCTCCTCCACCAAGTAAACAGGCTCACACATTTGTTTGGATCCAAAAAAGTATTTTATAAATCAAAATCAGTCATCGTGACCTTGGATTACAATTTGTAACCAAAAATACATCCAAATAAAAACAACAAATACAGTGCATGTCACAATCTGCCAACACATTGCAGAGAGAGCAAATTGAACCCACATTGGAACCTGTGGAGCAGCAAAAAAAGTTTCAAACAACATAAACTAACTAACTAACTAACTAAACATCATGCACATTAGGAAAAAACAAAAAAACAAATTGGTAAACACAAAAGAAAAGGGGTGCAGCTACCCTGCTGTCACCTCCATTGCAAAGTTAAATAAACCTCCCAGAACCAGCCAAACTACATGGCCTGGTCCTGCCAGCTCACTGCACCAGACCCATTGAAGTAGGAGCAGTAAGCGTCTCTACTGTCCCTGGCCTCCCGCCGAGTGCGGCCATGGCTCTGCGGCTGGAGTGGCACAATCACATGGCCCTCATCACACCAAGACCCTGGACGGAGCTCCCCTGTTGTAGCGTCTGCATGATCCACATAACCTCCTGGCGTGTATGATGGCCTATCCCTACGACGCAGGAAGTTATGCAGCACACAGCAGGCCACCACTACCGCGTCAATAGACTCCGGTTTCATATGCATAGGCGTATGAAAAACCCGGAATCTATTCGCCATTATCCCAAACGCATTTTCAACTACACGGCGGGCCCGGGATAGCCGGTAGTTGAAAATGCGTCTCTCAGAAGTAAGGGCCCTCTGGGGATATGGCCGCAGTAGGTGTTCCTGAAATGGGAATGCTTCATCCGCCACAAACGCAAAGTTGAGATGTTCGGTCGTGTGCTCATTTGAGGGTAAGTTTAGCCCACCATTCCCTAGTAGTGTTGCCAAGGAGCTTCGGGCAAACACACCCCCATCTGAGTTGCGACCAGGCATTCCAACATCCACGTAGAGGAACTCATAGTTGGCATCTACTACAGCCATGAGGATTATACTACAATACCCTTTGTAATTGAAAAACAAAGAGCCAGAGTTGGCAGGTTTGGTAATCCTCACGTGCTTACCATCCAATGCCCCGCCACAGTTGGGGAAGTTCCACCGGGTTTCAAACCCTCGGGCTACTTCCAGCCATTCTGCGGCTGTTTCTGGCATTTTCATGTAGGCTGGCTGCAGAGCTCTCCAGATGGCCCAACACGTTTCAGGGATCAGGCGGCTCAGCAGGGGCAGGGAGACACGTGACATGTATGTGAGTGATGTCATGGACTGCCCTGTAGCCAGGAACCGCAAAGTGATCGCCAACCGCTCAGCAGGTGATACTGATGGGCGCATTATAGTGTCCTGACGCGCTATCATTGGCCCTACACGCTCCAATAGGAAGGTGAAACAGTCCTCGGGCATACGGAGATAGTTGCAGTAATCATCAGGACAGTTAATCTCCAGCTCCCGCAACAGCTGCATGTGGCCCCGGGTTTCCCGCCTGAGAAGCCAATCACGGGTCCACAACCGCCGCTGTCTGCGCCTCATCAACCTTTCATACCGATCCTGAAGCCACATTTGCTCTTCCACCAACGCAAGAGCCACGATAACATTGCGGTCATGGATATTCTGCATCCTCAATATCAGCACCTGTAGATGAGAAAGCACAACATGAGTACGTAGAACAATATGTGCCAATGTCAGCAGGTTAAGCAAGCCACACCTATTTTTGAGGACACACTATAGCCAACTGGAGGGGAACTTGCGTCAGGCCCCGAAACACATCCCTGAAGCCAGGAAAGCCAAACACCCAGTAGTCACCCCAATCAAAATGGAAGACGACCAATGATAATGGCCTCCTCTACATCAACTTCTATGGGAGTTTGTCAAAGTAAAACATCTGCACCTAGGTGAGTTAGAAAGGGACATGTGTCACCAATAATGTATGATAACAAATTTGCAGATGCCATTACACAGACCATAATCAAAATGTGGCCATTTCCTAATCTGGGAGGTAAAACAAACAATACGTACCCTGATAGGCTGGTCAAGTAAGCTTACAAGAAGCCAACAACTTAGCACATGAGTGAGGTTGGGTACCCATGGTTACATATGTTTTTGCTGGTGGCATTTGTCCGAACCATCTATGTTATGTCTTGAGTGCCACACCTCCAAGCCATGTCTCATCCTATCCCCGTTCGACCCAGTCTCCATTGGCCACAACCAGTATGCAGAAATTGATCCAGGTGACAGGAGTAACACATTTCTGTCTACAGTCCTGCAGCCAATCTCCTGTATGGTGTCTGGAAACAAACACAGCAATGTATATGTTCAAATATTCATAAGCACCAAACCAAATGCCTACTCCAAGTCCACACAGTACACTATATCTTCCCCAGCAATACACACCCCTAAACACTACGCTAAAACAGTGTCCTGCGGTCGCAAATAACAACAACATATGCACCCACACCCCGCCATTTCCATGTGTGTCCACAGATACTTACTTAATGGGTCTGGCCAGCAAGCGTAATGTTTGCCGGCATGCGGACCTTTTAAAGGGCCGCCAACCTATCACGATTCAGCGATCTCCACCAATTAGCGGAGGTTAATTGCGGCCCCAGGTGTCCCATTACGCTGTGCGTCATTGTGTCCGTTGTGATTGGTTTAGCGGACTATAAAGCCAGGCCAATGGCCACTACACCTTGTCCAGAGGTCCATGTGCATTGAGCTACTAGTGTCCTGCCTATCTTCTGCTGCTCTGACGGTAAGCCTCTTTAGCGGTTTCTATGAAAGTGCACGGGACGCTGATGCTTGTTTTGGCGGCCGCTTAGGCATTGTGTGTATGGGCATCTTTGATACGGCCTTTAATTTTGGCCCTCTAATTAGACAGATGGGTCAGTTTTTCTAGTGTATGGTAATAGCCAGGTATAGCCTCAACTGGTATTGTGTGCGTATAGATTTGGCCTTTGATGTAATTTGTGAGTCAAACATATAAAGTAGAGATTTAGAACTGTCAGGCACATCAGCATTTGATGCCTGCAATTATTGGTCCCTTCATTGCAGGGATTCTTGTTATGTCTGTTACAATAGTAGTCTCATGGATGGCCACACAACTACATGATGATGTGTTTGCACATTACATGTAGTATGTGCAGTCTTGGCACAAACCACGCCCTCCTTTCTCATCTGCTTAATGTTAACCATTTTGCTCAGTACAAAGGTAGTAGCTACCACACAATGTCTTTGCTCACATGTTGGCCTACAGGTTGGTACGCACACACCGTCTCCAGGTGTTGTTTTAATATGGACAGTGGGTTCTTAAATCAGGTTTCACACATGTTTAGGGGGCCACAGAGTACCTGACATGTGTAATTTTGTCACATATGTCTTTTACTTTGGACCGGTGTGACATTGTGCAAATGCCACACATAGGCCAAGTTGTAATAACAGTTATTGCTGCCTATAATGTACATATGAGAACCTTATGAGCATGTAAATAATGTTCACAAGGTTTTGACAGATCGATATGGCTTGTGTCGTGACGGTCTGGATTGGCTGTGTTTTGTCTTCCCCAGATGCCGAGGTGTACTGTGGAATTTGAAACCCAGCTTCTCACGGAGTATCAGCGGCACGAATGTTTGTGGCGCAGCTCGCTGCCTCAATATAAAAACCAGGCAGCGAGGTCCGAGGCCTACAGGAGTCTTGTGGCTCTAGCCAATCGCTTGGAGTCAAGGGTAGGCAAGATTTGGGACCAGCATGCGGTGGCCTTAAAAATCAAAAACATGCGGCAGTCGTTCATGCGGGCTCACAATGACTACCTGCACCGTCGCTCAGGAGCTGGAGCTGAAGAGGTACCATCACCTACCCTATGGTACTATCCCCTCTTCACCTTCATCCTGGGCGAGGGGAGCTCGCGTCGAACGACCACCAACCGCCCCGTTGCTGCGTCCCATGTAGGCCCGGATGAATCACCATCTGCGCCACAGGAGGTGGGTAATCGTGTTACAGTGTTGCCCCACAATGTTACCTTCACATGTGTGGTTTGCCCAAACCAGAACTAGCACACTTTTGACACATTTTCGGCCTTGGTGTGGGAAACCTTTTTCTGTCTGTGAATCTGCCCTCCTTCCATGATTTTGGATTATATGAATTAAACGCAGAGAGCCGCATTCCAAAATAGCATTTCCCCCAAATATCGGAACCGGAAAAATGACATGTGTAATGTTGTTTGAATTATTATTGGATTTAAATGAAAGAGGCACATAGTGGCATCTACTCAAATTTGCTGGCACACATGTGTGTTGGCTCTGGTGCAAGTGGGTTTTCGTTATTAGCAGGTTTGATGGTTTCACATCATATTAGTATTGAAAATGGGAAGGTGGCCAACATCTGTGTTTGGCCAGCCCAGCCCCCAGTATCAAGGTGTTGTGGTGACATGTACTCATTGGTTTACGGCTCTCTGACTGACACCTAAATCTGTATTGTGCTGAGTACCGGGAATCGTAGAGGTGAGTGTCCAGGCGCAGTACAGGTTTTGGTGTTGTTAAAGTTTGGTGGGTTGCTGTTTGTAGATTCCTTCCATATATTTTGTTAGTGCCTTTACTTTAGTGGGAGTGGTATATTGTGTCCTGTGTCCATGGTATGGTGTGGTCCTTGCCGTCACTAATGTTTTCTTTTGTTTCCTCTCCCCCCCACAGGCCCCAGAAGAGGACGGCTCCATTGCGGAGCATTCTGTCGCTGATGATGCTCAGCCCATGACATCTGGGGCTGAGCAGGAGGGCGGGGCGAGTGATGTGGGTCCGGGCCCAGGGCCCAGCTCCAGGATCCGTCGTCGCAGACGTCCTGCACCACCAGAGACGGAGCTGGGCACCTGGGCCCGACGCGTGCTGTTGGATGAACAGCGGACCCACATCGACAGCAACGCCCTCTACATGAGCGACAGAATGCGAGGGATGGAGCCGCTCCAGAAAAAGATCCTTCTGAGGGTCTTCAACAATGCCGCTGATGCTGCCGATGATGGGGCCCTTCAATGGGGCTGCCACGTCCCCCCCCCATGCAACACACCTTGTGGCCCCTTTCCCCAGCTGCCCCATCTCGGCCCGTGAGAAGACCGGCCCCGCCACAGTCACCCCATCCCCCCTCAACACGTCGTCGTACAACCAGACGTTCTCAAGCAGGTCGGGGCTGCCCTCAGAGGAGGGGGGATGCGGCATTGTCAGAGCCGACAGAGGATGAATAATTTGGACACTAGTAGCCAATGCACCAAATTGGCACTCTGGACTTTTGCATCTGTAGGAACCTACTTTTGTTTCTACTTTTTTTTTTTGGATTACTTTTTAGCAGACTTGCCTAATATGATTTGTTTGTTACTTTACCTTTTTGACGTAATTAAATTTTTGAGGATACTCAATTGTGTGGTCTTTTTGGTATATGGGGGGGGGGGGAACCTTGGGTGAATGGTGTTGTGCACAATATAGTTTGGGCCAGCCCACACAATATGGGCCAATGGCCTCAGAGTAGGACTACCATAGGTTCCTTTGTACTGTGTTAGCACTTTCACAAAGAGGTGTGGTAATGTGTGTGAGATATTTTCCTGTAAAACATGGTTTCCACCCAAAGATTATAGTTATGACATGAGGAGCCAAATACAAAGGTAAACAAACATTGTATTCGCTACATACATGTGTGTAAGCCATATGCCACAATACACAGAATGCAGCTTCCACATAGGTGTAGCCATCCAAGACTCCTCATGGTCCCAATGTGGGACAGTATAGGTACAGAAGGCAAAGGGCTGGGCAGTCCACACTCCTCATGGTCCCAATGTGGGACAGTATAGGTACAGAAGGCAAAGGGCTGGGCAGTCCACACTCCTCATGGTCCCAATGTGGGACAGTATAGGTACAGAAGGCAAAGGGCTGGGCAGTCCACACTCCTCATGGTCCCAATGTGGGACAGTATAGGTACAGAAGGCAAAGGGCTGGGCAGTCCACACTCCTCATGGTCCCAATGTGGGACAGTATAGGTACAGAAGGCAAAGGGCTGGGCAGTCCACACTCCTCATGGTCCCAATGTGGGACAGTATATGTACAGAAGGCAAAGGGCTGGGCAGTCCACACTCCTCATGGTCCCAATGTGGGACACTATAAGAAAAGAGCCCAACGGGGGCCAAATTAAAAAAAAAAACATTACCACATTTTTAAGCCAACAAGGCAACTTGGGTAATTTGTTAGCGTCCAACTAGGACAACAGTTTTTTGTGGCCATGTTTGGCCTGAATAAAATGCAGCCAGCTACTTCATGGCTGGGATCCATGTTCTGGACATAGGCCCTCCAGCATTTGACCCAGCCGTGCAAGGTCCTGCAGGCCACGCTGCAAAGCCCTGGTCATGCGGGACACAAACGCCTGATGGGCAACGACGAATTCCTCCATGGTAGGGGCACCTGTATTGGGAGTAAACACACACTTTAGGACACAGCAGTCGCTGGTGATGGGTAGGCAGGACTGCACACAACCATCCACTTACCCTGTTCCTCTAAATCCACATCAACATCAGACGGGGACAGAGATGGCCTCAAGCTCCATCCAGATGAACCCGCACGTTCACCATCTGCATGAATAGTTAAACAACATTGTTAACTTTGTGGACTGAAATCATGTTGTGCAAGATGAAATTAATGGATCAGTGTGCAGGGTGTATGTGGCAACATAACACACTTACCACCATAGTCACTGTGTGGGGACATGGTCACCCCAGGACTCGCCACTGAGCTGGAGACAGTGGGAGGTGGTGTTACTCCCTGCCTGGGGCTCCGTGGCCACATTACGTGGTTTGGTGGTAACAGGGATCCTGGACTACAGGGCACAACCTCCTCTGGGCCAACAGGTGCTTCCAGTTCCTGGCCCTCCTGTGGGGAGGTGATCTCGTCTTCCTCCAGCCATCAAGATGACGACACCTCGTCACACTCAAGCGGGCTGCCAGGTGCTGACTGGTCCTCCAGGTCCTCTGTCCCGGTAGGTGACGGAAGGTCTTGCTCCTGAGGCCCGGGGGAATGTGTGGAGCTTGTGGCCAAGGGTGCCACTTCAGCCAGATGTGGCGGTGTTGTGGATGGGCCACCTGGGGGTGGGGCATGGGGCCCTTCTTCAGATGAGGATTCTGAAGCTATTCCCGAAGAAAAAAGAAAAAAGTGCTAAAATCGTACTAACACATTGTTCCCATACATATAGGTCATGTGGCTATGTATTTGACAGCTAACTTAGCCTCAACCAGGTGATGCTGGATGCATACCCTCACGTTGTATGCATGTACTGTGCGTGTGTAAAATTGAGTGCGCTGACTGGAGGACCACAACACTGTGAAGATGTTTAGGATTGTGTAGGCCACACTGTCCCTTGTCATATGTTGCCATCCATTTTTGTGTATTGTGGGACATGCACATGTGGCGGTGTGTGTTTGACCCCAACTATTACTCACCACGCAGCCTGGCAATCCTGGCACGGATGTCCAGTATGCGACCCGGGCTCTTTTGTTTCAAGTCTGCGATCTTCTTCTGGATCTGCTTGACTTGCCGCTCTACCCCCAGTTTGCGGATCAGGGCCCGCTGGATCCGGCGGACGGTGCACCGATTGCGCAACCTGGGGTGCCGGTGGTGATGGTGGCCCCAATAGTCCCAACGGTCACAATAATCTATCAGGATTATCAGCTCCGCCATGCCCCAAGTTGCAGCGCGGGTAACGGCCGCCATGCCTGCAAAAGGTCTGTGCAGAGTTTTGAGCTGCTCCTTGCAGGCAGAGTGAAACTGAAACTATCGTAATGACGTCATTACGGCTTCGTTCGGGGTCACGCACATTTTGAACGAGCCCTACGCGCTGACACGGGCGAACCACTTCGGCGGCACCTACTAAACAACACCTATATAGCGATGCGTACAGCAAGCCTGTGGGCTGTGTAGTGAGTAATCTTCTTCGATGCGGTGTGGGTATACGTGCATCACTGTGTGAGTTGCGCACAGGCACTGAAGGGACACTTTTAGCAGTCATCTACATTTCAATAAGGCATGGCGGTCTGTGACATACTTCACCGCTGTGTCCAGCATTATTCATTATGTGTTTACAGGATGTGCACACTGTATCTGAGAATCATGGGCCATTTGGTTTGGTTTCCCGTAAGTTGTGGGCCGCGTAATTGTACTAAGGTATGATCGTGCATACGGCGCGTATGTGTAGTGCTGAAGGGACAGCTCATCCAAGATGGAGGGCTGTGCGGCAAGGGCCAATCGGCACGCAGCAGCTTCCACCAATGATCGCACATGGGGCGCGGTAAGACGGAGCCGAGGTCACGCCTTAGCTACATTGCAGCTACATCGCAGGGTGTCCGGAGTTCCCTTCCGTTGCTTCTTTACACGCCGATACAGCTCGCTACCATCGGCGATGTACCCATCAGTTTTCGAGCAGAGCCCATAAACAGATGTATCTGTCGCCGGCTGTAGCGTCGCGTCTTCAGACGCCGCTACGACGGGCTACATTGACGCTACAAGCTACATTTGTAGCCTGTAGCGGGCTGTATCCAGCCTGCCGTCGCGGCGTGTAAAGGTACCATAATGGTGGGTTTACACACACCAATTTATCTGTTCAATATCTGAACCAATCTCTGGTTGCAGTGAAATCATGGATATATTGCTCCATTTTGTGGCTGTGTACAACATGGAGCAATGTATCCATGATTTCACTGCAACCAGAGATCTGTTCAGATATTGGACACAGAAATTGGTGTGTGTAAACCCACCATCAGGAAAAAAACCTCATATTTAATCACAGCAGCAGCACAATTAGACTGTAATGGTACCTTTACACGCCGCCACAACAGGATGGATACCAACGGCAACTTCACGTGCACGAGCACAGCCGAACGGTTACCAACGGGAACCGCACCCTCTTTACACGCCGCCACAAGGTGCGCTACGCCACGCTACATCTACAGCTAGCTACATCGCCGGGTGTCGCAAGTAGCCATCTGTAGCTCAATTACACACCGCTATAACCAGCTACTATGGGCGTACCTGGTGCAGCAGGGCCAGCACATAGGCGTGCCACAATTGAGAGTACGAGCCGTCCGTACGCTGATAGGACAAAGCAATAACATCTTGATTGGCCAGGCATCGCAGGAGGCTGAGTAATACAGCACGCTCGAGCGATTGTGTAGTGTGACTCGTCAGCTCCTTAAATATGCCTCCCTATGCAGCGACTACCAATCGTCATGCAGCAGCTTCCACCAATGATCGCACATGGGGCGCGGTAACACGGAGCCAGGGTCACGCCTTAGCTACATTGCAGGCTGTCCCGAGTTCCCTTCCGTAACGTCTTTACACGCCGATACAGCTCGCTACAATCGGCGATGTAGCCATATGTTTATGGGCAGTGCACGGATACAGAGGTATCTGTAGCCGGCTGTGTCGTCCCGTCTCCACACGCCGCTACTACGGGCGATATTGGCGCGACAAGCTACATTTGTAGCCTGTAGCGGGTTGTATCCATCCTGTTGTGGCGGCGTGTAAAGGTACCATAAAGCAGACAACATGTGACAGTACCCCCTCCCAATGAGAGACCTCCTGAATCTAAACCCAACTTGCCATAAAGGGATCTGCATCTCTTAAGGGACAATATTTGGAAGATGTTACGGGTGTTTAGCACTTGGGGCAGTTCGAGTTAGTACAACAAAGGGTTTAAGATGGCTGAGACCCTAAATGGACTGATAACTCCAGAACTAGGAGCCCCAGCTGCACCTCTCCTGACGTGTGTAGAAATCACCCACACATAATCATCCACTCTCAGGTCTGGACCTGAACGTTTATTTCCAGTCATTCGTTTACAGACAGCAGCTACAGCTTTAGGAAGGCAAACAGAGGCATCTCCGTGGACCACAGGACTCCCTCCCTCGGGGTGCACAGTAGGAACGACTGCGTTCCCCCATCCCCTCTTCCTAGGATGACATCTAGACCTGGCATAAGCCTGAGGTGTCAGTTGAGCTTTACCCTCATTCTCTGGTAAACTCCTAACCACCTCAGCTGATGATGTAGTAGGCGTAATCAATATGGAAGAGATTGTAGTACCTAGGCAATTCCCCTCACAGAAATTATCTCAACCAACTACCTCTCTGGCCCTCCAGTCAATCACCAGGTTATGCTTCTTCAGCAGTCTTCAAGGAAGACTCAAAACTATGAGAGTAGGGAGATTATCCAGGATGTGACAAGACAGGAACTCTTGGTGAAGAGTTCCTATGCCTAGGTTCACATTATGCACAACTTGGGAAATCACCTTCTGGCTGAGAGAAGCGGAGTCAATGGTGGAGATCAGTGGCGTAACTAGAGTCTGGTGGGCCCCGGTGCGAAATTCAGACCTGGGCCCACCTCTTCCCCCCGCGCGAGCACATATTGGTCAGATGTTTGGGCCCCATGTAACGTTCTAAGATCTATAAAGACTCACAAATTGACCCCTGCTGTATATGGTCATCCTACTGGAATATGGAGCTTATCCTTTTAAATATGTCTCCCATCCTGCTATATATGGTCCTCCTCCTGGAATATGGTCCATCCCATTATTATAATGCATCCCCATATTCCTCCATATGTTACAATATACCCCCATAGTCCTCCATGTATTATAATGCATCCCATAATCCCCCATTCATAAGGTAGTCCCAATAGTCATCCAATTATTATAATGCACCCCCACTATCCTACATATAGTAGCCTCATAGACCTCCATATAGTATAATACAACCTCACAGGCCTCTATATAGTGTAATACATCCTCAGAACTTCTGCATATAGTATAATACAGTCTCACAGCCCTCCATATAGTATAATGCAGCCTCACAGCCCTCCATATAGTATAATACAACCTCGCAGTCCTCCATATAGTATAACACAGGCTCAGTTCTCCATGTAGTGCAGCCTCTATAGTACAGCCTTATATATTGCACTCTCCTCCTCCTCTGTCCCCGTTCTCCTGTGTCCCCAGCTTTCCTCCTCCTCTGCACCCCGTTCTCCTGTGTCCCCAGCTCTCCTCCTCCTCTGTCCCCGTTCTCCTGTGTCCCCAGCTCTCCTCCTCCTCTGTCCCCGTTCTCCTGTGTCCCCAGCTCTCCTCCTCCTCTGTCCCCCGTTCTCCTGTGTCCCCAGCTCTCCTCCTCCTCTGTCCCTGTTCTCCTGTGTCCCCAGCTCTCTTCCTCCTGTGTCCCCAGCTCTCTTCCTCCTGTGTCCCCAGTTCTCCTGTGTCCCCAGCTCTCCTCCTCCTGTGTCCCCAGTTCTCCTGTGTCCCCAGCTCTCCTCCTGTGTCCCCAGCTCTCTTCCTCCTGTGTCCCCAGCTCTCTTCCTCCTGTGTCCCCAGCTCTCCTGTGTCCCCAGCTCTCCTCCTCCTGTGTGCCCAGTTCTCCTGTGTCCCCGGCTCTTCTCCTGTGTCCCCAGTTTCCTGTGTCCCCAGCTCTCCTCCTCCTCTGTCCCTGTTCTCCTGTGTCCCCAGCTCTCCTCCTCCTGTGTCCCCAGTTCTCCTCTGTCCCCTGCTCTCCTCCTCCTCTGTCCTCTGTTCTTCTGTCTCCTGCTCTCTTCCTCCTGTGTCCTCCATTCTTCTGTCCCCTGCTCTCCTCCTCCTGTGTCCCCAGCTCTCCTCCTCCTCTGTCCCCCGTTCTCCTGTGTGCCCCGTTCCCCTATGTCCCCAGCTCACCTTCTTCTCCTCTCACCATTGTCCTCCGCTCTCTTCTCTTCAATGAGCGGCCAGGACCAAACACATGGCTACCGGGACACCGGGCAGGAGACTGAGGAGGGGGCGGAGCCACCGAGCAAGTCCCTGGTCACCTGACCGGCGTCAGTCACCTGACCTGCAGGGAATAGGATGTGGCTGGACAGCTTCCAATGGTAGCGCTGTCCTGACTCTGTGCGGTGGTGTGTGCTGCGCCTGGCGCTGGGACTGCCGGGCGCAGAGCGCTGGAATCGCGCGGCGCAGGGGGCGGCTGGCTACACGGGTGCCGGGCCCCCTATAGATCCGGGCCCTGTCGCAGCCGCGACCCCTGCAACCATGAATGTTACGCCACTGGTGGAGATGGAATGGGTCTAACATGCTACTGGCAAGAACTAAGTTATATAGCTGTAACCTCAGTATAACGTAGTAAACACACCACTAATTGCAAGTGCAGTAGAAACAGACCTCTTTCGGAAGAAAACTGCGGTAAACGCCTTGCTGCATGCCACGTCCTCACACCCGGCTACCACAATCAGGGCCATTCCCGTGGGTCAGTTCCTGCGGTTACATAGGATATGCTCAAGAGATATGGACTTTGAAAGGGGGGCGATGGACATGCAGGATAGGTTCAGGACTAGGGGATATAGTCAGCGATGTATCCGGCATGGCTATAAAAGGGCTAAGAATACATCCCGTACTGATCTTTTGAGTGGGGGGCAAAAGCAGGGTGACAGG
The DNA here is from genome assembly GCA_033576535.1 of Allobates femoralis. NCBI lineage: Eukaryota > Metazoa > Chordata > Amphibia > Anura > Aromobatidae > Allobates > Allobates femoralis. Next base: position 469,024,267 of record JARQOC010000003.1, read on the forward strand.
GAGGAGACTACACAGCCACAGGTTAGATTTATATCAACATTTAACGAACAGTGGAGTGATATTAGATCTATCCTTACGAGACATTGGGATGTGCTGAGGACGGATTTGTCCTTGCGTGAATTTCTTCCGGAGCGACCACTGATGACGGCTAGGCGGGGCATGAGCCTCAGGGATAGGTTGGTCCATAGCCATTTTATCCCAAGGAGGGAGCCCATTTTTGGGTTGGGAACACCCAGGATTGGCTGCTACCCCTGTGGCTCATGCCTTGCATGCCAAAACATAATTAGGGCCAAGACTTTTAGATCGGCCGATGGACTCCGGGAATTTACAATTCGGAAGTACATCTCATGTTCCACTAGGGGGGTCATATATCATGCCACCTGTGGCTGTGGACTCATATACGTGGGGTTGACCACAAGGGAACTCAGAGTCCGAGTGCGTGAACACGTAGTGAAAATCCAGAATGCAGACTCGGTAACTGATGACACCACTCTGAGGACCCTCCCACGCCACTATAAACGTTTTCATGGCTGTAACCCCAGCTGCTTAAAGATACATGGGATTGATACTGTGAACCTTGGGAGTCGGGGAGGTGATTTATCCAATCGCCTGGCCAGACTCGAATGCCAGTGGATCGTCCGACTGGGAACTATGAGCCCGGCAGGTCTGAATGAGAAGCTGAGCTTCTCATCGTTTCTATAGGATGAGGTCACGTCTGCTTTCGTATGGTCGGACCGAGTGTGGAGTATTGCCCATATCTGTGCCTCTGGTAACCCTCATTTGATATATTGATTTTTACCTTGCTCTTGGTGGTGCATATTGATTCCATACATGCCACTTAACCATAATAATATTCCCCTGATGCCATTTCTAATGGGAGTTTCTATTTTTTATTCTATTTTTAATCTCACTAGCACTGCTGATCCTGGTTGTATGCATGGTCTCCATAGTTCTCTATTGGGGAACAAGGACATAGAATTCCTATTTAAAAATCTCCTTGGCTATAGAAGTTACGGAAGTCAACACTAGGTGGCGATCATCGGCAAATGAAGAAACCATATATGTAACTTTACTTATGTATAATGTTATACTTTTGTATATGTATGGATTGTAATCAATTGTCAAAGTTTGCCCCTCTTTCTATACTCAAACTAGGCCTTGGTACTGGGAATTGTATTGTAAATAGATTGACACTCCTTCATCTGTGCCCTGTGGGAGCGCCGTCAGGACTTCTGCCCATAAGTAATATGGCGCGACTGTCCTCGGCGCTTGCGCTCTGCCATATGATGTAGCCGCGCACGCGCGGGCACCGCTCCGTCTACTTCCGGTGGGTGACGTCACCGGAAGTGTACTTCCGACCCCGGAGTGCACGGAGCGATGTGCCCTGCGACGCGGTGGCACAATAGAGAGACGCACACGGAGCACTGATGAGGAACAGGTGGCCACCATGTATTTAATCAGGCTCTCACTCCCTTGTCCTCACCCCCTGAAGAAGACTTGTTGAAACACGTGTTGGGGTCTGCCCCTGAACACGTGCCATAACCCCACAGTATGGGTGAGTTGCGGGCTTAGTACGAGGCTGACAGTGTGTATTATGGCATTTATATTTATTGTTATCATGCTGTATGCCTTAACAGTTGTTTACTGCCTGTAAAACTATACTTTACTGCTCACTGCCTGTAAAACTGTACCTTTCTGTGGCGGTCTGTGACCGGTTCAACCCCCTCTGTCATTTCCCTTGGTTTTATGTGACGCTCCTCAGTATTTTATTGATCCACTATTAAGATAATAAAATTGTGCACTTGCAATTAGTGGTGTGTTTACTACGTTATACTGAGGTTACAGCTATATAACTTAGTTCTCAGGTTTTCTCAATGCATTTGAGTTGCTAAACATGTGAGTCCAAGATGTGTCCCTATATTTTTGTTTTAAACTGCTTTCTGTGTTTGTTCACAGCTCAACAGGGAACTATGGACCATCGAGCCCGTGAAAGCACGTGGCTCACTAAACTTGACCAAGTGTTTGGTGCAGAGGGGGAGGCACCACATACTAGTGGCACCAGGGATGTGGAGGAAACTATAGGTGGTATGAGGAATCTCTTGCATCAGAAGACCAGGGTTTGGTGGAACCGGGCATTTATGGAGAGGTATCTGGAGCGAGGACTTGTGCCCAGGGTCTCCGGGTACAAGTCTTCCCATCCTTCATCCCTACTGAGGGTGCGTTTAAAACGCAATGGGAGGAGGTGGCTACACAATGCTCTAACGGCTTCATGGGCCTTCTGATCCAGCTAAATGGCGAGACCATCAAAAGTATTGAGGAGGGTATATCGGAGGCACAGGACAAACTCCACACCATGTTAACACCTGAGGAGTGGAAGATTCTGAATGAATCCTTAGACAAAGATTTTGCCAAATGGGAGAAAGAAATAATCTCCACAAAAACCAAGAAATATCAGCGAGACCTGGCTGACTACAAGAGTGGGAGGGTTTTCAAATGGAGGAGTGGATATGGGAAAAAACCAAAAAAACCAGCACCAACGCCTGCAGAACCACAACCGAATCCTCTCCCCATTAGCAATTCCCTCTCGTCACTCTCATCAGTTGAAGAGGATCTGATTCCCCTTGATAGTGGACGACTGGGACCTCTAACAAGGGCAGGAGCAAAAAATGTTGGAAGCAGGGAACCTAATAAGGTGAGGCCCTGGATTGAATCCAGTAGTGGTAGAGAGGGGGAACGGAACAATACACTAAAAGTAATTAACCTTTCTGGTCATCAATTGACAAATGACCAGACTGAGGTTTTGGCTCTGGGGTTGACTTTTGTTCCTACTAACTTTATGGATTCTTTCACAGTAACTAAGGATCTCAGCCTCTTCCTGCGAAAAGTGGTCCTCCGTAAGCTGCATACAAAGAAGAGGAACAACCCGTCGTCACTATCTAACATGGAAGTAGAAGCCCTAAGCAATCTGGAGGAGTTGGAGGGGGTGAACAGTGGTGATACAGTCTCTGCGACCCAAGGTAAATTTCCTAAATCGGCCTACCCTAGATCTACCACATTCCCGCCCTTTTCCATTTGCCCACAAGTAGAAATTTTTAACCGGCTAGTTCTCAACGACCTGGGGAAACTAGGGAGAAAAAAAGTCAAACATAACATATCGTTGAAGCATAGGAAAGCAATTGGAGAATTGCAAGAGCTGAAAGATGTGGTTATAAAACCGGCGGATAAGGGCGGGAATGTGGTGGTCTGGCCAACTTCGCTTTATGTGAAGGAGGTACGCAAACATCTGAAGAGCAGAGACTACTACTGCACACTTTCCAACAATCCTCTTGTGGGGTTCCAACTTGAATTGGCCTCAATTCTGGATAGGGCGGTTGATTTTGGAATCCTCCCGAAGAAAATCAGAGATGGTCTTTTAGCCAAGTCGCCAGTAGTGCCCACCTTCTATATGTTACCTAAAATTCACAAACATCCAACTGTCCCCCCGGGGCGTCCGATTGTCTCTGGCATAGGGGGGCTATGCGACCCTATATGCAAATTTATTGAGTACTATCTGCATCCATTAGTGGAAACGCTGCCCTCCTATGTCAGGGACACTACGGACTTCCTGAGGAGATTAGATGGACTGACTTTGGAGGGTGGAGCACTGCTGGCGACTATAGATGTTGAGTCTTTGTACACCAATATTGGGCACGAAGATGGTTTACGAGCGGCTGAATACTATCTACGGATGAGTAATTGGGAGGAGGATTTGTGGAGGTTAGTGTTGGAGCTGTTGGAGTTTGTGCTAACCCACAACTTCTTCATTTTCGACGACCGGTTCTTCCTCCAGCAACGGGGCACTGCCATGGGGGCGGCGTGCGCGCCTTCGTACGCAAACCTCTTTCTTGGCTATTGGGAGAGGGAGGTCTTCGGCGAGGGCGCGTGCGCCTCCGCCCATGTGCAGTGCTGGCATCGTTATATTGACGATGTGCTAGTTGTTTGGGGGGGAACCGGGCTTGAACTGGAGGAGTTTGTGGCGCGGCTCAACTCCAACAGCCTCAACATCCATCTCACCTTTAAATATCATGCAAATGAAATTGATTTCTTAGATATTAGGATCATGGTCCTCCCAGGTGGATCAGTAGAAACAGACCTCTTTCGGAAGAAAACTGCGGTAAACGCCTTGCTGCATGCCACGTCCTCACACCCGGCTACCACAATCAGGGCCATTCCCGTGGGTCAGTTCCTGCGGTTACGCAGGATCTGCTCAAGAGATATGGACTTTGAAAGGGGGGCGATGGACATGCAGGATAGGTTCAGGACTAGGGGATATAGTCAGCGATGTATCCGGCATGGCTATAAAAGGGCTAAGAATACATCCCGTACTGATCTTTTGAGTGGGGGGCAAAAGCAGGGTGACAGGGAGGAGACTACACAGCCACAGGTTAGATTTATATCAACATTTAACGAACAGTGGAGTGATATTAGATCTATCCTTACGAGACATTGGGATGTGCTGAGGACGGATTTGTCCTTGCGTGAATTTCTTCCGGAGCGACCACTGATGACGGCTAGGCGGGGCATGAGCCTCAGGGATAGGTTGGTCCATAGCCATTTTATCCCAAGGAGGGAGCCCATTTTTGGGTTGGGAACACCCAGGATTGGCTGCTACCCCTGTGGCTCATGCCTTGCATGCCAAAACATAATTAGGGCCAAGACTTTTAGATCGGCCGATGGACTCCGGGAATTTACAATTCGGAAGTACATCTCATGTTCCACTAGGGGGGTCATATATCATGCCACCTGTGGCTGTGGACTCATATACGTGGGGTTGACCACAAGGGAACTCAGAGTCCGAGTGCGTGAACACGTAGTGAAAATCCAGAATGCAGACTCGGTAACTGATGACACCACTCTGAGGACCCTCCCACGCCACTATAAACGTTTTCATGGCTGTAACCCCAGCTGCTTAAAGATACATGGGATTGATACTGTGAACCTTGGGAGTCGGGGAGGTGATTTATCCAATCGCCTGGCCAGACTCGAATGCCAGTGGATCGTCCGACTGGGAACTATGAGCCCGGCAGGTCTGAATGAGAAGCTGAGCTTCTCATCGTTTCTATAGGATGAGGTCACGTCTGCTTTCGTATGGTCGGACCGAGTGTGGAGTATTGCCCATATCTGTGCCTCTGGTAACCCTCATTTGATATATTGATTTTTACCCTGCTCTTGGTGGTGCATATTGATTCCATACATGCCACTTAACCATAATAATATTCCCCTGATGCCATTTCTAATGGGAGTTTCTATTTTTTATTCTATTTTTAATCTCACTAGCACTGCTGATCCTGGTTGTATGCATGGTCTCCATAGTTCTCTATTGGGAAACAAGGACATAGAATTCCTATTTAAAAATCTCCTTGGCTATAGAAGTTACGGAAGTCAACACTAGGTGGCGATCATCGGCAAATGAAGAAACCATATATGTAACTTTACTTATGTATAATGTTATACTTTTGTATATGTATGGATTGTAATCAATTGTCAAAGTTTGCCCCTCTTTCTATACTCAAACTAGGCCTTGGTACTGGGAATTGTATTGTAAATAGATTGACACTCCTTCATCTGTGCCCTGTGGGAGCGCCGTCAGGACTTCTGCCCATAAGTAATATGGCGCGACTGTCCTCGGCGCTTGCGCTCTGCCATATGATGTAGCCGCGCACGCGCGGGCACCGCTCCGTCTACTTCCGGTGGGTGACGTCACCGGAAGTGTACTTCCGACCCCGGAGTGCACGGAGCGATGTGCCCTGCGACGCGGTGGCACAATAGAGAGACGCACACGGAGCACTGATGAGGAACAGGTGGCCACCATGTATTTAATCAGGCTCTCACTCCCTTGTCCTCACCCCCTGAAGAAGACTTGTTGAAACACGTGTTGGGGTCTGCCCCTGAACACGTGCCATAACCCCACAGTATGGGTGAGTTGCGGGCTTAGTACGAGGCTGACAGTGTGTATTATGGCATTTATATTTATTGTTATCATGCTGTATGCCTTAACAGTTGTTTACTGCCTGTAAAACTATACTTTACTGCTCACTGCCTGTAAAACTGTACCTTTCTGTGGCGGTCTGTGACCGGTTCAACCCCCCTCTGTCATTTCCCTTGGTTTTATGTGACGCTCCTCAGTATTTTATTGATCCACTATTAAGATAATAAAATTGTGCACTTGCAATTAGTGGTGTGTTTACTACGTTATACTGAGGTTACAGCTATATAACTTAGTTCTCAGGTTTTCTCAATGCATTTGAGTTGCTAAACATGTGAGTCCAAGATGTGTCCCTATATTTTTGTTTTTTTTATGCTACTGGCAAGGCCATGGGTCTGAGCAAAGCTGGAATCATTAAGATTGAATCCTGCTCTGCTATCAACCCGTACTGGCACAGTCTCCGTTTTACCATCAATCAGCACCTTGGCAGGCAGTGTGAAGAGATACTAAGCAAGGAAGGAAATATAGACACTCCGGTCGTCTCCTTCCAAATGACCTGAGGTGCACTGCGTCTGCACAGCGTCTGTGACTGCGTATTCATCCAGGAGCAATGTAGACAAACATTAATAAAATGATCAGTTTGTCCACAATTGAAACAATTTCTGCCCACTTGATAAACTGTAGCCACAGGAGGTTTAGAACAAGTGCCCATCACCCTCAACTGCATAGGTTCATCGCGTGAAGCCTCCATAACAGGGATAGATAAAGGGGACAAAATTGGTGTCAGTTTCTCCCTGAGACATCTGTCCACCTTGATGGCTAGGGACATAGCAGCCTCGAATGACTCAGGGGCAGCATACTGAACCAGGGTGTCTTGTAGTCGGGCTGACAGACCCAACCACGACTGTCTCCTGAGGTCGTTAATAGGCTATCGAGCATCAATGCACACGTACGATAGAAGTGTTTGCATCAAGTGAACAGTTTATTTACAATTTCAAGGTGAAGCGACAGGCCTATTGACTACGGGACCCTTGGCCCCTTTCAATTGCACCGTGACCATCGCCATATTTGAGTGCTAGCCTTCGAACTTCCTATCCTGAGGTCGTTACACTGAGTGTCAAGTCACCCACTTCCAAAACTCTGAGCAGTACTCCTCCACTGCTTGTGTTTCCTGCTTGAGTTTACAGAGATTTGACTGAGCAAGATTCACACTATCATGTTCACCATATACCTGAGCCAAGGCAGCAAAAAAAAAGTCCACCGACCACAAAGATGGAGAATCGGGAGGGAGGGAGAAAGCCCAGGTCTGGAGATCTCCCTTAAGAAGGGAGATTATAATCCCCATGCGCTGTTCCTCACCTCCATATGAACGGGTGTCACGGTGTAGGGAATAATGATAAGACCCTGAATGGCCCTGATCCTCTGATGGTGTGAAGGTTCGGGCCTCCAGCCTCTCCCTAAAACTCCTCCACCAGCCCTGCGCTATTTCCCCCTCACCTCCCTCCACGAAACTGGGATACAGCAACTCCAAAGGAAAGGACATCAGCCACACAAACACACAGGTAAGCACAGCACGTCTTCCAGGCATAGAGTGAACCTCTATCAGCAGCACCACCTGGTGGAAGGAGAAGCTACTTAAAGGCTAGGGGAGGGCAGTTCAGGTGAGTCACACATTAACCCCTCAACCAGTAGTTGAACCTAATAGTGAATGCAGTTCTGGAGTACAACACAGGAGACAAAGACCCTCACAACCATCAACCATGCAGCTCTTAAAGACAAACACATACACAGCAGCATCCAGCAATGTCAGTGCCAACTAAGCGCGTGACAGTACCCCTCTTTTAAGAGAGACCTCTGGACTCGATTACGGCACATCCGAAATAAGGCCACATTCCCTGAGCGACGAGATATGAAGGACATTACGTGTTTCCAAACCTGGAGGTAGGTCAAGGCGGTACAGCACAGGATTACAAATGGCCAATATCCAAAACGGTCCTATAACTCCAGAACCAGGAGCCCCAGCAGCACACCTCCACCTGATGTGTTTAGACAACACCCTCACATACTCATTAACTCTTAGGTCTGGACCTGCATGTTTATTTAGAAATCTGTGGTCACAGGTAGAGGGCACACATCCAGGACGGTAAACTGCAGCAGTGTCCCCCCGGGGCCCAGGGTTCTCTCCCCTGGAGTGCACAGCAGGAACCACCGCCCCTCCCCAGCCCCTCCTCCTGGAACGACGCCTAGACCTACCATTGATCCAAGGCATAGTCTGGACTCCACCCCCTTTTCCAGGCTCATTCCCAGTCACTTCTGGAAGCGGGGTAGGAGTGGAGGCAATCAGTACGGTAGAAATAGTTGTAGCAAGGCAATTACTCACATAGAAAACCCCCCAAGTTACAACCTTTCTGGCCCACCAGTCAATCACTGGGTTGTGTTTCTCCAGCCAGGGAAAGCCCAATACAATGGGAGTGGGCAGGTTCTCCAAGAGGTGACAAAACAGAACTTCCTGGTGGAGAGTTCCTATGCTCAAGTTCACATTACGCACCACTTGGGAGAGGACCTTCTGGCTGAGTGGAACTGAGTCGATCGAGGCGATGGGAATGGGTCTCACTAAAGCACTGCTGGTGAGACCATGAGCCTGAGCAAAGGAAGAATCCATCAAATTGACCCCTGCTCCGCTATCGACCAGAACTAGCACAGTCTCTGTCTTACCATCCAACACCACCTTGGCAGACAGTGTGAATGGAGACTTAGCGAGGAAGGAAAGAAACTCTCTGGTCGTCGCCTTCTGAATGAGAGGTAGGCTGCTTCTGAGACTGCGTGGTCTTGGAGCGAAGTGGAGAAACCTTAATAAAATGGTCAGATTTTCCACAGAAAAAACATGCTCCACCCAATTGGTGAACAGTAGCCACAGGAGGTTTAACACGAGAACCTACTGCCCCCAACTGCATGGGTTCATCGGTTATAGTTTCATCAGCAGGGATAGGTACAGGAGACGAAGCAGGTCTCGGTCTCTCCCTCAGGCGTCTGTCAACCCGTATGGCTAGGGACATCGCAGCCTCCAATTACTCAGGTGCGGCGTACTGAACCAGGGTGTCTTGCAGCCTAGCTGACAAACCCAAGCAGAGCTGACTCTGGAGGGCTGGGTCGTTCCACTGGGTGTAAGTCGCCCATCTCCGAAACTCCTCCACTGCTCATGTGCCCTGCTTGAGTTTATGGAGATTAGACTCAGCAAAGGTCACCCTATCAGGTTCGCCATACACCTGAGCCAGAGCAGCAAAAAACCCGTCCACTGACCGCAACGATGGTGAGTCGGCCGGGAGGCAAAAAGGCCTAGGTCTGGTAGTCCCCTTTAAGAAGGGAGACTATAATCCGGACCGGCTGTTCCTCACTTCCCAATGAACGGGGTCGGAACCTGAAATAAAGCTTACAGGCTTCACGGAAAACAAAAAATGTGTCTCTTTCCCCAGAAAACCTATCTGGAAGAGAGACCTTGGGTTCTGGCATGGCCTGAGCATGAGCCGACACCAGGTAACCCACGACTTGCTGCAGCTGTTGCGCTACCTGAGTCCGCACACCAGTTACCTCTTCGGAGATGGTCTGCATCAGGCGACAAAATGCATCAGCTGAGGCAGTCTGAGACATAGTGTCTCAAGGAAAAAGGTATGGGCTGCTGATAATGTCACGGTGTAGGCAATAATGATAAGGGACTGGCAGTTACGGGCAGGGTGACCAGCTAAGACTAGTCTGACCCTAGTCTAGGAACCCTGAATGGCCGTGATCCCGAAGGTATCTTTGATGATGAGAAGGTTCTGGCCTCAAGCCTCTCCCTAAAACTCCTCCACCAGCCCTGCGCTATTCCCCCCTCACCTCCCTCCACAGAACTGGGATACAGCAAATCCAAAGGAAAGGATATCAGCCACACAAGCACACAGGTCACCACAGCACAGCTTCCAGGCATAGAGTGAAACTCTATTAGCAGCACCACCTGGTGGAAGGAGAGGCTACTTGAAGGCTAGGGGGAGGGCAGTTCAGGTGAGTCACACATTAACCCCTCAGCCAGCAGTTGAACCTAATAGTGAATGCAGTTCTGGAGTACAACACAGGAGACAAAAACCCTCACAACCGTCAACCATGCAGCTCTTAAAGTGATCCTAAACCCAGAAACTGACCCCCCCGTATCTTTAGACCTGTCCCTGCACCCCCTCTTATCATTTCTAGCCATCCCTTTTGCAGAAAAAAATCACTTTTGTAAAGTAAGAGAAAAGGTTATAATACTTTGTCCTGTGTGAGTTCTCTCTTTCTGTGGAAGCCGAGATGGGACGAGCCTGTCTGCTGCTGCCTGGTAATTATGCACGCCCCTCTCTGCTTCTAAGAGCCTGGTCGCGTCATGAAAGGGGCGGGGCTAAATCGCGCCATGCCGGAGCCCCGCCCCCTTTCATGACGCGGCCAGGATACGGGGGGGTCAGTTTCTGGGTTTAGGATCACTTTAAAGACAAACACATACACAGCAGCATCCAGCAATGTCAGCGCCAACTAAGCATGTGACAACGGGGTCAAAGCCTGAAATAGATCTTGCAGGCTTCTCTAAACACCAAAAACTTATCCCTTCCCTCAGAAAACCTAAGATATATTGGGTTCCACTACGGCCTGGGCATGGGCCAAGGCAAGATGCTCCACAACTTGCTGCAACTGTTGCACCACTATACACTACGGAAATAAAACCTTATATTTAATCACAGCAGCAGCACAACTGGACTGCAAAGCAGTCAACACGTGACAGTATCCCTCCATGGTGGGTTTTTTCTTGTCCATACTCAATGATGTGGCAAGGCCCACTGTACAACAGTGGTTGGCCTTTGGTTTTGAAAGAAGAGCATGGTGGAAAGTAAAGAAAATGGGCATAGATGGAGTTATGTATTTGTGGCCAACCCACTTAACCCACAAAAGTCTCAGTATATCATGTTTTAAAGGGTTTTGTTTAAAAGCAGCCAATTTTAAAGGAGATATCCAAGATATTTACTATTAAAAAAGTGCCCAAACACCAACAGGCAGATAGCTGGCAGCTACCTGCCTGTTGTTGTCGGTACCAGTCCAGGCTGTTCACCCTCAGCACAGAGAGGTCACAGACCGCTCCTGCCGGGGGCAGCATGGCAGGGTAAACAGAGCAGAGCAGCTATTCCGCTCTGCAGAAGTGGGCGCATATCTAACGTCACATGGATTTACAGTGGACTCCACCGCTACCAGATTTGGGGAGCTAGCTGTCAATCACCATGATGTTGGATATGCTTCCATCTACCGAGGGGAGGTAATCCTCCCCTAGATATTCGTGACATCACCGGAAGCGCCACAATCGCTGACAGGAAGCGGTCTATGACCGCTCTGGTCGCCGGTGAACAGTGCCAAGCACAACAGGCAGGTAGGTGGCAGTTACCTGCATGTTAGTGCTTAGGGACATTTTTTTTTTTGGAGTTATCCAGGATAACCCCTTTAATAAAAGAACGGTGGTATAACACTCCTTGCAGTCTATCGTGGTGTAAGTGGGAGGGGTATCACTGACTGTGGCTCACTACCATTTATGAAAACTGAATGTGGCTCTCAAGATAATATAGGCTTGGGATCACTGTGATAAATAAATACAACTCTGCAGGGCAGCATACCTCCCCAGAAATACCAAATCCTTCATGGCAGTACTAAATGCCTCCCCAGCAAGGCAATACAAAATATCCCACAGCAATGCCTTGTATTGGTGCTATGCAAGTAGAAGTATTTCTACTTTCTATTTCTACAGGAAGACTATATAAAGTACATACAGTATATACTACTGTGGCGCCCCTATGGGAAGGCGCCACAGGGAGGTACTGCACCCCAAACAGAAGGTGTAGTGGCTCCGTAGCCATGGATATGAGGTTTCATACAGAGTCTGTCATAAGCACCCATACACTTGGCCACCTTAGCATAGGGACCGTATATTCAGTAGGTCGAGGGGGTGGAGCCTATAGTAGAGCGGGAGACTTGAGTGACAGTTGAGTGAGTTCTAGTCAGACAGTGCTGAGAAGGCAGCCAGTGAGGACGTGCCTGACAGCTTTCATGATAGGAGGGCACCTCCTTGGAGAGGGGTGACCCAGAAACGGAGGGGACAATCCAGGACCAGTTGGAGCCGGCTGGGGAGTCCAGGGTCAGCACCGGCATACCGGAGCTGAGGCAGTCAGTGGTCTATCCCTGACTGTGAACCGACAAGCTGTGGGACCGACAGAGGGGAGCCATAGCGCCACAGACTGTGCCTCTTCCTCAGTACCAAAAAGGTCCAGCACACATTAGGGAAAGTACCGGATTCCGGTGGCGGGAGGCTTATGTGCTTTCACTCTCGTCCGTATCGGTAAGGAACAGACTGTACCTAATAGTAGTGTGGCACCCCTGCAGGGGATTGACACAAGATCCACCAGTGCAAGGAGGGAATTACACCTTGGTTCACACAGCACACAACACCTTCCACCCTAGTCCTGAAGGGGGAGCTCTACTGGCTGCCTTTAGCCAGTTCCCCTTTAAAAGATCCAGGCCTGAGGGGAGGAGTCAGTTAGTCCAGTTAGTGAGTTAGCTCCAGTCTGTGGAGAGAGCTGGAGTGAGGAGCTGATCGCTGGGAACGATCTAGGCCCAGGACCAGGGAACACTGACCCAGCTGTGCTGCACCCTTGGGAGAGCGTCGGAGGCCAGTGGAGGCGTAGGAGAATTAAAGAAGGGAACAGACAAAACTTCCCTTTAGCACACCCGGACACCGGAGTCTGACGCTGCCAGCATCCACTGCAGCAGTAAAAGCCCGGGAGGACCAGGAGGACCAAAACTCCCTGAGAAGCACAGTAAGAGACACTCGACACTGACCAAACACAGGCCAGGGGCCAAAGGAGGAATAGGGACCCCGCAGAAGAACCTTATTGTCAGTTTAGAGCAAAGCCCTGAGGGGGAGAAGGGGTGGCGAGTTCAGTCACAGGCAGGACTTACCCCAAACCACAGTACACAGAGACAGAGGAGGCCTCACAACTCTCCAAGGTGAAGGTACCAGATTGCACTGGGGACCTGGTTACTTCTCTGGCCTGTACCTGTTACCCTGTCACCAGTAAAAGGTACCGAAACAAAGACTACTGTGTGTGCATGTGCCTGTTTAAACCGCCGCCATCCATAGCGTCAACTACAGCGACACCACTACGACTCCCCTCATCGATCCCCGCTGCCCTGAGGGAAAGCTCCACCTGTGGGGAGCTGTACTACACTGAGCTGCACTTCCATCACCTCAGCGGCCGGCCGCAGCGCTGGTATATCCATTGCCAAGTACCATAGGTGGTGTCACGTAACCAATCCCCTTATCCCCCACCATCCCCGCCATTGAGGGTCCAGGGCACGGGACCGGGGACCGACCAGCCGTGATCCCCCATCCAAGTCGCCATTAGCCCCGGTAACAGAGTACCCGCTACCCTGTCGACTGCCTCAGTAGCAGACCAGGGGACTGGCGAAGGAGCTCTTCAGAGTGGTGAATGAGAGTAAAGAGGAACACAGACCCCGAAACCTGTAAGAGGGTACCACCGACAGACTCTGCAAAGTTGCCCCAAAATCCGTGGCTACGTCCCCGATAAACCAGACTGTACTGTGTACTTCATCATCTGCCCGGTACCAGTAAAGAACTTCTTGAGCTGATCTGGTGTCTGTGCACCTTTTCTCCGCCGCCTGGAGGGCTCCCACCGCATCAAAGAGGTGAGGACAACTACCCCCCTCATCCACCCCCACTGCCCTGAGGTAAAGCTGCACCTGTGGGGAGCTGTACTACTCTGAGCTGCACCTCCAGCGCCTCAGCGGCCAGCCGCAGCGCTTTTATCCACGTTATCAGGTACCATAGGAGGCGTCACGTTTCCATCCCCCCATCCATCATCATCATCCCCCACCATCCCCGCCATTGAGGGTCCAGGGCACGGAACCGGGAACTGACCAGCCGTGATCCCCCATCGAAGCAACCATCTGTCCCGCTATCCGAGTACCCCCCTACCCTGTCGACCGACTCAATCCAATATATACAGAATTTACTATGTGAACTGTGTGGGTGTTATTGCAAACAGAGGATACACCAAAAAACCTGAGATTGTGCAAAGTGCATGATACAATTATAAATAGATTCAAATTTATAAAACACGAAAACAGCAGTAATAACATGGAACACATTTATCTACACAAACTATTAGAAATATAAATAAAAAACTGTAAGAAATCAACTTTAAATTAACATTTTGAAATCTCCTTCTGCCAAATATATTATCTCTGTCTGAAGGTGAAAGTATAAATCTGAAGGTTTAATGTTAAGGTTTTTATTAAAGTATTTTTACATGAAAAATATGTAGATTGTAACACATATATGCAAGTTTTTACTGGCATCATGTGGTCACACATAGGTAGTGCATGCTACCAGTAGGAAATTAGCTAAAATGCTTAATAGTTAGTACTTTACATGACATTAAGTATTGGCGAGTCCTGTGATAACCAACAAAAACGATCCCCCAAAACACCTCCTCGACGCTGCTCGGCCAACCCCCTCTCCCACCTATACCCCCAATTAAAAAGGCAAGACTCGTGAATGGATTAAATTGGTCACAGCAACCATTTATTATTAACATACAACAGTTAACCAAAAACATCCTAAACTCCAAAGGGGGTGATCCTAGAAGCCCAAAAAACACCCTTAACGGGGGGGCGTGTCTAGCAGCCGATGGCGACGGACGCTTACTGAGGAGGCTCCGACTCATAGACCGGGCAAACGGCATTCAGCGGCCCCCTTGAGCCCCAATACCTCTCCAGAGACTGCTTAACAACCCGCTCTCACCCAGGTAATGCCGCGGGCGGGGTCCCGCCGTCGGGAGGCAGAGGGCAAACTCACCAACTTCTTCACCACGGAGGCACAGAGGACTCCTAAGATGGCGGCTGCCAGGCAGGACCCAGCGTCTCCCTCATCTGCGTCCACACATGCTCCACGATCGCCCCGCCGCTCTGAAGACCGCAGCATAGTGAGTAGAGATGACTCACCAGTCACTAAAAGATGCCTGAGAGACATGCTGGGCTCCTTGAGGGATGCTATGCTGGGGAAGATGCGTAGCATGATGGGAGAAATGCGGGCAGAAATGGCGGCTCTGGGGGAGAGAACCTCACAGGTGGAATCTAAGATGGCCAAATATGCATCGGCACACAATAACCTGGCAGACAGCTATGACGTGCTGGACAGAGAAATGGGATCAGTACAAGCAACTATCTGTCACCTGGAAGATAGCCTACGCAAAAATAATGTGATGTTGAGAGGGGTGGCAGAGACGCAAGATGGAGAAGATCTCCCAGCAGTTGTATCAGCCTTCCTGTCTGCAGCTCTCCCGGACGCTTCTCCTGAAAAGCTGGAGGTGGTGAAAACATATAGACTGCCGAAACCAATGAAACTCCCCAAAGATATCCCAAGGGACATTTGAATCTCCTTCCTGCGTCCAGGAACCAGAGATATGCTCTTACAGGCAATGAGAGCAAACCCCTCTCTACCAACACCATTTGAGAGTACTGCAATATATCCGGACCTGTCACCGGGAACGTTAGCCAGGCGACTTGAATTTGCTCCCAGATGTCAACTCCTGAGGGAAAAGGGGATACAGTATGCCTGGGGCTCACCAGTGGCCCTGAATTTCCGCTATAAGGGTTCTAGACATTATTTCTCGTCCCCCTCCCAGCTACGCAGAGCACTAAAATCTTGGCACTTGGTGTCTTCCGGCACCAGCTCTCCGCGCTCTCCGGAGACGGACCCCCACAGAACACACCCTCGGGGTCAAGTTTGAATTGGAGAAGGCTGGGGAAGCGCTCTGAGTGGGCCAGTCTCTGATAAGGATAAGTTTCTTAAACTTTTCCGCCAGACCTCACCTGGGGGTGAACCCATCCGGGGATCCGGACGGGTGTGGGTCCCTCTCCTTTCCCTCCCAGGGGCCCCTTTGGGACTCGGCCGCGTTGAGGGGAGAATCTGGCGGGGCGTAGTCCTCCCCCCCCCCTGATAGTCTAGACACTTAGTGCCTGACTAAGTTTTGGTTTACATTTGTGTTACCCACTTCCCCCCTCTTTCCCTCCCTCCTTCCCCCCCTCCCAGTGTTCCCTTCTCTTATTCACTCCATCTCCCTCCCCTCTCCCCCCTCCTCCCCCCCTTCCCACCCAGTCGTCTAATCTCTTTTTCTTTATTTCTTGTCTCTTTCTCCAGTAGCCTTCTTGCTTGCTAGTGGGGCTGGCAGCTATGACTCAGGGACAATCTACTATCCCAGGCACTTCTTTGTCAATATGTGTGGCGTCGCTCAATGTGAAAGGCCTGAACTCCCCGGCAAAGCGCTCCTTCCTCTGGAGGGAGGCCCGGAGACTTCGAGCGGATGTCGTTTGTATCCAAGAAACTCACCTATTGGCTGCAGACAATCATCGGGTAAGGAATTATTCTTTCCCACATATTTATTTCGCCAATCACACCGTAAAGAAGGCAGGGGTGTGTGAGGATATCCAACAGAGTCCAGTTTCAGCTGAAATCAATGGAGGCGGATCCACTGGGGAGATACCTCATCCTAAAATGCCACATCTCGGGGGAACTGTTCACCATAGTGACAGGTTATGCCCCGAACGTTGGCCAGCTGAAGTTCCTGAGATCTCTATTTAAAAAGTTGAGCCAATCATCCGAGGGTTCCTTGGTGATCTGCGGAGATTTTAACCAGGTCATGGAAGCGAGACTGGACTCCTCGGCATCACACGCAAGGAGAGGAAGAGACCTGGCAGGTTTGTGCCGAGAATTCAGACTCCACGACGTGTGGAGGTATCTTCACGCAGAGGAGAGAGACTACACCTTCTTCTCTAACTGCCATAGATCCTACTCCAGGATTGATTTTTTCCTGGTGGGGGAAGGTACTTTGCCCCGCTGTAAATCTGCCTCAATTGGTCTAATCTCGTGGTCGGATCATGCACCCGTCACGTTGGAGATCAGGCAGGGGCAAAGAGGAGGAACTCCCCGTCGTTGGAGAATGAATGTTAGCCTCCTGTCGGATCAACAGGTCCTTGACTCTCTGGGTGGGAGTCTTGAGGACTTCTTCCAATTAAACGATAACGGCGAGGTCTGGGATGGCATTCTTTGGGCCTCACATAAGGCGGTACTACGTGGCCTCCTTATTCAGAAGGCCTCACAACAGAAGAGAGCTAGGGAGAAGCAATGGAGGGAATGGTCTGAACAAATAGGGAACTTGGAGAAATTAAATAAGGCTAATCCGTCCCCCCAACTGAGCTCTCAGATTCTAGACTTACGTACGAGACATAGATCTCAGTTGCTTTACCAACATGAATTAGGTTTACGGAAACTTAACACACAATTTTACGCAGCAGGGGACAGACCTGGTAAACTCCTTGCCAGGAGACTTAAGAAAAGGGTGGACCAGTCAGTGGTGACGTCTATGATATCACCTGACAGGAAGCGAATTAGGGACCCGTCGGGAATAGTGGAAGTAATGGCAGACTTTTATTCTAAACTCTACAACTTGGCAGATGACCCCCTGACTCAGCAGCCCTCGTTAGACAGTATCCGCGCCTACCTGGCAGGAGTGGACCTCCCTACTGTCCCACCTGACGTGCTCTTGGCCTTGAACCAACCGTTTACCCTCTCGGAGGTTCTAGAAATTGTTAAGACGCTAAAATCAAACTCTGCCCCGGGACCTGATGGCCTCTCCAATGAATATTACAGAGTGTTCTCCCTCCACTTGGCACCTTACCTCCTCAGACTTTTTCATCACTGGCAGGCTGAGGGGGAGCTCCCGGCCAAGGCCTTAGAGGCCACAATCACCACCATCTTGAAACCAGGGAAGCCCTCAGACCAGCCGGGCAACTATCATCCCATTTCGTTGTTAAATACAGATGTGAAGATTTTTGCCAGACTGCTGGCCTCCCGCCTCTCTAAGGTGATTCCCCTGTTGGTGGGCTCAGACCAGGTGGGCTTTGTGGAGGGACGACAGGCCAGAAATGGTACCAGACGTATGCTGGATTTGGTGGAAATAGTGGAGGGCCGAGGGACCCCCAGTGTATTCCTGTCACTTGATGCTGAGAAGGCGTTTGACAGGGTGCACTGGGGTTACCTGCGTGAGGTCCTCGGGAGGTTCGGTTTTTCCGGACCAATCCTGTCGGCCGTGCTGAGTCTTTACTCTACCCCGGGAGCTCGGGTCTCAACGTCCGGGTTCCTATCACAACATATTGACATCACCAACGGAACGAGGCAGGGTGCCCTTTGTCGCCCCTGATCTTTGCCCTTGTCATGGAACCCCTTGCCGCAGCAATCAGATCCAACCCTAGGATTGCCGGCATTAAAGTGGGAGCAAAACACCATGTCATAGGGCTGTACGCTGATGATGTCATTATTACATGCACTGATCCCGCTAGTTCCATCCCAGCAATACTTAAGGACTTAGATGATTTCTCGAGTATATCCTACTACAAATTAAATATGGGAAAGACCATGGCACTCCCTATTAATATAACAGGACTGGACCTGAGGGCCCTTTCCTCACCATTCACCTTCTCCTGGGTCCCGGAGGGCATTCCCTACTTGGGAATTACTTTGTGTGCTTCTAAACAAGTGGCCAGCGTGAATATAGTCAACCTAATGGCAACGCTGCGGGGGGCCCTTGACTCCGGCTCTTTTCCTCTCCTGTCCTGGATGTCGCGAATACAGGCATTTAGGATGCTTTGGCTGCCAAAACTATTATACCTCTTCCGTTGTGTCCCAACGTGCTACCCAAGCAAACTCCTGAATCAGCTACAAAAACAGGTTAATAAATTCATCTGGGCGGGAGAACGACCGAGAGTCCAAAGACGGTCGATGTATCTGAAACTGAAGGGAGGTGGCATGGGAGTTCCAGATGTAATCACTTACTATAAAGCAACACTCCTAGAAGCTTCTAGAGAGCTGTTGAAACAACAGTCGGACTTAGGCTGGGTTCAGCTGGAGACGGAGTTGGCACCAGGGATCTCCCCTGACAAGCTCTTATCTGCGGCGGCTCTGAGGCAGGTCGGGGTGTCTCACCCACTGTCCACGATCCGAGCACTCCAAGCAGTGTGGGGTAAAATCCCAGATTCTTAGTCTAATCCCAGAGGGGATCCCGTTGGAGGCTTTCCGGGTGCTCATCCCTTCTCTGAACCTCATAAACTGGCAAAGGCGGGGAATTAATACCCTGGGTGACCTGTTGAAAGACGGTAAATTACTTACATTTGACAGTTTTAGTGGAGACAATCAGGATCTGGGGCGTACCTTTCTGCAATACTCTCAAAGTGCGGCACTTTCTTGAATCTTCAGACTGTTCACATGACCTGAAACAGCCCGCTCCCTCCCCATTTCAGCGTTTTCTATTTTCAGAATTCACTATCCCAAAGGGATTATCCACTATATACGAAGGCTTACTAACTCAGAACTCTCCCATGAAAATACCCACCATGGTGGCGTGGGAAAAAGACCTAAACTTCAATGTTGACATGGATGAATGGGAGGGGGCGGTGAGGAGCATTACTCAGGCCACAAAGTGCATCAACCATCTAGAACAGGGGTGGGGAACTCCAGTCCTCGAGGGCCGCAAACAGTGCATGTTTTCAGGATTTCCTTAGTATTGCACAGGTGATAACATAATCACTTGCACTGGTGATGATTCCAATCCCTGTGCAATACTAAGGAAATCGTGAAAACCTGAACCGTTTGCGGCCCTCGAGGACTGGAGTTCCCCACCCCTGATCTAGAATCCTTAAAAAAGGTGCATTTGCGCTGGTACACCATCCCCCACCAGGCTGGCTAAATTCAGCTCGGGCATTTCTCCCCTGTGCTGGAGACAGTGTGGACGGAGGGGAGACTTGGTGCACATGTGGTGGTCATGTCCCAAGATCTCCCAATTCTGGGCCCTGGTGGCCGGTCTGGTGGGGACGGTGACAGACACACATGTCCCCCTGTCCCCACAGTTGGCAGTCCAGCACATAGGTGCGGAGTCATTTCCTCCGGTCCCACGGCATGTATTATCTTACATTTTAATTGCGGCAAGATTATGTGTGGCGTCTGCTTGGAAAAATGAGTCCCCCCCATCTTTAGGGGATCTCATCAAAAAACTTAATATAATATTCACTCACGAATATTACCTGGCGATGAATGCCCCGAGACGGCGGTACGTCTCTGAAGCTTGGGAGATGTGGGCGTCTCATCCGTTAGCCTTAAAACCTCCAAGTTGAACACTGTTCCTGGGTCGTGGCTGCTTTAGCTGACCTTTTTCCCTATCGCCTCTATTTCGTTCTCTCGGACATCACTACTCGCACATATCTCCTTTCTTCGACCTTTTTATCCTTCCAATTCTCTACTCTGCCCTTGCTCTTCCCCTTCACATCTCTTTCCTTTTCTCCCCCTGGTTTACCCTAATGCCTCCCATTTCCCCTTCAATAAGTCATAAAATAGAGTTAACATACCAAATATAACAAAAGTAACAACCTCGAGTCCGCAATGAACAACCCATCAATCCTGCAGCCTGAAGTAAGACAGAAAACGGCTTGACTCAGACCTCCCGATCCTCTTAATCACCTCGTCAGGCAAACCCCCTGACTGGCTTCTTCCTCTAGCCCCTCATGGCCTGTCGGACAAAAAAGGATTTTGTCACGTCCCCCGGCCTCTGCCCTTAAAGCCAAAAGCTATCCCCGCCAAAAATTTTGTGATCTGAGCTACCGACCACCCCTCCTCTTTCAAATGACCTAACAAAGCCAACAACAAACCATCGTCGGATATGTCATTGCCCAACGCCCCGCACCAACCGTCCCACAGTTCCCAAGCAGACCAAGACCCTGCAGACAAAGACGCAGTAATCAAGTCCCTCGACGTCCAAATGGCAGATTCCACAACTCTTCTGGGCATCGCTGGTCGCCCTCTGCCCCCAACTCCAGACGAACAGCTTGCTCCCGCTGAAAACTAAATTCAGATTCAGAAATCACAGATTGAAATCCAGGCATAAACTCAGCCACAATCCAGGCATTCAGCGACAAAGAAACTAAAACCAAATGTTGCAACACTTTCACTACATGTATCGACGACCCCGTCAACGAATTAATGGCCGCCACTGTTCCTGTAGTACCGAAGTGAAATTTTACTTTTCTGTTCCTGAACCTATCCTCCCAGGTAATCAATGTTACCACAATGGGGAACAGTTTGATTAACGTCACATTGTCCACTAGGCCCTGTTCCCTCCATTGTGGCGGCAATGTGTCCACCAACCATTGCCCATCGCAAGAGACAACAAAACCCGTCCGTCTGGCAGATAAGGTCCGTATGCCCATGTCTCTAGCCACAGTCATGGGCCACATCCACAATGATCTGCCGTTGTAGGTGTCCAGGAATTGTTCCCAAATGATTAAGTCATTCTGTAATTCGCTCTTTAAATGCACAAAATGGTGCGGCACCTTGATGGCTGCAGTTGCAATCGACAGACGTCGACTGAACACTTGCCCCATAGGCATGATCCGACAAGCGAAATTAAGTTTACCAAGCAGGGGTTGCAATTCCTGCAAGGTAACCTTTTTCATGCCCTGAACCTTAACAACCTCTCCAATTTTTCCTCTTGGAGACGGCATTCCATCATGTCCATGTCAATGACAATCCCTAAAAAACTGATCATAGTAACTGGACCCTCCGTCTTGTCCTTGGCCAAAGGAATGCCAAACCTCGCCACTATGCTCTCCATTGTCCGCAACAACAGCGAGAATTCACTCGAACCCACCCGTCCAATGCACAAAAAATCATCCAAATAATGGATGATGGATTTTAAACCCGAGACGTCCCGTACTACCCACTCAACAAAGGTGCTAAAAAGTTCAAAGTAAGAGCAAGACAAAGAGCACCACATCGGGAGGCACCAATCCACAAAAAACGAACCACTCCAAAAACCCCAGCAGATGCATGCTGTCCGGATGAACGGGCAAGAGTCTGAAGGCCGACTCTACATCCGTCTTTGCGAGCAACGCCCCTTTTCCCAGCTGACGAACCCAGTCAATCGCCGAATCAAAAGACGTAAATACAACTGAACACAAATCGGGGTCAATCCCATCATTGACCGAAGAGCCCTTCGGAAATGACAGGTGATGGATTAACCTGAATTTACCTTGTTCCTTTTTAGGGACAACACCCAACGGGGACACCCACAGGTTAGCTATTGGCTGATTCGGGAACGGTCCCGCCATCCGCCCTAAAGACAACTCACTCTCCAGTTTTTTATTAACTACCTCTGGATATTGCAACGCAGAACGCTAATTTTTTGTAGAACAGCTAACTTTCCCGACAATGGACGGGATTTTAACACGTTCGGTAAAACCAGACATAAGCACGGCAGACGTCTCCCTCTCTGGATATCTATTTAGAAAGGGGGCCATCTCTTGCACTCGTACCAGCGTCACTCCTCTTGTTAGGACCCTCATTGCCTCTCCCTCTGGGACTCCTAAAACACTTCATTGTTCCGTGGCTGCCCCCACACAAAGTGCACTCGTGTTTAAACTTGCATTTTGACCCATATTTACAACCTCCCTCATTGAACAGGAAACACAGGCCCCGTTGCATTGCTCCCGAGTATCTCGCCTGTGCTGACCCTCCGGAGCTCTCGGGAAAGGGTTAGCTCCCATATGACGATCGCACTGGGGCCGTAACCTTGAGCCACAACGCAATATCTTTGTGATCCCAATGTATGCTGGATCGAATCACTTTGCGCTGCCTAAATTGCTCGTCGTAACAAAGCCATGCCAGCCCCCTATATACTATGTGCGCCTCACCAATAGCGTCCATGCAACAGAAAAGCGCCGAACAATGCTCTGGCACCTTTTCACCAATCACGCTTGCCAATATGGCAAACACCTGAAGCCAATTGGTAAAGATCCGAGGAATCAAGCGATAACGCCTTTTTTCCTCGTCCTCTTTTTTGGCATCATCCTTCCGTGTACGATCCAAATTAAAGCGTTCCAATGGTAGGAGGGAAAATATGTCCACATATTCATTTTTCCAGATTTTTTCAGGGACCTCCTGCTTCAAATGCGAACCCAGGGGTCCCTCAAAACAGACGTACACCTCCCCTCTCGCAGAATCATCCAACCTCACAGAGTCCTGTGTGTCAGTGTCCGTCCTGGCAGCTAATGGTGGCGAGAGAGTAACCCCGTCATTAAGCAGAAGCCCGGTCCCGGTGGCCACCCCCCGTCATCAGCGGACCCTGTCCTCTGCTGTAAATAACCAGGGCTCTGCGCAGCCATCTCACACGCCCTCGCCATTCCCCCTTGCGTTCCCTGCGAAGACGGTGCAGTCGCACCATCAGATGCTGCCTGCCCCGGCCCAGTGGCCGACAAGCTGTGTGCCCAACCTGACTCTGCCCCCCCTGCCCATGCCGCAACCGGGGAACCAGTAAATGGCGATCCCGCTAAGGGCTACCCCCCTGCACCCAAACATGCCACCAAATCCTGCAAAGTTCTACGCAGAGTCGACATCCCCACACCCAGCATTGGGGATGTATCCAGTTCCCTCCCAGGACTCCCAGCTAAAGGCATGGGGGCGTCCACACATGAAAATAAGGAGCTCTCACCTGGCTGCCTGGGTGCTGTGAGCCCAGCAGCCGCGGGTCCTGATCCCAGCAGATCCTCCTGTCCTGAGCCGTTCATCCTCCTCTGGTGACTAGCTGAGCACCCCCTCTCCAGAGGGAGGCTTGATGAGCCTGCATCGCGCTGCTGTGTAAGAAATGGGCCAGCTACCAGCTGCCCGACATCGCCCAGCGGCGCCGCAGCTGCACCATGGGATCGCCAATCATCTTGCCTCCCATGCCTGCTCTCCGGCTCCTGCTGTGCTCCAGCCCCGGACCTCCGCTCAGAATCTGCGCAGCCTGGCCCTGCACAGCCAAATGATGTAGGAATCAATGCTTGAGATACTTTCTGATGCCAGTGCTCCCCAAAATGGATGAACTTATAAGATGGTGGACCCCTTTTATATGGCCCTTCCTTTATTATCCTGCCTCTTAAGCTCTCCACCCCTTCATCTTGAATCTTGCTGACTAGGGATGAGCGAGTATACTCGCTACTATTCGGTACTCACCGATTAGTAGCGGAATTCGGCTACTCGCTACTCTCCGAGTATCTTATGTGTACTCAGGAGTAGCGAGTAATCCTAATACTTTCGCAGTGTATCCATAGATACACTGCGAAAGTAACCTAAAAGTGGTTAAAAGTTATTAAAAATAATAAAATTACATACTCACCTGTCCGACGCCTGCACCGGGACCGGCAAAGAAGACATCCAATCACCGGACAAGGTCCTGTGGCTACCAGCCATTCAGATGGCCGGTAGCGATCTGGCCAATCAGATGGCGCCACGTCACAACCACATGATCGCTAGCGGCCACCTGATTTGCCAGATTGCAAGGTCCTAGGTGTACTGTCAGGACCTTGCAATCTGGCCAATCAGGTGGCCGCTAGTGATCACGTGGTTGTGATGTGTCGCCATTTGATTTGCCAGATCGCTACCGGCCATCTGATTGGCTGGTAGTCACAGGTCCTTGTCCGGTGATCAGATGTTTTCTTTGCTGGTCCCGGTGCATGCGTTGGACAGGTATTTAATTTTATTATTTTTAACAACTAATAATCACTTTTAGGGTACTCCGAACGTATTTGTACTCGCTATACTCAAAACGAGTACCGAGTACCGGTACCTACTCATTGCGAGTATAGCGAGTACGAATATTACGGTACTCGCTCATCCCTATTGCTGACCAATGTATAAGCCCCCCTTTTACGTAAGCCTTCCCCCATTTCTTGTCACCCACCCCAATATTTAAAACCCTTAGTTAGTATCCCCTGTAATCTGCCTAGTAACTAGCTCCACATCCCTGCCCTAATACTGTCATGTCAGTCTGCCTTAATGATGGGGGGGGAGGTTTCACCATCTTGTTTAGTCCGGCCTCTCTAGTGTCATGTTGACCCTGGCAACAGTATACTATGAGATTAAAAGGTAGTCTGCTTACTGGGCTTTATGACAACAATATAAATATGTAACAGTGTATAAAATGTGAAACGTGGGGATGTTACATTACATCTGTAATATAAGGCATATGGGGTAAAGAACTAAATTCGCATTCAAGAGCTGACTGAGCATACACAGTCACCCTCAATAGAGGTAAACAACCAATCTATTAAAACAAGAACAAAAGACCCCTGTTGTCATGATCAGTGGAGGTCTCAATTGTCGAGATCCTAGTAAATGAAACAGCAATCAGAAATGTAAAGAAAAAGAAGAAGAAATCCAAAATAGAAGCGATACAACCTCAAAAAATGTTTATCAATATTTAAGAAGTTTATTAATTAGTGAAAAAAAAGGTTCACACCAGGAAAAACACACATAATAAAATCATTTAAAAAGCTAAATATAGCATGTTACAGTTCATATGAGACAGGTTTCTCATATGAACCCTCAGCACCCTTTGCCAGGAATGGTAACAGTAAGTTTATACAGTTCAAGTAATATATATAAATTAACATGTATTGCACAGAGACCGGCTCTTTATAACCCTTTGTTCATATTGATTGTGTATATATACCAAGGAGATCATAATACATCATAATACATAGTCAGGTACCCCAAAATAAATAGGATCATGTAAAACAATAAATAACCTTTCAGTTTGATGTAGGGGTATAAACAAAAAGATGGTAAATAGATATACAATACACAGAACCAATCTAACCCAAAACAAAGTGATGAACCTATTTCAGGAGCGGGTTTTAAGAGACCAACTGCTAATGCATGAGTATGGAAAGGGTTACATGTTACAGTAACCTGTTTACCAGTTCCTGGGAAGCATAAGGGAGTGAGGAAAGGCGCTCCCCACGCGTATCGCTGCCTGCGCCTGGCAGCTTCGTCAGGCAATCAGAAATGTATCACTAATCTTGTGGGGGGTTAAAAAGTTATAGTTTTGGTCCAACCTTTCTAAAGAAGACCTGTCACTTGTTAAAAAAATAGTGTTAAAGGGAACCTGTCACCCCAAATAACCTTTCTAACCTATTAATACCTGTCCCTGCAGCCTTACAATACATTCTAACACATACATTCTAACACATCCCTGTCTCACCTTTTTTTACTAAACTACGAGTACAATAATGTAGTTAGCAAACTTACGAAATTCTTGTCAGAGGGGCGTTCCTCCAAGCCATTTTGATTGGTAGGCGGGTCCCCTGTGCCGCGCTACCCCTATGCGTCACTTCCGGTCTCACAGGCAGACTTCGCGCATGCGCAGATTGCATGCTGAAGTTTGCCTGTGTGCAACCGGAAGTAACATAGTAACATAGTTTTTAAGGTTGAAGGAAGACTTTAAGTCCATCTAGTTCAACCCATAGCCTAACATGTTGATCCAGAGGAAGGCAAAAAAAAACCCATGTGGCAACACTAAGCTCCACATTGGGGGAAAAAATTCCTTCCTGACTCCAGATACGGCAATCAGACTAATTCCCTGGATCAACGCCCTATCAAAGAATCTAGTATGTATAACTGGTAATATTATAGTTTTCAAGAAAGGCATCCAGGCCCTTCTTAAATGTTAGTAGTGACTCACTCATTACAACATCATGTGGCAGAGAGTTCCATAGTCTCACTGCTCTTACAGTAAAGAATCCGCGTCTGTGATTATGATTAAACCTTCTTCCCTCCAGACGTAGAGGATGCCCCCTTGTCCCAGTCTCAGGCCTAAGAGTAAAGAGATCATTAGAAAGGTCTCTGTACTGCCCCCTCATATATTTATACATTATTATAAGATCACCCCTAAGCCTTCGTTTTTCCAAGCTAAATAACCCCAAGTTTAATAACCTGTCTTGGTATTGCAGACCCCTTAGTCCTCTAATAACTTTTGTCGCTCTTCTCTGGACCCGCTCTAGTTCAGCTATGTCTTTCTTATACACCGGAGACCAGAATTGTACACAGTATTCTAAGTGTGGTCGCACTAGTGACTTGTATAGAGGTAAAATTATGTTCTCCTCATGAGCATCTATGCCTCTTTTAATACATCCCATTATTTTATTTGCCTTTGCAGCAGCTGCCTGACACTGGCCACTAAAAGTGAGTTTGTCATCTACCCATACACCCAGGTCTTTTTCAGTGACAGTTTTGCCCAGTGTTTTACAATTAAGCACATAATTATACCTTTTGTTTCCTCTGCCCAAGTGCATGACTTTACATTTATCCCCATTAAAGCGCATTTGCCATTTAGCAGCCCAAGCTTCCAGTTTACATAAATCCTCCTGTAATATAAAATTGTCCTCCTCTGTATTGATTACCCTGCAGAGTTTAGTGTCATCTGCAAATATTGAGATTCTACTCTGTATGCCCCCTACAAGGTCATTAATAAATATATTAAATAGAAGCGGGCCCAACACTGACCCCTGTGGTACCCCACTGTTAACTGTGACCCATTCTGAGTGTGTTCCATTAATAACCACCCTTTGTTTCCTATCACTAAGCCAGTTCTTAACCCACTTACACATATTTTCCCCTATCCCCATTGCCCTCATTTTATGTATCAACCTTTTGTGTGGCACCGTATCAAAAGCTTTTGAAAAGTCCATATACACCACATCCACTGCATTTCCTTGGTCCAGTCCAGAACTTACTTCTTCATAGAAGCTTATTAGATTAGTTTGACAGGAACGGTCCCTCGTAAAACCATGTTGATAATGGGTCATGAGGTTATTTTTCTTCAGATACTCCAGTATAGCATCTCTTAGAAAACCCTCTAGGATTTTACCCACAGTAGAGGTTAAGCTTACTGGCCTATAATTTCCAAGTTCAGTTTTTGTCCCCTTTTTGAATATTGGCACCACATTTGCTATACGCCAGTCCTGTGGTACAGACCCTGTTATTATGGAATCTTTAAATATTAAAAATAATGGTCTATCTATGACAGTACTTAATTCCTGCAGCACTCTGGGGTGTATCCCATCTGGGCCCGGGGATTTGTCAATTTTAGTGATTTTTAGACGATGCCGTACTTCCTCTTGGGTTAAGCAGGTGACGTTTAATTGAGAATTTTTGTTATCACTGATCATATTGTCTGTCATGGGATTTTCTTGTGTAAATACTGTTGAAAAAAAGTCATTTAGCATATTTGCTTTTTCCTCATCCTCATCCACCATTTCACCCAGACTATTTTTAAAGGGGCCAACACCATCATTTTTTAGTTTCTTACTATTTATGTAGTTAAAAAATATTTTGGGATTCTTTTTACTTTCTCTGGCAATGAGTCTCTCTGTCTCAATCTTTGCTGCCTTGATTTGCTTTTTACAAATGTTATTTAATTTTCTGTATTTATTTAATGCTTCATCACTACCTACTTGCTTTAATTCCCTAAATGCTTTCTTTTTGTCACATATTGCACTTCTTACCGCTTTATTTAGCCATAGTGGTTTCCTCCTATTTCTAGCATGCTTATTCCCATAGGGTATATATTGTGCACAGGTCCTATTCAGGATGCTAATAAACATCTCCCATTTGTGTTGTGTACTTTTATGTCTCAGGACATCGTCCCAGTTTATTGCACTAAGATCATCTCTCAACCGTTGGAAATTTGCCTTCCTGAAGTTTAGTGTCCTTGTGGCCCCTCTACTACACGTCTTAGTAAAGGATACTTGAAAGCTTATTAAGTTATGATCACTATTACCCAAGTGACCTCCAACCCATATATTTGATATGCGGTCTGGCCTGTTGGTTAATATTAAGTGACGTGGCGATCCCGGCGTCACATGACCGCGTTGCAGCAGTCATGTTGTGGGCGCAATATTGAAATCGTGCCCGAGCTCTGCATTTGTATAATGACTCCCATTAGGGCGTATTAGAGCAACAAGGCAGGGGTAGCGCTGCATAGGGGACCCGCCTACCGGTCAAAATGGCTTGGAGGAATGCCCCTCTGACAAGAATTTCGTAAGTTTCCTAACTACATTATTGTACTCGTAGATTAGTAAAAAAGGTGAGACAGGGCTGTGTTAGAATGTATTGTAAGGCTGCAGGGACAGGTATTAATAGGTTAGAAAGGTTATTTGGGGTGACAGGTTCCCTTTAAACAGAACCTGTCAGTGGGACTAAGCAGTATAAAGTAAAGCCATGGGCATAATGGTCCTATTATGCTTATTAAACTGAAAGCAGCAGTGAAGGAATCTGTTGTGTGCTTTGATAATAATTCTCCTCTAAAGTTTTTATCTAAAGACTTCTTCTATGCATCAGTGTTCTTCTGGGTGGGACGTGTGGGTAGGGTCTTCTTCTCCTTCTCTGCCCTTCCACCTTCTTCCTCTTTTTCATGTACAGGTGACTGATTATTCATTGACTTGCCTTCTTTTTGAAATTTCACTTTGCAACCACCATCATTGTGGTGGTTGGCACATGTTCAGTGTGATTCCAGTGTTCAATAAAATGAACATGCACTGCCTCCAGCACCATGTCATTGAGGACTGGGCGCATGCACAGTGTGATTCTGCAGATGGTCTTCATTAACATGCAAAAATGCACATGCACTGCTTCCAGCACTATGTCATTGAAGACTGTGCACATGCAATCTCGGTGATTGCTACACATATTTATGATGCAGTATTTGTGCTTGTTCTTTTTTAATGAGTTCGCATCTGTCTTCTGACTACTGATTTTTTCTTTAAGTGTACTTCTTGGCTGACCAGTGATATTATGATTAGTGGAATCATATATTTGTAATTTACACATTTGGTATAAATGAATTATGAACCATCACTGATGGCTCGAGCAGCCAATTCAGCCGTCTGATCTCTGGTGGGCGTCACCACCACAAATTTTGAGAAGTGGTCTGTCATCACAAGGCAGAACTGATAGCCCCGGTGGGAGTGGCCAATCTTCAGGTAATCTATCATAAGTACTTCCAATGGCTCTTTGGTGACAATGGTCTGTACTGGTGCTCGCTGTGGGAGAACTTTATTTAACTCGCAGAAACGACACAGTTTACAGGCCTTCTCCACTGCCCGAAGCATCTGAGGACAGTACACTATCCTTTGCAACCACTGGTAAGTCTTGTCCGGCCTAAAATGGGCTCCTCTCTCGTGCGCTTCTCGGGCCAATGGTACTGCCATCTTCTGGGGTATCACCAATTGCCACCGTACTTCCAGCTCCGTAGCTAGGTGCACTTTCCGATACAGCATCCCTTCTTGCACCGATAGCTTGTACCACTGGCTGAGAATCTGTAGGGCTGTGTGTGACAGAATGGCCCGTATTTCCTTCCTAGGCTTACGCTGCCGGATCACCCACTCTTTCACTTGAAGCAGCTCTGGATCAGATGACTGGATCTTCACCCATTCCTCTCTGGTTTGGCCAAGCAGGCGCGATGTTGTGCCCGACGTAATCAGCGGTCAGCCGCGGTTTTTTTCGCTGCCGCACCTGCCGCAAGTGCAAAACCGCACTTGCCGCATCTGCCGCAAGTCCCCTATACTTTCTATGGGAAAAACCGCAACCGCGCCGCAAATGGAACGGTTATGCGGCAAACGCGGCAGATGCGGTTTTTTCACCGCATCTGCCGCGAATTACGAAAAACGCTGATGTGAAAGGGCCCTAAGACAAATATTGCTTTAAAACATAAGTACGGTATTTTGAATGTATAAATTACTAGACTGTACAAGCTAATACAAGCTAATTACAAATAATTATCTGAGACCATAGTTTAAAGCTGGCTTTCTGCTCCATTAATTTTATTCACTATATACCATCATCTTATTATTATTCTTATCCTTCACGATCATTCTTATTCTTAGCAATGTATATAACCTGACTTGAACTGTAGAGTATTATCAACTGGGTTACTTCTTCTAATGAAGATGACATATGTGTCTGTACTCTGATGACATCTAGTGGCCACAGACAACTATGCAATTACTATTCTCTCATTACTTTATCATTTTGAACCTTACAGGCTTCTTTAGTACACTGGAACAACTTTTAGATTCATTATTGATGTATAGACATCTTCAGCGCTATTACATAAAATTTCTTAATCCTTTAAACGATTATCCACTACTGGAGAACCACTTCATTTTAATTCCCCCTATAAAATAAAAATAATTGATATTCACCTCCTGTGGCGATGGCATTCCTGCAATTTTCATACTGTTATTCTTGGTAGGTCATGTCATATGGTTGTGTCATGTGACTGCTGAAACCAATCAGCAGCTGCCAGTCTTTTGCAGCCTTTACAGCCCACTGAAGCGTTTTAGGCTGAGGTTGTCACGTAGGAGCATAGATTTTGTATAAACATTTGTTGAACCATTTTGATGATACAAAGACTGCATTATTGCTGTAGTATCATCAATAAAAAACAAACTTCTATTTAAGCATATCACTTGTGTACATTTAATAAACCAATACAACTTTTATGTACAGTCATGGCTGCAAGTGTATACACAATAGCCAGGGGCGTAACTACAATAGGTGCAGGGGTTGTGATCGCACCAGGGCCCTGCAGCCTAGGGAGGCCCAAAAGTCCCTTTGGCCTATAGAAAAAGACTAATACTATTAAAGATTTGCAATAATTGGGGGCCCCGTTGGAGCCTTCGCATCAGGACCCCTGGGCCTGAAGTTACGCCACTGCCAGTAGCATAGGGAGGGGTGCAGAGGGACAACTGCTATTGCGAGGGCCCACCTGGGGCTACTGCCACTGTTAACTATATTTCTGTGCACAGTGCGCAGATATAGTTAATTTCTGTGCTAGAGCAAGACACCATCCCCCTGCACTGCCTGACTCTGTTCCATAGACCGCTGGGGATGATAGCACACACACAGGAAGTCAGAGTCCCAGCACAGTGACGTCATTGCCCAGTGATGGGACTCTGGTGCCCTGTGCATTCGATGACAACACGGTGATCGGCCCATGATGGATCCATCAGGGTCCTGGATCCCTGATTTGGTGAGTATTTGATGTTTTTTTATGCAGAATGGATAACGAATATACCAGGATGGGGGCTATATATACCTGGATGGATGACAAATATACCAGGATGGGGGGACATATATAGCAGGATGAGGAGATATACCAGGATGGGGGACAGATATACCAGGACAGGGATATGTATGCCAGGATGGGGTGCATATATGGCATGATGGGGGACAGGTATACCAGGATAGGAACGTGTAAGCGAGGATGGGGTACATATATACCAGGATGGAGGGCAGATATACCAGGATGGCGGACAGATATACCAGGATGGGAGATATATATACAAGAAAAAATGACAAATTTACCAGGATGGGGGACATATATAGCAGGATGAAGACAGATATATCAGGATGGGGGACATATATACCAGGATGGAAGTATATATATATATATATATATCAGCATAAGAGACATATTGTTGGCCTAATGCATATTGATCTGTATGTATTGCAACAACTATTGATTGTTTAATATGATGTGATTTTATGTCTGCATGCATATTGTTCAGATGTCAACAAAGTTAAAAAAAAAAAAAGGGTCCTCATTCAGAGACAGGATGTTCCTCTCCCAGCTCCCAGCATGTACATTCTAGTGTGGAGCTGAAAGCTGAAAGTCACAGCAGATTTCTCTCTCCGTCTCCAGAAACCAGATTGATCCTATTCTCATGTTATAAGCTGGATGTTGTTAATTCTGAATAAATGAACATTCTCTGTTGCTCGCTGTGGACATCACGCTGATTAACGCGCTGCTAACAGTTTATGGGCCCAGGAATCACAGAAGTCCCAAACCTCCAGAGCACAGAGATAGAAAGACAACAGCAAACTGAGAAGAAGTAAAGATGGCCACCACCAGCAGCTCAGCAAAGTTTACAGTGCCAAGCCTGAATAACCAGAACTACCAATCCTGGAAATTCAAGGTGAAGATGCTGCTGATAAGAGAAGGTACGTGGAAATACACTCAGGAGCCCAAGCCTGACCCAGTACCACAGGACTGGCTAGAGATGGATCAGAAAGCACAGAGCACCATATCACTCAGCATAGAGGATGATCAGATCGTGCATGTGTGTAAGTGTGAATCTGCAAAGGAAATGTAGGAGCAGCTGCAGAAAGTACATGAGAGGATAAATCTAAGTAACTAACTCTATTTAGTCTAAGCTACACAGTGACCAGGACATGCAGGTTTACATTAGAAGCACTCTAGAGACTGTAGAGAGCCTTCAGGGCATTGGGGAAGATATGAAGGACTTCCATGTAGCAGCACTACTACTTAGAGGTCTCCCAGAAAGCTATGACACGCTTGTAACTGCACTAGATGCACACCCAGATGATGAGCTCACATTGGAGTACGTCAGAGGAAACCTTGTAGATGAATATAAGAGAAAGGCAGAAAGTGCGAGCAGTAAAATATGCAACAAAGAAACTGCTTTACAAACACAGGACGTGCCCACCAGCAGAAACAACCCTAAAGAAACACGTGAATGTTTTGTATGCAAGAAGCCAGGTCATTTAAAAGCTGAATGCAGAGTCTGGAAAGCTAAAATGAATCAGCTGAAGAAGCAAAACAGTAAACAAAGAGTTAAGAGTGCTGTATTTGAAAATAATGATCCTGTAAATACTGAGGCTGCATTCACATTAGTCAATGCATTTAAATCAAAGCATGCGTGGTGTATAGATTCTGGTGCAACCAGTCACATGACCAATGACAGAGACTTCTTTACTAAGCTTAACCAAAGCAAGTCAGAGAAAGTGATAATGGTGAATGGTCAGTGTATGAACTCAGAAGGCATAGGAGATGGTTATATTGACTGTAACATCTCTGCAACACAAAGCAGAAGGATTCCTGTGAAGGATGTGCTATATGTGCCTAGTCTTGAAAGTAATCTATTATCCGTGAAAAAGATTACAAAACAAGGGAATGAAGTTACGTTTAAGCACGATAGCTGCATCATCTCAAAGGAGGGTCACACACTAGCAAAAGGAAAAAACAAAGATGAACTGTATCAGTTGAAATGTAAAGAGTGTGTATACACAGCTAAGCAAGAAATGCACAAGAACTGTATTCATGTATGGCACAGACGGCTTGCACATAGAGACCCAGAAGCAATAAGAAAGTTATTTCAAGAACACATAGCTGATAATGTTACAATTGATCCATGTAAGCAGACAATGAGGTGTACCAGCTGTATCAAAGGGAAAATGTCCAGAAAGGCCTTTCCTAAGAAAAGTACTACAAGAACAGAACAACCACTAGATTTAATACACACAGATATCTGTGGCCCAATGCGTATTCAGACCCCTGGAAAGAAGAGATATTTTCTTACATTCATTGATGACAATTCAAGATACACAGTTGTCTATCTACTTCACAGCAAAAATGAAGTTCCAGAGAAACTTGAAATTTATCTAGCTGAAGTATATAACAAGTTTGGGAGAATGCCAAAAAATTCTACGTGCAGATAATGGCACTGAATATACAAGTAATGAGACACAGAGCATTTTAAAGAGAAATGGAATCATATTTCAGACTACTGTACCATACAACCCTGAGCAAAATGGTGTAGCAGAAAGAAGGAACCAAACACTCTGTGAAAGCAGAAGGAGGATGTTATTTGATGCAAATCTGCCTACAGAATATTGGGGCGAAGCTATAAAGATGGCTTGCTATCTTCAGAACAGACTACCAGGTAAAGCGACAGAGAAAACTCCATTTGAGCAATGGAATAGTGCAAAGCCAAAACTACAGCATATAATGATTTTCGGAAGCAAAGCATTTGCAAACATTCCCAAAGAAAAACGAACTAAGTGGGAATCTCACGCTAAGGAAGGCATTCTGGTAGGTTACAGTGAAACCCAGAAAGGTTATAGAATTCTACACCCAGAGACAAACAAGGTCACAATAAGTAAAGATGTAGTGATAGATGAAAATTTTGTGTCACCCAAATTTTGTGATATTATGCCAGTAGTCCAGATGAAGCAACAACAACAATCTCAGTCACAATCACAAGACAACGAAAGGGAGAATGTAGAAGTCTGGCTAGATTCTTCAACCACAGAAGAAACAACAGAAAGCCTAAGTAAACCTGAAATCAGACGATCGCCAAGATTAAACAAAGGGATACCAGCTAAACGTCCATCCTACATTGTCAAGACACTACCTGAGTCAGAGCCACAGTCATGGGATGAAATGCAAAAATTAATTCAATTTTGAATCAGTTTGGAATGACAGAAGCCAAAGGTGTATCGACGCCAATAGAATCATCCTACCTGAAACTGGAAGAAGATGACCTGTTGCCTAACAATGAGAAATATCGACAGGCAGTGGGGGCACTTCTATACACATCGACTATGACTCGACCAGATATTACAACAGCAGTTGGAATATTGTGCAGATATGTGGAGAAACCACGCCAAAAGGACTGGAACGCCGTTAAAAGAGTTCTCCGATATTTAAAAGAGACACAAGGGATAAATTTAAAATTATCTGCAGCAGGAAATCTAAAACTCACCGGCTATACTGACGCAGATTGGGCTGGTGATTTGCATGATCGTAAATCCACAAGCGGATACGTATTTAAACTTGGAGAAAGTTCAATCTCCTGATCTAGTAGAAAACAAGTATCTGTTGCTTTGTCATCCACAGAAGCTGAGTATGTGTCCACAGCCTATGCAAGTCAGGAGATCATTTGGCTAAGACAACTGATGGATGATCTTGGTAAACCGTTAACTCAGCCAATGGTGATATATGAGGACAACCAAGGATGCATTAAACTTGCATGCAGTG
Organism: Allobates femoralis; assembly: GCA_033576535.1. Classification (NCBI taxonomy): domain Eukaryota; kingdom Metazoa; phylum Chordata; class Amphibia; order Anura; family Aromobatidae; genus Allobates; species Allobates femoralis. The sequence goes on from JARQOC010000003.1 coordinate 469,060,060, forward strand.
AAAAAAATCAGTGCTAGAACTAAGCACATAGACGTCAGATATCATCATCTACGTGATTTGATAGATCGTGGCATAATTCAGTTTGTTTATTGTGAGACTGATAAGATGGTAGCTGACATTTTTACCAAGCCATTGCCACGACCTAGGTTCCAAGGATTGAGAACCGCTATGGGACTAACAGAATAAGTAGTTGTTGAGTGGGTGTGTTGGCCTAATGCATATTGATCTGTATGTATTGCAACAACTATTGTTTGTTTAATATGATGTGATTTTATGTCTGCATGCATATTGTTCAGATGTCAACAAAGTTAAAAAAAAAAAAAGGGTCCTCATTCAGAGACAGGATGTCCCTCCCCCTGCTCCCTGCATTCACATTCTAGTGTGGAGCTAAAAGCTGAAAGTCACAGCAGATTTCTTTCTCCCTCTCCAGAAACCAGATTGATCCTATTCTCATGTTATAAGCTGGATATTGTTAATTCTGAATAAATGAACATCCTCTGTTGCTCGCTGTGGACATCACGCTGATTAACGCGCTGCTAACACATATATACCAGTATGAGGGACAGATACACCAGGATGGAGACATGTCTGCCAGGATGGGGTACATATATAGCAGGATGGGCCATATATACCAGGATGGAGGAGAGATATACCAGGATGGAAGATATATATACAAGGATGGATGACAAATATACCAGGATGGGGGACATATTTAGCAGGCCAGAGACTGATATACCAGGATGGGGGAAAGATATACAAGGATGGGAGTATATATACCAGGATGAGGGACAGATACACCAGGATCAGAGTTTTAAAAAAAAAATGTTATCTGAGTTTTTTTGAAAAAAATGTTTTAGTTTAAATTTTTTCTCAGATAAAAAACATTTTGTATTCCATCTGACACTTTCAATTGAATATGTTGGCTTTAGCACTGTGCTGCTGTAGTCTTTCTAGGATAAGGACATATATACCAGGATCGGGGATGTATATACCAGGATTGATGACAGATATACCAGGATGGGGGACAGATAAACAAGGATGGGAGTACATATACCTGGATGGGCTTAGGCTGGGGGACTGGCAGACATATATACCAGGATAGGGACATATATACCAGGATGGAGGAGAGATATACCAGGATAAGGACATATGTACCACAATCAGGGACAGCATGGATGACTGATATAGCAGGATGGGGGACATACAGTGCATTGTGAAAGTATAATTGCCCTGCTTTAATCACTATTATGCACCAGTAAAGCTTGCAGATTCGCTGCGCTGCAGCATTTCAACAAGCTTTAACTGGGTAGCTGAACCCAAACAGTAACAGACTTCCCTGAGAAATCCAAGTTCAGAATCCATGCATAGACACTATACATTTCTGGTTCGCACATTACAAATTTCAACCTGCAGTGACACCATTGCCACCTCACCACCACTGGATCTGTCGCCAACCCCTAACCTTCTGTTTAATTTTCCATTAATCCCTTCACAACCACGAATTTACATATATGCCCTAGAAGGGAGGTCGTTCACGACTAAGGGCATATAGGTGAAAATGCAACATTTTTTCCATGGTAAGAGGGATCGTGATCTGGTGCCCACTTATTCTGTAATCAGACCAGTAGAGTCTAACCTCATGAAGCGTGGTATTGCCCCCCTGCAAATATGATCGCTGTGATTGACTGTTCAATTCTGAACACCTAATCCCAGCAATTATAATGATTCATTGAAACTAGGGATGAGCGAGTATACTCGTTACTATTCGGTATTCGCCGAATAGTAGCGGTATTCAGGCTACTAGTTACTCTCTGAGAATTTATGAGTACTCGGGAGTAGCGAGTAGTCCTAATACTTTTGCAGTGTATCTATAGATACACTGCGAAAGTAGCCTAAAAGTTAATAAAAGTTGTTAAAAGATAATAAACTTACATACTCATCTTCCGACGCCTGCACCGTGACCGCCAGAGAAGCCATCCGATTGCTGGAAAAGGACCTGTCACTACCAGCCAATCAGATGGCTGGTAGCGATCTGGCCAATCAGATGGTGCCACGTCACAACCACGTGATCGCTAGCGGCCAATTTGTAAGGTCCTAGATGTACTATAAGGACCTTGCAAACTGGCCAATCAGGTGGCCGCGAGCGATGACGTAGTTGTGATGTGGCGCCATCTGATTGGCCAGATCGCTACCGGCCATCTGATTGGCTGGTAGTGAAAGGTCCTTTTCCAGCAATCGGATGGCTTCTCTGGCTGTCCCGGTGCAGGTGCCGGAAGGTGAGTATGTAAGTTTATTATTTTTTAACAACTTTTATTAACTTTCAGGCTACTTTCGCAGTGTATCTATAGATACACTGCGAAAGTATTCGTACTCGCTATACTCGCAACGAGTAGCGAGTACCGCTGCCTACTCATTGCGAGTATAGCGAGCACGAATAATGCGGTACTCGCTCATCCCTAATTGAAACATTACGATCCAGATATGGCTAGACTTTCAAAATCCCCTACTATAGGCAGGAGGTTTGAGGAGGTGGCATCTCCCCCTCCAGCCCTGATTGGGAGTGATTGATGACCACTCCCATTATTGTGCAGAGGGGCACTAATCCACCTATGCTCAGAACAGCACACTCCTCTCAGCCTCATTACTAGAGATGGGCGGTGTTCGATTCGAATTGTTCGCCAATCTCAAATTTAACCTGTTTTGGGCGGTGTTCGAGTCATTCGCCGAATGCGAACAATTAGCTTCAAATTCGGCAGTTTGAGGTTATGTTCAATAACAGTTCGATCACCAAAAGGACCCTATAAAGTGGTCCGATATACATTAAGAAAAAAAGGGGTCCGCTCACCTGACTTCTCTCTCCAGTTTTCCTCCCTCTCAGCACGGACTTTAGCGGGCCTGTAGCTGCATTCAAATCACTTCCAAGAATTGCCCAGCGAGTTGAGGAAAATTGCACCTTGAGTTCTTTAGAAAATTTCCATTTATTCGTATTCAGGTAAAAACAGGTTTGTTTACACATGAAAACACACAGGTCAGTTTATCATGTCTTCATGTCTTCTTGGAAGTGATATAAAGTGGTCTGAGGGCAGAGGAAAAGGCTGAAATGGGGGCATGATTGTTTAAAAGCCGGAGGTAAATAGCATCCAGCTTTTAAATAATCATTCAGCCCGATCCTCTGCCCTCCGCAGCCTCCCATCCCGATCCTCTGCTCCCCCGCCGCCTCCCATCCCGATCCTGAGTTAGGATCGGGCGGGGAGCGCAGCACCAGGGAGCAGGGAGCGAAGGACTCGGGCGGGGAAGCCAGTGGCGGTGAGAAGACTTCACCGCCGGCTTTCCTGCTCTGTGCTGCGCTCCCCCGCGCCTGATGCCCCCTCCCCACACCCTGGAGCTGGTCCCCCCTCCCGGTCCTAACTTAGGATCAGGCGGGGAGGCGGCAGGGGAAGCAATGAGGGGGCATCAGGGAGCGGGGAGTGCAGCACAGAGCAGAAAAGCCGGCAGTGAAGTCTTCTCACCGCTGGCTTTCCCACCGGTTATTTCAAATGATCAGCTGATGCAGATCAGCTGTTCATTTGAAGTAGCCGCGGTGCTGTCAGGGTTCATGTAAGTTCATGCAGCATGAACTCACATTATTTTTCCCACGGCCACCCAGCGCACAGCTCTGCTACATCTCTGGGAGAGGTTCTCTACCAGAGATGTAGCTGAGCTAAAGAAGAAAACTGGATTGGACTACGTCAGGCGAAAGATCATTTTTTAATAAAGATGGAGTCTAAGTGTTGTTTTGTTATTTTTTCTAATAAAGAATTTTTTCTCAGTTTTTTTTTTTAAACTTTACTAGAAATTCATAGCGGTCATGTCTAATATTGTCGTGACCCCATGCATTTCAGGCTTAGGGCCAGCCCCCCCCACTCTGTGAATTGCAGCCCGCAGCCACCCCAGAAAATGGCACGTTCATAGAAGCGCCATCCTCTGGCACTGTACCCAGCTCATCCAGGGCCCTGGTGCGGTGGCTTACTGGGTAATAAAGGGGTTAGGGCCAGCTTTGTATTATCAGCTGGCTCTAAGCCCGAAATTCTTGGGGTCACGCCAATATTAGACATGACCGCCATGAATTTCTAGTAAAATTTTTAAAAAAAACACAACGCAGAGAAAAAAATCTTTATTAGAAAAAATAACAAAACAACACTTAGACTCCATCTTTATTAAAAAATGATCTTCCGTCCAACATAGTCCAATCCAGTTTTCTTCTTTAGCTCAGCTACATCTCTGGTAGAGAACCTCTCCCAGAGATGTAGCTGAGCTGTGCGCTCGGTGACCGTGGGAACGTTTGTTTGAGTTCTTGCTGTATGAACTCACATGAACCCTGACAGCACCACGGCTACTTTAAATGAACAGCTGATCTGCATCAGCTGATCATTTGAAATATCCGGTGGGAAAGCCAGCGGTGAGAAGACTTCACCGCCGGCTTTCCTGCTCTGTGCTGCGCTCCCCGCTCCCTGATGCCCCCTCATCGTTTCCCCCCTCCCTTCCCACCTCCCCGCCTGATCTTAAGTTAGGACCGGGCAGGGGGAGCAGCTCCGGGGAGCGGGGAGGGGGCATCAGGGAGAGGGGAGCGCAGCACAGAGCAGGAAAGCCGGCGGTGAAGTCTTCTCACTGCCACCAGCTTCCCCGCCAGGGTCCTTTGCTCCCCGCTTCCTGGAGCTGCTCCCCCCGCTGGTCCTAAGTTAGAAGATGTTTTATATGTGTATGCATGGTGTTCTACGGTGTTCGATAAACATTCGACGAACATTTGACAAACACACACCCAATTCAACCAATCAAATTCGAACATCCGGGTGGTGGCTCATCTCTACTCATTACATTCATGGAGCTAACGAGAGAGTAGTCTTGCGCAGCCAGGTACTCGATCGCCATGTGTCCCTGGCTGCTTCACCCCCTAACTGCTATGATTAGTAATGATTCCAACAATCAGGGTATTGGGAGAGAGATCGCACACCCTCTCTGTCCCCCTGATTGGTGCCCTCGCAATGCAATTGTGATGGCCTGATCGTCGCCATGGCAACCCGACATTGCCATGGCAACCCAAATTTCAAAACTTCAGAAATCAAGCGATCTCTCTGTCAGACTTCTGACTGCAGCACTGACAGCTAACTCAATAAAATGCGATCAAAAAGTCAATTATAAATAAATATAGTACCACCAGAAACAAGCTGCCATAAAGCTCCATCAGAAAAAAGATTAAAAATAATTATAGCTCTCAAAATACAGCAATGCAAAAACTTTATTTTTATAAAATAGTATTTATGATGTCTCCCTCTCCTACTGTCTCCCTCCCCACCCCCTCTAGACTGTGAGCCCTCGCGGACAGGATCCCCGACCCTATTGTACCCGTATGACTAATTGTGGATTTGTCGTCGTTTGTCTTCGTTTGTGGCCATCTTTGACCACTTGTCTTTGACTACCCTCGAAAATGTAAAGCGCCATGTATCCTAATAACGATAGATAAATACCTAATAATAATAATAATAATAATAATGATGTAAAAGTGGAAAAACTTAAAGAAAAACTTATATAAATGTGGTTTTGCTGTAATCATACTTACCCAGAGAATAAAGCCGTCTTATCACTTTTAAGACACAGTGAGCAGCGTTAAAAAAAAAAAAAGGAATCAATTACTTGCTTTTTCTTCTTGATTCTGCCTCACAAATAGCAGAATAGAAAGAGATCAAAAAATATAATTTGGCTCAAAATGATAACAATAAAAATTCCAACTCATCCCGCAAAAAAACAAGCCCTCAGATGATTTAGACGCCAGGAAAATAAGAAATATATAGCCTTCAAGATATAGCGACGCAAAAATCCTTTATTTTGTAAAAATTCATTTTACTGCGATACTAGCCAAACCTAAAAAAAATACCCTATATAAATCTGGCATCGCTGTGATCATACCGACCTAACAACTAAAGCCACCTAATCACTAATACCACAAGGTGAATGGCATAAAATAGCAATAAAGTCAATATTTCAACTGTTTATGATTAGTTTATTATGCCCCCCAAAGATCGCAGTTACGCTCAGCTCGTGTTATCCTGCACTCTACGCTAAGCACTCAACTCGGAAGTCACTTTGAGCTCCCATCTGACCTGTGATTCAGCAGTGTCTCTTTTTATGCGTCTTTTTAGGTGTGCACAAAAGTGCTGGAAACTACAGTTTTCTGCATCTGTGAAGCGCAGACCGCTGAACAGAGGGCAAACAGAGTCTGGAGTAAGGATATTGTTACACTTGGCAACGTTCCAGCGATCCCAACAATGATACAACCTGGTAAGGATCGCTGGAATGTTGCTACGTGGTCACTGATGATATGTCAAACAGTCAGATCTACTCAATGACGCAGCAACGATACGGCGACCCGTATAATGACCTCAGCGGTCGTTGGGATCCTGTCACACAGCAGCTAGTCTGAAGACTCAGACCTACGTGGCTGAGTTCTGAGTCGCCAACGAGGTCATTGTTAAGGCGTCAAACACACTGATGCATGCTGCCCAGCGGGAACCCGACGATCAAAAAATGGTCCAGCCCATTCCGACACGATCGGAGATGTCACAGCAGGGGCATGGTCGCTGCTATGTGTCAAACATAGTGAGATCGCTGGCAAGGTCACTGTTGCGTCACAAAACCTGTGACGTAACAGCGATCTCGCTAGCGATCTTGCTATGTGTAACGGGGGCTTAACTCTGCTGCCTCATTAGTGGATGGATCCATTGGGGGTTTCATCTGAATCAGGTATTTTGGAGATGTAGCTGGAAAACCGATTGTAAGTGCTCAGCATAGAGCACAGGATCAATGTGATCTGATGCAAAATGTTTTGTACCCAAATCACCACCAATAGCATTCAACTCAACCCCCAAAAAAACAAGAGTCTACTCAGGTAAGTCATCTGTTAATGGAAATATAGGGGACGTCCACGTTACTAGTAGCACATAGGTTCTAGAAAAGTGCTATGACCCCTCACCCTCCAAAAGAAAACCAGTAAAACCTGTGCTCTCAAATCCAAATGTTCCCCTCCCTTCTGAGCCCCACAAAGTCTAAACCACAGTTAACGTCCACATGTTTGACATTGTTGTAGTGAGGAGACCCAGTCTACTTTTGGGGGGTGTTTCTCCAGAGGCACGAGCTGGGAACAATGTCTAAGCACTACAATGTACTCGGTACTACAAGGGCAATTTTTAGTAATGCAACGTTCACTGCACTTGACTCCATCGGTGTTTTCCATAGATAAATTCACCACTACAGCCATAGATGAACTCCCAGAGGGGTGTAATTTCCAAAATATGGTCACTTGAGGGGGGTTTTGCTGTTTGGATACTTAGAGGCTCTGCAAATGGAGTCCATTTTAACTTGTTGCCCCTGTGAGAATGAAAAAATTAAGCCTTAAAGAACATTTTGTTGTAAAAAAAAAAAGCATTATTCTGTTAACACTCCAAAAAGCTCACCACACCTCTTGATACATTCATTGGGGGGTCTATTGTCCAAAATGAGGTCAGTTCTGAGGGAATTCTATTGTTTAGGTACATCAGGGGCTAACCAAAGGCGACATGACACCCATAGATCAATTCCATCAAAATCTGCGCTGCAAAACGTCGCTCCTTCCCTTCCAAGCCCTGCCGTGCACCTAAATAGTAGTTGTCGGCCTCATGCGGGGTATCAGTGTACTCAGAACAAATTGACCAACAAACTTTGGGGTTCATTTTAACTTGTTGCCCCTGTGAGAATGAAAAAATTGAGCCTAAAAGAACATTTTTTAATAAAAAGAAAAAAAGCCTTTTTTTTTACATTTTCACGGCAATATGTTATAAAATTCTGTTAACACTCCTGGGGATTCAAAAAGCTCACCACACATCTTGATAAATTCATTGGGGGGTCTATTTTCCAAAATGAGGTCAGTTCTGTGGAAATTCTATTGTTTAGGTACATCAAGGGCTAACCAAAGGCGACATGACACCCATACATCATTCCATCAAAATCTGCGCTGAAAAACGTCGCTCCTTCCCTTCCAAGCCCTGCCGTGCACCTAAATAGTAGTTGTCGACCTCATGAGGGTATCAGTGTACTCAGAACAAATTGCCAAACAAATTTTGGGGTTCAATTTATCCTGTTGCCCCTGTGAAAATGAAAAACTGAGCCTAAAAGAACATTTATGTTGGAAAAAAAATAACTTTTTCATTTTCACGGCTCATTGCATGAAACACCAGGGGGCTCAATGTGCTCACCACACATATAGATAATCCCTTGGTGGGTCTAGTTTCCAAAATGGGGTCACTTGTGGGGGGTTTCCACTTGTTAGGCACATCAGGGGCTCTGCAAACACAAGATGGTGATAGTTAACGATTCCAGCTAATTTTCCATTCAAAAAGTCAAATGACCCTCCTTCCCTTACGACTTCCAAGCCCTGTCATGTGCCAAAACAGTGGTTTTCTACCACATACACTACCGTATAAAAGTTTGGCGTCACTTAGAAATGTCCTTATTTTTGAAAGAAAAGCACAAATTTTTCAATGAAGCTAACATTAAATGAATCAGAAATACACTCTATACATTGTTAATGTGGTAAATTACTATTCTAGCTGCAAATGTCTGGTTTTAAATGCAATATCTGTAGTACATAGGTGTATAGTGAGCCTAAAAGAACATTTTGGTGGGAAAAAAATGTGTTTTTTTTTCATTTTCACTGCCAACGTTATAAAATTCTGTGAACCACTTGGGTGTTCAAAGTGGTCTCCACAATCAGCATACATTTCTTGAGGTGACTTGTTTGGAGTTTCCACTGTTTAGGCATATCAGTGGCTCTCCAAATGCGACATGGTGTCCGTTAATGATTCCAACCAATTTTCCATTTAAAAAGGCAAATGACACTCCATACCTTCCAAGCACTGCCGTGTGCCCAAACAGAGGTTTCCTGCTAAATATGGAGTATCAGCGTACTCAGGACAAATTGTGCAATAAATTTTGGGGTCCATTTATCCTGTTGCCCTTGTGAAAATGAAAAAATGTAGCCTTGTTTTTGTGGAAGAAAAAGTACTTTTTCATTTTCACAGCTCATATATATATATATATATATATATATACATATATATATGAAGCACCTGGGCATTCAAAGTGCTCACCAAACATCTAGGTAAATTCCTTGGTGGTCTAGTTTCCAAAATTGGGTCAGTTGTGGGGGATTTCCACTGTTTAAGCACATCAGTGGATCTCCAAACTCAACAAAGTGTCAGCTAATGATTCCAGCTAATTTTCCATTCAAAAAGTCAAATAATGTTCCTTCACTTCCAAGCCCTGTCGCTACATCCAAACAGTAGTTTTCCACCACATATTGGGTATCGGCGTACTCGGGGGGGAAAAAGCACAACAAATGTTTTTGTCCATTTACTGCTGTTGCCCTTTTGAAAATGCAATATTTGAGGCTAAAGTAACATTTTTTTAGGAAAAGTACAATTTTCATTGTTTCCTTCCATATTGCTTTAGTTCCTATGAAGCACCTCAAGGGTTAATAAACTTATTGAATGTGGTTTGGAATAGCTTGAGGGGTGCAGTTTTTAGAATGGTGTCACTTTCGGGTGTTTTCTGTCATATAGGTCTCAAAGTCACTTCAAATGTAATGTGGTTCCTAAAAACAGTGAATTTGTAAATTTAGTTGGAAAATGAGAAATTACTGATGAACTTTGAACCCTTCTAACTTCCTAACAAAAAAAAAATTGTGTTCAAAATTGTGCTGATGTAAAGTAGACATGGGGTAAATGTTATTTATTAACTATTTTTTGTGAAATTACTTTCTGGTTTAACGGTATAAAAATTCAAAGTTTCAAAATTGCTACATTTTTGCCAAATTTCAGGTTTTTTCACAAACGCAAAAATGATCATCCTAACTTTACCACTAACATGAAGTTCAGTATGTCACAAAAAAAATTCTCAAAATCACTGGGATCCATTGAAGCGTTCCATGCGTATAACCTCATAAAGGGACACTGGTCAGAATTGCAAAAAATTGCCTTGTCAGGAAGGCGAAAACAGGCTCAGAGGGTGAAGGGGGTAACCGGTAGTTTAGGAAACTCGCCAGGGCAGGGCCCTCTCCTTTGTATGCCAGTTTGTCAATGCTAGTTTGCTTATTGAAATTTGAATTTGTATTTTGTATGTAAACTCCTCGCGGAAATCGCCACGGAATTAATGATGTTCTAAAAATAATGATAATAATAATAATAATAATGAGTGTGTCATCCATGTGTCCATTTTTTACCATCAAATTATTTTGGTGTTTCACGGATTGATAAACAATTACAAAGCTTCTCCTATCCTTTTCAATGTTAAACACAACTGTACAAGTATGGCACATCGATGCCATCTGTATTCTTTATGTGTTTTTTGGGGTCCCATAGACTTGTATTGGCACTTTTCATCCATGATACCAGGAAAATATTGTCATGCTTCTGTGTGTTTTGCACAGATAGTAGTTCTGTTCATTAAAACATGAGAGTTTTTCCTGACACACAATTTATCTAGATGACTTTCTTCTTTTTTAGACTTTTTAGATGGGCATTTGAAAAAACATCAAAACTAAAATGCCTTAGAATTAGTGAGAAAAGTTTGAGTCTTAATGCTAGAAAACCCTTCATCAGAGTTGACCAGTCTAGCTATTAAGTTCCTCCATCTGCTATAGAAGGAGGTGGTTGTTATAATTAAGGGATATTTTAGCCCACTATGGGCCAATGTATCATGGGAATCCTGTGGGTATTATTATTATTAGTCTGCGGTCTCACTAGCATGAGACATACAGTCCCTGACAAAAGTTATGTCGCTTATCCATGTTATATAAATAAAAGCTTATAACCTGACGTTAAATTCATCCATTGGTTTTATAAATTACTCTTTTTAAAGCTGAAACCCTCCCAAATGTGGTTTAAATTGGCATCAATGCAGAAATGTTGATCATTTAATGAACACAGAATGGTCAGATTTTGCCAAGACAAAAGTTTTGTTGCCTGGTCATATAATGCACCCAATCCTAGTTTACATCCTCACCTGTGCTCCGTAAATGATCTGTTAATTAGTGGGTGTGTATAAAAAGAAACTCATGGGCGTGGCCTGCTGGTGAGGAGATAGGTCGCACTACAGAGCTGCTTCACTCTTAGACCCCCTCTACACTCTTTTAATCTTCACAACGCCGGAATATATGCACTTGGGAAGAGTCAAGAAGTCTCAGGGAGGCTCCAGATCACTTTCTGCCAATCCCAATGGTGATATAGACAGCTTCTTGAGAGCCTCAGCAAATGCCAGCCAGGAGCACAGTGTGGTGAAAATGGTGGCGCCTCCTCAGAACACTAGAGCTGGACCGCGGGAAAAGAAAGAGAGAGGGAACCGCTATGCCGCACTCATGCAGGAGAATGAGGAGGATCTGGAGCAGATGGAGGATGCTGCAAACTTACATGTGTGTTAAGTAGTATTTTGAAACTTCTCCCCAAGAAAAGAGACTTAGATAAACTGGCAAACAGGCTGGAGGGCACTTACAAAAGGGAGCTGCAAACCCTGAAAACAGAGTTCACAGCCAGGGTAGAAGATGTGGAATCTATGTGTGGCGCCCCGCAACGATTGCGTCACAGGAAGGTATTGCATCCCTGACTGAAGATGTAATATCTTCCGTCTCAGTGATGAAATAGTTAAATCCAGAGCTCCACATACCACATGCACCACTCAGAGGTAGAGGGCCAATCAGGTCCTGGTGAGAGGAGCGTAAGGTGCAGTGTGGGGGAAGTTAGAAAGGAGTAATAGTAGTTGGAGGAAAGAGAGAGGAGAGAGTCGTGTTCAGGAAGAAGGAGGAGAAGGAGCAGGGACCTGCACAGTGCTGTGCAGCCCTGGAACAGCAACTTAACCGGGAGGACACCATCAAGCGGTGACCCAGACCGGAAAACGGGCAACAAAGCAACTACGCAACAGGTTAAAAGACACCCATGCCCAATCTCACCGGACACCGGTTCTGAGGCAAACAGTCGTCCACCACTGTTCTGCAAAACCGGAGTGACGGAGTGGCTTCTTAGGAGCGCCTCACTATCGCCGCTAACCCAGCAGTCTTACCAGCAGGGTACCTACCATTGGGCCTCTGGACCCTTCACAGCCTAGATTTGCGCCCTGGCTGGGGTAATCCAACAGAGATTCCCAGTGCCTTGAACTGGTACACTAAGGCAGCAACGGAAACCATACAAGAATAGGACAGTTAGTAAAGGAGGAACACCGTGGAGCTCTGGACAGAGACTGTTCATCACTGGGACCACCCGGTCCGTTACCTAAAGACTGTATACCGTGTACCGCACCGAATTTACAGTAAAGACCCGTTACAGAGGAGCAGTGTGTCAGTGCATTTCTTCCTGAACTGTTATTAACCTTGCTCATCAAACTACCCGAGCTGCCATATTCCATCCAGTACAGCTCCTGGCCCCGGGGAATCCTGCTCATCCTGTGGGGAGCATCCCATCTAGCTGCCGCACATACCCCGGAGGCCCAAGCAGCGCCGGTGCCATCACCGGACACCCACAGGTGGCGTCACGACAATCAAGTATTTATCCTAATCCTTTAATCCCTTTTTATTTGACCACCGGGCCCCACAGCCTCAGGCGCAGAACCGTGACAAGGGAAGCATCGCCTGAGACCTGAGAACCCGGCAACGGTGAGTCATATGCAGGAGAGCATGTTTGATGAGCTGCAGGCTCAGAGGGAGATGCTGCAACAACACTCTACTTTGCTGGGAGATATTCTTTATGGTCGGGAGGACATAGAGAATAGGAACAGAAGAAATAACATCCGCATTAGAGGTCTCCCTGAGTCCATACAAGCAGTGGATTTAAGGCAGACGATGCAGCACCTTTTTATGGTTAATCTCTTTTTATTAATTTTTTCAAAAATATTACAAAGGTGTGCATATACATACAAGACAAAAAGAAATATAATAAAGAGTCACAATAATAACATTGAATAAAGGAGCAGATTACAATAAACTCCCCTTATCAATTTGTTCCCTCCCCTGATGTAGCTTCTTCTAAATCCTAATTTGCAGTTCTATACAAGTATAATTAACCCTTGTTTGGAAATTGGAATTGTCTGTCCAGAAGGCGGTAGGGGGCCCCACCAAAGTTTCATGTCAATTTACCCAATTCCATCATGTTTTCCGAGTGCAGTATGCTATACATTAGATTATCTCCTATTGTCTTATTACTGTATCCGGAAAATCCCGCATTAACGAGGCCCAAATTTACTCGCCTAAAATCTGGGACTCCAAAGTGGAGACCCCATTATCCAAAGAGTGTCTTTCAACTATATACAAATAGCACTATTTAGGAGTCACTTAAAGCTCAGGGAAGGTGAGCTGAGAGAGATGATACTAAAACTAAAAAAGTACCGTATATACTCGCGTATAAGCCGAGTTTTTCAGCCCAAAAATTGGGCTGAAAAGTACCCCCCTCGGCTTATACGCGAGTCAGTGCTGTATACCGATGTATACATCGGTACATACCGATATATACATCGGTATACAGCAGCCCCCGCATCCCCAGTAATGCAGGGCCCCCCCAGCGTCTCTCCGGTCACCTGTAAAGCAAGCTATACTTATCAGTGTCCCGCTCGCACCCGCCGCTGCCGACATCCGCGATCCTCCATCTTCATGCGACTCCTCTTCCTGTTTCTGTGCGCGTCGCCGGCAATGACGTCATTCCCGGCGACGCGCACAGGAAACAGGAAGGAGTCGCATGAAGATGGAGGATCGCGGATGTCGGCAGCGGCGGGTGCGAGCGGGACACTGATAAGTATAGCTTGCTTTACAGGTGACCGGAGAGACGCTGGGGGGGCCCTGCATTACTGGGGCTGCCTGTATACTACCGCTGGGGCTGCTATATACCTCTGGGGCCCTGTATACTACCACTGGGGCTGTATATACTACCACTGGGGCTGTATATACCTCTGGGTCCCTGTATACTACCACTGGGGCTGCTATATACCTCTGGGGCCCTGTATACTACCACTGGGGCTGCTATATACCTCTGGGGCCCTGTATACTACCACTGGGGCTGCTATATACCTCTGGGGCCCTGTATACTACCACTGGGGCTGCTATATACCTCTGGGGCCCTGTATACTACCACTGGGGCTGCTATATACCTCTGGGGCCCTGTATACTACCACTGGGGCTGCTATATACCTCTGGGGCCCTGTATACTACCACTGGGGCTGCTATATACCTCTGGGTCCCTGTATACTACCACTGGGGCTGCTATATACCTCTGGGGCCCTGTATACTACCACTGGGGCTGCTATATACCTCTGGGGCCCTGTATACTACCACTGGGGCTGCTATATACCTCTGGGGCCCTGTATACTACCACTGGGGCTGCTATATACCTCTGGGGCCCTGTATACTACCACTGGGGCTGCTATATACCTCTGGGGCCCTGTATACTACCACTGGGGCTGCTATATACCTCTGGGGCCCTGTATACTAACACTGGGGCTGTATATACTACCACTAGGGCTGTATATACTACCACTGGGGCTGTATATACCTCTGGGGCCCTGTATACTACCACTGGGGCTGCTATATACCTCTGGGGCCCTGTATACTACCACTGGGGCTGCTATATACCTCTGGGGCCCTGTATACTACCACTGGGGCTGCTATATACCTCTGGGGCCCTGTATACTAACACTGGGGCTGTATATACTACCACTGGGGCTGTATATACTACCACTGGGGCTGTATATACCTCTGGGGGGCTGTATATACTACCACTGGGGCTGTATATACTACCACTGGGGCTGTATATACTACTGGGGCTGCGTGTATACTACCACTGGGGCTGCTGTATCTACCTCTGGGACTGGTGTATACCACACTGCTGGGGGCTGTATACTTGTGCTAGGGTCCACCCTCGGCTTATACACGAGTCAATAGATTTTCCCAGGTTTTGGGGGCAAAAGTAGGGGGGTCGGCTTATACACGGGTCGGCTTATACACGAGTATATACGGTAATATAACATGAGAGAAGAAGGAAAAGAATAAGCAGGGAGGAAAAGAAGAGAAGAGAGAAAGGAAGTAAGAATGGGACCATACTAGGATAATTGGAACCAGATACTGGGAAGGATATCGCTGAGGAAAGGGAGAAGATATGGGTCACCCTAACTCCCCGTCGGCCAGAGGACGTTCTACCGTGTCTACGTCAGCGAAGATACTCTTAAAGTCAGCAGAATCCTGGAAAAGGATCCATTCCAACCAAATCACTGAAAATTTGTAACGAGATCCCGATGCCTCAGCTGCTAGTTCCTCCATTCGAAAAATGTCCATCATTTCTCTGAGCCAATCAAGCAAAGATGGAACCCGTGGTGTTTTCCAGAACCTCGGAATCACAGCACATGCGGCCGAGACACAAAAGCGGAGGATATCCTTCTTATGAAGCCCAATAGGACCAGGAAAGATGGACAGCAGTGCCGTTTCAGGACAGCATTCAGCCTGTTTACCCGTTACCCGGGTGTATGCATTAAATACCTCCGACCAGAACCACTGGATTTCCCCACAACTCCACCAAATATGTAGCATCGTCCCTGTCTTTTCGCAGCACCAACAAGTGTCAGGGGTATCAGAGAACATGCTCCGAAGGGTTGCCGGACATAAGTACCATCTGGTGAGCTGCTTATAGCTTCTTTCTTGTGCAATACAGGTATTAGCTAATTTGTGAGTAAGTAAAAAGCATTTCTGCCAGTCGCAATCTGACAAGAAAAATAATATTGTTGCGCCACTCTGTAACTGTCTTTGGAAGCAGGTTATATGAATGAGGATCTCACCTGTGCTCGTTGTGCTGTCTGCACAACAAGATACTTTGTTCAATAATGTTTATCTCCCTGTTCCTTCGGCTGTCAAACTGCTGTGGATAATGGAGATTGTTCGGCGTCCTCGATCCTAACTCCTCACACGTGAGCCGTCACGTAGCGGGTCTGTGGGCATGTCTAAGACGTTATCCAAGGTCCTATTGCCTGGAGCTGCTCCATACCTCTCTCCACAAAGCGGAGGATAGAATGTATTTCAAGAAAGTAATAGGTATTTGTGTGAGCGCTGGGGAATCAACCGGCACCAAGGCTATTATGAATAATTACCTCTCAGCTTTATTTCTGCAATAAAAAGGCAGGGTCCTTTAGGCCACAACGCGTTTCTACGCTCTCCAAGCGTCTTCCTCAAGTGGCTACCACTTGAGGAAGACACTTGGAGAGCATAGAAACGCGTTGTGGCCTAAAGGACCCTGCCTTTTTATTGCACAAATAAAGCTGAGAGGTAATTATTCATAATAGCCTTGGTGCCGGTTGATTCCCCAGCGCTCACACAAATACCTATTACTTTCTTGAAATACAGTCGCAATCTGAGATGTTTTTTCCAGTTCCCTCTCCCAAGCACGCTGGAAGTATAGAGTGCCCTGATTTCTCAGGGACCCCAAAGCCTGGTACAAAGCCGATATTTTACGCCTCGGGGGAGAATCCAAATGGAACAGCCTTTCCATTAAATTGGGCGTCAATCTCACCCTGCAGGAGTGGTCAGCTGAGTATAAGTATAATCTGTACTGGAAAAATTCAAACCATCTAAGTGGCCTAGTAGGATCTTTGAATTGCAGCTCCGCTAACGAGGGCAGATTGCCGTCAGAAAGTGTCTGGCCTACTCGGGTATCATTCACACTCTGCCAACACAAAAAACTCTGTTTTCCAAATCCAGGTGGGAAAGGTGGACTGGAAAAAAGGGGGGTGAGAGGGCTAAGTCTGTCATCTAATTGGAGGGTTCTCGTCACAGAGTACCAGATATTCAAGGTATTCCTGGTCATAACTGTCAGGGGCTCTATGTCCTTTAAGTCTCCTGGGGGAATCCAAAGCAAATGTTTCAGCGGGATCCCCAAACCGTCTTGCTCCACCTCTACCCATCTCTTGGAGGATGCACAGTACTGCCAGTCTAAAACTCTGACGAGAGAGGAAGCTAAAAAGTATGCCCGCAAATTGGGTAACCCAGCCCCGCCCCTAGATTTAGGCAAGGAGAGAATATTTATCTGCAATCTAGATCTCTTTCTGCCCCAAATAAATTTGATGATAAGAGATTGCAATTTGGAGAAGAACTTCCTGTCAAGCTGAACAGGGACCGTTTGAAAAATGTATAGGAGTTGGGGTAAGACATCCATTTTGACTGCATTCATTCTCCCGAACCAGGTTAGTTTTAGTTGTCTATATGAAGTGAATGCCGATTCTACGCTAGTCAAAAGGGGCTGGTAGTTCAAACTGAATAGTTGTTTAAGATCTCTCGGTATAAGAACTCCCAAATACTTAATGGCCTCCGTCTTCCATTTAAACGGGAACTGACTAGACAAATGAGAAACCAAGTCTCCAGGCAATGAGATATTAAGTGCTTCGGTCTTGGAACAATTAACTTTAAAGTTGTCAACTGTCTGAACCGTTCAAGCTCTTTCAAAATAGAAGGGATGGAGATCAGGGGCTGTGAGACATAAATTAGGAGGTTGTCAGCGAATAGGGCTGTTTTGTGGTGGCTCTGTCCCAGCTTAATCCCATGGACCTCTACATTGGCTCTGAGCGCTGTGGCCAGATGTTCCATTACTATAATGTACAGTAGGGGTGACAAAGGGCATCCCTGCCTGCTACCGTTTGTTATTTGGAACGAAGAGGATAAGGCTCCTCCTATCCTTACCTTAGCAGAAGGGGAGGAGTAGAAGGACAAGATTCAGTGTAAGAACCGAGGTCCCAAACCAAACTGAATCAGCGCCTCCCTCATAAACCCCCAGTGGACTCTGTCAAAGGCCCTTTCAGCATCCACTGATATCAGGCCTAGTGGAAGCGAGCTGCTCTTGGCCTTAGCTATAAGGAGCAGGGTTCTGATGGTGTTATCCCTTGCTTCCCGGCCCCTGACAAAGCCCACCTGGTCTGAGTTGATCACAGAAGGGAGGAACAGAGCCAAGCGATCCACTAATAATTTAGAAAAAAGTTTGACATCCACGTTTAATAACAAAATCGGCCTGTAATTCGATACCAAAGATGGATCTTTCCCTGGTTTGAGAATGACGCTGATATGGGTTACCAAGGATTGAGGCACAAAATCTGATCCCCTTAATACTGCGTTAAAGGCCGTCAACATCACTGGGGCCAGCTGGGACTTAAGCTTTTTGTAAAAATTAGGCAAAAACCCATCTGGGCCCGGGCATTTCCCTGATGGGGTAGACTGGATAGTCTGCAGCAGTTCTTCTTCAGAAATATCGTCCTCTAACATCGCAATGGTCTCCTTAGCCAATGATGGAATTGCTGTCTGGTCAATGTATACTTTGATCCTATCCGACAATTCTGAGGGCGAGAGTTCGGAGAAGTGTCCCCGAATGTTGTAGAGGTCACAATAATATTTTCTAAATTCCTCCAAAATTTCGGTTG
This sequence comes from Allobates femoralis, assembly GCA_033576535.1. NCBI lineage: Eukaryota > Metazoa > Chordata > Amphibia > Anura > Aromobatidae > Allobates > Allobates femoralis. The sequence goes on from JARQOC010000003.1 coordinate 469,078,552, forward strand.
GTAAAAAAGTTTGCCCACCTTTATTGTTTGAGATACATGGAACAAAAGGCGGATGTAGACGAGGATGGAGCAATCGGGCCAGGGGTCTCCCACATTTGTCACAGTTAGAGTAGAAATAGCTCCTAGATTTCTCTGTGTGTCTATGGTACTTTTGGTCCAGTAAGTCTTTTAGTTGTTTCTTCCTCAACGTCAGGTCAACTAATGTCTGTCTCGATAGGTTCCGCTTGTGTGAGGTTTCTAATGTATTTATCTGAGTAATGAGGTCTTCTACCTTTTCTGCATTATTTTTCTTCGGACGGGCACCATGCTTTTTAAAAAAAAAACTCAAAACACACTTTAAAGTTTCTCACTTGGTGGGAGGAGGTGTGGGGTCCTAAGCATGATCTCGACCGAAGGATTGGATAGTCTCTCTCACCTCCGACATACACTGCTCGTCCTTCAATAAATGGTCATTCAGCCTCCAAGTCCAAGGTCTTCTACTCGTATCAGGAAGTGTAAGGGACAAGAAGGTGGGGCATGATCAGAGAGTAAGATATCTCCTATAGTCGCCTCCGGGCTCCAAGATAAAAAGTTGTGGCTTATGAAGAATAAGTCGATTCTACTGTAGGAATTGTGTATTGGAGAAAAATATGTAAAGTCTCTCCCTTGGGGATTCAAAATCGTCCAAATGTCAATGAGTCTCAGAGTGTGAAGGAACTCTTTCAGGAATGCAATTATTTTGTTTGGAATAGATCTCTTACCAGAGGATGAGTCAGCTGCCGGGTACAGGGTGAAATTGAGGTCCCCTCCGATGATGACTGATCCCTCTGCAAATTCCGACAGGCGCGTTAGATACAATCTACACGTTTTTGTCTGAAATCTATTGGGTAAATACCAATTAGCAATAGTTAGTAAGGATCCAGCAATTCTCATCTTAAGGAATACATAATGACCCTGAGGGTCAACGCAAGCATCCAGGATCTCGTGAGGCAGTGACTTGTGTACCGTAATGGATACACCTTTCGTTCTCGCATCTGGGTTGGTACTGTGGTGCCAGACTGAGAAGTATCTATTATGAAGGCTCGGGACATGTCCAGATTTAAAATGGGTCTCCTGAAGCATCAGAATCTGGCACTTCTGCTTGTGGGCATAGTACAAGATCTGAGACTCCTTTTGAGGGTTGTTAAATCCCTGTACATTAAACGAGCAGATTTTTACAGATGACATGGCTGACAAGGAGTCAGAGAGGGAAATGGTAGGAAACGGGGGAGTGGGAAAAGGATTGGTTAGAAAAAGGTAGAGAAAGAGAACTAAGATACCCGAGGGTAAGGGAGGAAGAAAAGATTAGCGGAGATTAGAAGAAAGGGGGTGAAGCAGAACAGTAAGAGAAAAATTCCCCCGAATAATCTGGGATAGCAGTTTAGGGTGGTTTACACAGCCTGTCTTCCCTGAGGTCAGGTGACTTTATCCCGGTGGGGCGTAACCTGTCTACTTTGGGGTTGTCCCCACTACCCAGGGCCAAACCCTCTCAGAAAGTGTTGCAGAAAAACCTTTTCACTAATAGTATACAAAATTAACATGTAACCCAGAGAATCTTCTAGGTCTAAAGTCAGATGCAACTAAAATATCTGAGTCGGTGCACAGATTGAAAACTTACATAACATTCCTTTAAAGTGGGCTAATTAATAACCAGTAAATAAAACCCTTTTATATGTTTGTCCTCATTCGACTGTTCGAACAATGTTAACGGCCTCATCTGAAGAACTGCCTGTGAAAAGAACAGTGATTAGGCAAAGGATCAATGTAAATAGCAGAGAGGGAAAGAGGGGTCTTCAACCTTCGCCCATTGATTCCTCTCTCAAACCCCTATTCCTACTTCTCCGTGATGCCCCTCTACCCCTCCTCCTTTTTTCTCTCAACGGCTTCGGGGCAATTGGAAACCGATCTAGATGGTCTGTGTATCCCGGCCAGTCTTCCATGACAATGTAGACCGAGGGAAGCCCTAGTGCGGCTGCGAATTCCGGGACTCCTTTTGGGTGTGTGACAAAATGGGTCACTCCGTCTCTCCGCACCTGAAAGCGGAACGGGAAGCCCCAAGTGTAGGATATGTCCCGCTCCCTTAGGGCTTCTAGGAGAGGGCGAAATGTTCTTCGTTTTTGCAGAGTACGTTTCGATAAGTCTGCCAATAGTTGAAGAGAATAGTCCTGCAACTGAACCTGTCCCTTGACCCGAGCTTTGGTAAAAATGGCCACTTTTATTCTATATTTATGGATCCTGCACACCACATCTCTGGGCCTATCTCCTGCCAAGGGTGGGGGCCCCAGGCATCTGTGCGCCCTGTTGAACTCTAAAATCGAGTCTGATGGTACTTCTCTGATAGAATTGAAGATGATTTTGAGGGCATTATCGAGATCACTAGGTCCGACACTCTCGGGAAGCCCTCTAATTCTGATGTTGTTCCTCCTCTCTCGATTGTCTAGATCTTCCATGGAGTCTAACATCCTTTCCATATGGGAGGCTTGTGTATATACAGTGTCTTCTAGAATATTCAGTCTCTTGTCTATGCTTTGAGAGGACGATTCATTAAAGGCACTCTTAGACTGAGTTTAGTGACTTCCCCTTTAAGTTCAAAGGACTCAGCTTTAAAGGAGGCCTCCATCTGTGCAATAAAGCCCTCCATTTCTTCCCTGGTGGGGATAGCCTGTATCCTCAACCTGAGGTGTGTAGCACCTTTTTAATACCATATTGGATGAACCCCTGGATTGTGAGATTGTTCTGGATAGAGTAAACAGAGCCTTGGCACCTAAACCATTCGGGGAATCCAGACCACGGGATGTGATATGCCAGGTACATTATTTTACCACTAAGGAGGCTATCATGCAGGATGCCAGACAGAGAGGCCCTCATACACTTTATGGATTCCGAGATATCCTTGTTCCCAGACCTAGCAAGGCGTACTTTGCAACAAAGGAGGGGTCTGAGACCCCTATTGTCAGTTCTCAAATCTAGAGACATCTCTTATCGATGGAGTTTCCCATTCCAGCTCACTGCTCATAAGGAGGGGAAATCTGCCTCGTTCAGGAAAGTGATGGATTTTCCTGAGTTTTTGCACACTTTTTGATCTCCCAAATGTGGAAATACCAGACTGGCCGGTAGCTCACCAATTACCTCCACTTCCTGTGAGATGGCACGAAAGAAGACGTGGACGCAATTCTATGGCTCCTAATACCTGAGGACTTTGTGTCATCTCCATACATTTTGAAAGTGGCTGATCCTTGTTGTCTTTCATTCAGTCCTCTCCCTCTCCCCATTCCCTATCCTATTACCCTACCCTCCCATAACTCATCCTTCTCATATAACTTAAGATAAACAACAGGTGGTGTTGGACATAATTCATTGCTATACTATGTTTTGAGATGTTTAAAGGGGTGGGAGCAGCCACCTCCTCGGCTCCTACGCATCCCACTAGTGCAGGACAGAAGGGAAACTGTCCTAGCTTGCACACATATTTTTGTTATAGATTGTGCTTCAAATGTTCATGACATTTCTATGTTTTTCTTTTTCTTTCCTTTCTTTACTCTACAATATTAGACGGGGTAGGTGCGGTATCTGGCTGGGTAAAGTGGTATTAAGTGACTATGGACAGGTTGAAAATATGTTCTCTTAATGCTAGGGGTCTCAATATCCCCAATAAGAGACGTCAGATCCTGTTCTCCGCTCATGAAAAGAGAGTGCAGGTTTTGATGCTCCAGGAGACCCATTTCAGGACAGATGCGGTGCCTAAGTGTAGCTCACCCTTGTACTCCATTTGGTTTCACTGTGCGAATTCAGAGTCAAAAACTAAGGGGGTATCAATTTGATTTCATAAATCCTTTACTCCAAATATCTTGAAACAGTTGATTGACCCACAGGGGCGCTTTCTATTCTTATAAGTGTCGTTTTCTTCCCGTACTTATGTTTTTGCTAATATATACTTTCCCAACAGGGGCTTGAGAGAATTCGGAGCCAGTTCCAGGTTAAAACTACAGAAATTTGCAGTTTCGACCCAGATCATCCTGGGCGGTGATTTAAATTTCCAGTTGACCCTGTATTAGATATATCCATGGGTAAGTCCAGCTGTCCTGCACTATCTCTCCACCACCTTAGGAGGCAGTAGGAGGGTTTGTCATTAGTAGATGTGTGGCGCATCTTACATCCAGATACACGTGATTATACCTTCTTTTCATCAGTTCACTCTACATATTCAAGAATTGACAGATTTTATGTCTCACACTCTGTCCTGGATTTGCATCTAGAGGCAGAGATGGGAAATATAATATTATCAGACCATGCTCCAGTATACCTCTCCATGCACCTTTGCTCGGACGCACCCAGGGAATTTACATGGCGTATAAACGATAACCTCTTGCACGACCCCACATGTAAATCTGAAGTTGAGAAAGCTATTCTTGATTTTTATTTAGATCAAACCAGTGACCCCACATCAGTGCCCTTGAAATAGGAGACACTTAAAAGTGTCCTTAGCGGCCTTTTTATTTCCCATGGCTCACGCATAAAGAAGATAAGAGCAGAGGAAATAGCATTGCTCCTTAAGCAAATATCTAAACTGGAAGCTAAACATAAAACGGACGTTTCTTCAGTGACTTATTCTATGTTATCCACAGCCAGACATAAGCTCTTATCTATTCAAGATGAGAAAGATCACTGTTCCCAAGCTAAAACTAATTCCCGATTTTATTATCTAGGAAATAAAAGGGGTAAATTGCTAGCCAGAGCTCTTCATGGGAGGGGTCCCAGAACCTCGATCTTACACATGAGAGATTCTAAGGGAATACTGTACACAAGACCAGCGACATCCTTTCTGGATTCAGGCAGTTTTATTCTTCTTTGTATAACTTAAAGGGGCATTATGCAGATCTACCAACACCCCAATTGAGAGACAAAATCAGAACATATTTGCGGGGGTGCGGTCTCCCCTCTCTGTCACAAATGATCAAAGAGGAATTGGCTCGAGACTTTACTTTAGACGAGGTTTCAGATTGTATCAAAGCCTTGAAGTCAGGGAAGTGTCCGGGACCGGATGGGTACTCAGATATTTTTTTTTTAAACTTTCCAAAACATATTAGGCCCTAAGTTTTTGGAGATATGTAATTTTGTGGCAGGGGGAGGATCTTTCTCCCCGCAGGCCTTAATGGCACATATAGTGCTGCTGCCGAAACCTGGAAAGGATGCTTCAGTTTATGGAAACTATTGCCCCATATCTCTGATCAATTTGGATATCAAAATTTACTCTAAATTGATAGCTAATAGGCTAAAGACCAGATTGCCGGACATCATAGACATGGATCAGGTTGGGTTTGTTCCTGGGCGTGAGGCTAGGGACAATACGGTTAGATATATTGCTTTGATTGACTGAGTTAAGAGAAGTGGGAAACCCACTGGTAGATGCTGAGAAGGCGTTTGACAGGGTGCACTGGGTGTTTATGATGGAGACGCTTCGTCATCTGGGCCTGAAGGGCTCCACTGTTCATAGCATTGGAGCTTTGTACACTTGTCCCTCGGCTCGTATCAGAGTCAATGGATCTTTGTCTGAACCGTTCCATATTACCAATGGTACCCATCAAGGGTGTTCATTGTCCCCTTTTATATATATTTTGTGTATAGAGTCGTTGGCCTCAGCGCTCAGGAGCAACACTTACATTCAGGGGGTGAAGACAACGGCGGGGGAGCATAAATTGGCCCTTTTCGCCGATGATCTTCTTCTATACATAACAAACCTTCTAATAAGTATTCTGAACATCTTGCCTGAGCTGCAGGTTTATGGTCAATTGGCCAATTTCAAAATTAATATGTCCAAATCGGAGATGCTGAATATAACACTCCCACATTTGGTGACTCGATTACTTAAGGAGGATTTCCCATTTAAGTGGAATTCAGACTGTTTGAATTATTTGGGTATAAAAAAGGGGGAGACAGAAGCGCACAATAGGGTCTTATCCAATGGTAAAATCATTTCACAGATATGGATCCACTCACCTGGTTTAGTTGTGTGGAACACAACAACCATAAGCACAAATGGGTAGGATCCGATGAACTGCAGCAATCAGCCGGTCACTAGAATTGCATGTATAGAAAGGAAAGAAGTCCGGCTTTCAGGATCGCGCTGTTCCAGTTCACAAGGAGTTAATCCAAGGACCAAGCAGTTTATTTGGGTATCAGATTGACTAGAGATACGGCGGACCTCCTACAAGTTAACTTCTACCCTATGATGAGTCAAGTGGAGGCAGACTTGGCTAAATGGCACAAACTGGCTTTATCTTGGATGGGTAGAATTCATGCAAGTGGGCATGGATCTGCTACCACGTCTTTTATATTATTTCCAGACCATCCCCATTATGTTACCAGCCTCGTTTTTCTCAAGACTAAAATCCCTGATCGTAAAATTAATTTGGTCTCACAACACACCAAGAATTTCTTATAGGACTCTGAGTATGGCGGTGGAAAGGGGGGGATTGGGATTGCCAGACTTCCAGATTTACCACTCAGCAAGTATGGGGAGATGTATCTTGGACCTTTTCCAGAAAGAAAATAATAAAAAATGGGTGGAGGTGGAGGACATGGTCTCCAAAGTCCCTTCATTGGCGTGGATTTAGACGAGGGGCTCGGCTGGAGATCCAGATACCCCTTTTGTTTCAGCTCAATTGAAACACTTTCTATTATGGAATTATAGTAGTTTGGGCCTCACATCCATTCCAGGTCCTTTAACTCCCATATATGGTAATCCTCACTGTTTGGTGAAGATGGGGAGGACGGAGTTCTTACACGTCTCAAGAGATTCTTATCCTATATTATACAATTTTATCACTCTGACAGGGATCAAATTCATCTCAGAAATGTTTCCTGGGTCACAGTTCCCACCTGGGTCTTGGTTTTTGTACGCCAGACTCAGAAGTTATATTAGCAAAATTCCACCCGAGATAATATTTCACCCTTTCACGGTGTTTGAGCGGAGGTGTGTGGAGGGGGAACAGTTAGATTATGCAATATCTGTCTTATATAAAGGGTTTCGGGATGCCAAGACAGGAGATGTGTCATGTGTTCCAATGTTCACCTCAAAGTGGGAGACAGAACTGTGAAAGAAATTCACACACAAAGATTGAGAAATAATTTTTGTGTTCTCTTGCAAAGCCTTCATCTCAGCGAATGCACAAGAACGCAACTATAGGATGGTGGCGAGATGGTATAGGTGCCCAGTGGACATTCACGCTTTCTATCAGGAAGCATCTGATGAATGCTGGATACATTGTGGTAGCAGGGGCTCCTACACTCATATATGGTGGAGTTGCCCTGTTATAGGGGTATTCTGCAAAGTAGTAGCAGACTTGTATGAGAAGGTTACTTCTGAACATATTATGTTTACACCGAAACTGGCCCTCCTGAATTATACAACTATGTCCCTTTCCAAATTTAAAAAGAACCTACTATGGCATTTCTGAACTGCAGCACGTCATGTGATTTCCAAGTATTGGAAGAAAGCTACTTGTCCTTCTCGCCATGATCTAGTAGAGGAGTTGAACAATATTTGCAGAATGGAAGAATTAGTTAGTTACAGCAAGCTAGACGAGAACAGTATAGAGAGGCACTGTAACATCTGGTCCCCATGGCTATTATATAGAACGTCCTCTAACTTCAAAGTGTGATTGTCCTACATACGTTTGGACCCTACATTTATAAAACATTACCTTCAGGATACCTAGTAAATTGACCTGCCCCTGCATATGTCTATGTCTATTTCTTCTTTTCTTATTCTTTTACTTTTTCTCTTATCTTTATACTTTTCTTCTCTAAAATACCCATTTTTGGGTTTGCATCCCATTAAAACAATTTAGTTATCTACTGGGTCTAATGGGATCTGAGTTATATATGTTTACTTTACTACATGAATTCAGTCAGTAAGATAAGTGAGGGTGTTCTGTCCCCGCTTAAGGCGATTGAAGGTGGGCAGTAAGTTGTGGTGTGAGAAGTACTACCTTCTTATCCTTGAAGCGAGGCAGACAGGACCAAGTGCAGCTCCGGATGCATGGAGTCAAGCGTGGATGCAGAGATGAATCAACGGTGGTTTATTTGAACCGTACCAGAAGACAGTAAGGTGATACAATGCAGATGGTACAAGTAGCAGCAGGGTAATTGTTTTGTGGGTGTTCACCCCTGGAGCCACTACTGAGCTGCTGAAGCTGCTGCTGGTCAAAAGACTTTGCTTTCTGCAGCCGAAAGGGATATGTGTCCTTCTCACACTGGTAGCTGGTGTAAAAATGGATGTCAGGAAGTGAGGTAGTACACAAGGCTGCAGGACACTCCCACATCCTAGAAAAAATGTAAAAGGAGGAGCGAGGGAGTGACACAAAGCTACTGGTCAGCAGGTGGCAGCAGACAGACATAAAACAGATAACAATGAAATAGTGGAATGAACTATATGAAGATATTAAGGGAACAGCACACTCCCCGTCTGAAATTCACTTTGGGGATTTCACTACTAGAGTCTATAGCTAAAACAACCTGTAAAGAAAAAGCATGTTAAATGCAACGTTAAACATAAGTCAAGTCCATGTCGAAGAAGAAGACTCAAGGTTCGAGACTTGTACTGTTCATCCAGTAGGAATGCTCTCGACGGGCAACAACAGAACAAGTTCGTGGATGAGTCTTGTGAAGATCTTTGCCTAGCCTTTCCTGACGACGTTCAATTCCACCTTCCTAACTTTGCCATCCTGGCTAGGGAGTGCTTTAGTAACTAGTCCCATAGGCCAGTCAGACCTTCCTGTGGGTTGATCCTTCATGAGCACTAGATCCCCTTCTTTGAGATTCGGCTTGGAGTGTTGCCACTTCCGTCTCCCTTGCAGAGTAACTATGTACTCCTTTCTCCACCTGTTCCAGAAATAGTCCACCAAGTATTGAACGCGTTTCCAATGCTTCTGATAGGCGTTCGCATGAGTAAAATCTCCGCTAGGCAATATTGAGTTGCCAGTCTTTTGAGTGATAAGAATTGCGGGAGTCAAAATGGTTGGAGCTTCTGGATCCATGGTTACCGGCACTAGCGGCCTTGAATTAATGATAGCTGACACTTCAGCTAGAAGGGTTACTAGAGTCTCATGTGTAAGTCTTGAAGAGTTAACGTCCATTAACATGGAGTTCAAGATGTTACGTGAAATCCCGATCATTCTCTCCCAAGAACCTCCCATGTGAGAACTATGTGGAGGATTGAAGATCCAGGTGCAACCCTTCTCTGCCAGCTGATCTTGGATATGCTTGGTATCAATATTCAGTTCTCTACATAAGATAAGATAAGATAAACTTTATTGATCCCGGAGGAAATGACAGTATTACAGCAGCAGAACGAAGATCAAGAACATTTCACACTTTACAAAATAAGTCTATATGGACAGCAGATGCGGGTAGACTGGTACATGTACCTCACCTATTCCCCCCATACACATAGAACTTCACATAGTCTTGGGATGCTTTACACTTATATATTTGTTAAACATCCCCACAGCTGTCGGAACAAACGATTTTCTGTATCTTTCCTTTTTACACATTAGTTGGATTAGACGCTTGCTGAATGTGCTCTTCTGCTTCGCAAACAGTTCAGAGAGCGGGTGTGTATTGTTGCTCATTATAGCCTTGCATTTCTTATTAATTCTATCCTCTAATACCTCCTCGAAAGTCCTAAGTTGTAGACCCACCGCCGCACTAGCCTTCTTGATAAGTTTATTCAGCTTATTAGCGTCAGCTGTGCGCACACTACTACCCCAGCATATTATTGCAGCAAAGATTGCACTCGCCACAATAGATTGGTAGAACATTTCAAGCATTTTGCTACACACATTAAACGACCTTCATTTCCTTAGGAAGTAAAGTCTACTCATCCCTTTCTTGCAAACCTTCTCCATATGGCACCTCCAATCAAGCTTGCTGTCCAGGTGAACCCCCAAATATTTGAAATTCTCCACCATCTCCACATCCTGACCATCAATAGTGATAGGTAAGCAATCCTTCCTGCACCTTCCAAAACTCAACACCAACTCCCTGGTTTTCTTTACGTTGAGTTCTAAATGGTTAGCCTGGCACCAGTCAACAAAGTCCGAGACCACCCTTCTGTATTCCTCCTCCCCCCGGCCTCTCTCAATACCTCCGACTATCACTGAGTCATCAGAGTACTTCTGAAGGTGACAAAGGTCTGATTTATACTGAAAATCAGCTGTGTATAACTTAAAAAGGAATGGCGACAGCACCGTTCCCTGAGGGGCTCCAACACTGCTCCGAACACTATCCATGCTCCAACAAAGTTGCTTCCACGATCAGAACTCAGCAGTTTTGCGGGCCCCCTGATGGCAAAGAATCTTTTCAATGCATTAATCAGGCTGGAGGTATCCATGGACTCCATCACCTCAATGTAAACGGCCCGTACACTCATGCAAGTGAACAATACAGCCCAATGTTTACTGTTTGCATGGCCGCCGCGGGTTTTGCGTGCGGTCACCAACTATGGCCCGAAGACGTCTAGAACGACGTAGGTGAAGGGTGGCTCTGTAGATAACCTGTCTGCAGGCAAGTTAGCCATTTGTTGGTATAATTGATTTCCTCTCATTTTTCGACAGTGCACACAGTCATGCAGTAATTTTGCCACACATTTCTTCATACCAATAATCCAGAAGCCTGCAGACCGTAACCTGCCCTCGGTGATTTGCCTGCCTTGATGTTGGGTCTTTTCATGATGGTATCGAATCAGCAAGGCTGTGACATGGTGTTTGCTGGGAATAATGAGAGGATTTTGTTCTGCAACACCAAGACGAGCCTGCTTCAAGCGACCACCAACTCTCAGTAGGACGGAACTGTCCAGAAATGGGTTTAAATTGGCGAGAGGGCTTCTATTGGGAATTTGTTGTTTATTGTGTAAGCATTCCCATTCTGTGGCAAGTTCTCCCTGTTGGAGGTAACGTATTATGAGGGACTCACTGTGGAGATGTCCTCAGCAGAGAGGGGTTTGTGGCAGATATATCAATCGTGACAATCGTTGTCTTCAAGGTTATTACAATAACATCTTACGATATGCACTAACCATGCGATAGCCCTGATGAGGCTTCTCCAGCTGGAGAAACATTTAAAACACCGACAACCAAGGCAGGAAGTTTCCTCAGTGTTGGTGACCCTAGGGATGACTTCTGCAAGGACTTCTGGGTCATTGTCTGGATCTTGGATGCTGAAGACTTCTTGTACACATTCATCAGTCTGTCTCAGCAGAAATTTGGGACCTGTAAGCCAAGAAGAGTTTGCTAAGGAGCCTGCAGGCATAGGTCTAGTGGTGTGGGTTCAGCTCAGATGGAACATAATGCCATTGTTCGGGTTTAGAGGATCTTCTGATCCTTTCGATGCGGTTACTGACGTATTCGTAAAACTGCTTTGTTTGGTTGTAGATGTAACCTAAAACGACTTTACTGTCTGTGTAATATTGGACTTCATCTATCTCGACACTCAGTTCTTGTCGTATGAAGTCGGATATTTCCACTGCCAATACGGTCCCACACAGTTCGAGTCTGGGAATGGTGTGATCAGGCTTTGGAGATAGTTTAGCCTTGCCAAACACAAATCCAAGGAAGCTTTGACTGTTGGGCTTTGTCACCTTCAGGTAAGCAACCGCTGCTATGGCCTCCATGGAAGCATACGAGAAGATGTGGAGTTCCTTCTTTATGCTACAGGCGAGTGATGTCTCGACGTAGCATCTTGGGATGTGGATGTCTTTCAAGCTGCACAAAGATCTTTTCCAGGCCTCCTATTTTTGTTTCTTGACAGGAGGGAGTGGGTCATCCCAGCCCTTGACGGTTTCAGAAAATTGTCTCAGTAGGGATTTGCCTTGTATGGTGAAGGGCGCTACGAATCCTAGCGGGTCAAATAGGCTGTTCACCACAGAAAGGACACCACGTTTTGTAAATGGCCTGTCCGAGCAAATTACTTGAAATCCGAAGGAGTCAGCTGCAAGATCCCATCTGATGCCCAAGCTCCTCTGCACAGGAGGGCTGTCTAGCCCCAAGTCGATGTCCTTGAACCCGGGGGCGTGATCACCTGACTTAAAGGCTCTCATGACGGCCAGGCTGTTCGAAGCAATTTTGTGTAACCTGAGCTTAGCCTTCAATAGCATAGCTTGAGTTCTTTTAAGCAAATCAATTGCTGCTTCTTCGGTGGGTAGTGATTTGAGCCCATCATCTACATAAAAGTCTTTCTCTACAAAGACTCTGGCGTCTGTTCCATATTCGGACTCTCCCTCTAATGCAGTTCTCCGAAGGCCATAAGTTGCTACTGCGGGTGAAGGACTATTTCCGAATACGTGGACCCTCATACGATATTCCACCATCTCTTTATTGGTATCGTTGTCCTTGTACCAGAGAAATCTGAGAAAGTTCAGATGGTCTTCTCTAACTAGGAAACAGTGGAAAATCTGTTCAATGTCGGCAGTGATGGCAACAAGCTCTTCTCTGAACCTCATCAATACTCCCACCATGTTGTTTGTTAGGTTAGGACCTGTGAGGAGAACAGCGTTAAGGGATACTCCTTGATGCTTGGTTCTAGAGTCGAAGACAACCCTGATTTAATCAGGTGTCCATGGGTGGTATACTCCGAATGAGGGCAAATACCAGCACTCTTCATTCTTCTTTAAGGGTGGGGCGAGTTCTGCATGGTTCTTGCTGAATATTTTGTCCATAAAGGCGACGATGTGCTCTCTCATTTTGGGCTTGTTGTTCATGGTACGCTGAAGAGAGTTAAATCTAGACAGAACTTGTTTCCGATTGTTTGGGAGTCTTACCCTTGTAGCTCGGAAGGGTAATGGAGAAACCCAGTGATTTGTTTTGTCTTTAGAGAACTCACAGTCCATTATTTTGATAAATTCTTTATCCTCTACCGACAGGGCTACCTTGTTGTCATCCTTAGTTGTGTGGAAGACTGATCTTCCCAAGTTGTCGATACATAGAGGAGTAATGCCAGTTGTCTTTGCGGGGCCTGGAGATATCTCTTTCACCCCGTAATGATGAGGAAATGGCCTGATGAAGGTAGTGCGTCCATCCCCGTGCATGTAAGTCTTGAAGGAATTAATCTCTGAACGATTTGCACATACATTCCCTATGACTACCCATCCTAAGTCCAGTCTCTGGGCATATGGTGCATAGTCGGGCCCATTACACTGTTGACGCACCTTGTGTACTCTTAGATTGTCTCTGCTGAGCAGGAGCAGAACCTCTGCATTGACATCCATAGGAGGAATAACACTCAAGTGTGGTTGGTGAAGTGCGGCTTCGGGAGTAGGAATCTCGTCCTTGTGATTAGGTATTTGGTCACATTCAATAAGAGTTGGTAAGGGTATTTCGGTATCTCCATTGATAGGAGAAGCAATGAATCCCCGTGCTCTCCTGCCGCTAGTCTCTTGGCCTGAACAGGTATTTAAGGTGTAGGGTTCTGATGGACCTTTAATACCAAAGGCTTCAAAGAACTTGGGTCCTGCCAAAGACCGGTTGCTTTGATAATCTATTATGGCATACATCTTCACTGCCTTTTCTGGAAGCCCTTCCAGATAGACCTTGATTAGACATATTCGGGCACAACACTTCTCCCTTTGACCCTCACCACATACCTCAGAGCATGAGCATGAGATGGCTGCGGCGGTGTTAGACTAATTCTGGGGCTCCCCACCGTGACTTGGAGAGGGAGCGATGGCAGAGACCGCAGTTGGTGAATCTCTGGCGAACGGGGTTGGGTGCATAGCTGAGGTGTCTTCTCCGCTATTACACTCCTCACACTTGATGACAGCTTCACAGTCTTTGGCCATATGCTCCACCAAAGCGCAGCATCTGAAACATACCCCCAGCTCGGTGAGGACTTTCTTGCGCTCCTGAACGTCCTTGGACTTGAACCCTCTGCACCTGCTCAGTGAGTGAGGTTTCTTGTGAATGGGACATTCCTGATTGAAGGACTTGTCTTCCGATGATGGGGTGTACTGTGTACCGGTGGGTACCAGAGGTGGTGGGAGATTAGTCTTTCTTACACTCACAGAGTTCTCAAAGTCTCTACATTTCTGTATGACACCTTCATACTTCGATGATGGTGTAGTTGAAGTTGCAGTGTTAAGCTGTAGGAAGTCGAGGCTGGGGTCGTTCCTCATCTGGGATTGGTCGTCGATGAACCTGCAGAAATGGATGAATGGGGGAAAGGTGACGCCATGCACTCTCTTGTACCTTGTGACTCACGTTGCCCACTTCTCCAGTAGACTGAATGGTAGCTTCATTACGATTGGGTTCACTCCATGTGCTGTGTCTAGATAACACAGGCCGGACAGACGAGGGTCCCTTTTTGCGAGCTCCAGCTCCATGAGCAAATCACTTAGGTCTTGAAGCTTGTGGACCTCCTTGAGGTTGATCTTTGGGACGTTCTGAAGTCTCTTGAATAGGGCCTTTTCTATTGCTTCTGTGCTGCCAAAGGTGTGTTCCAGTCTTTGCCAGGCAGCAGCGAGACCTGCTAATGCTTGTCCCACGTAAACAGTTCTAAGGTTCTTGATACGATTTGTAGAATCTGGGCCAAACCATTTGATCATGAGGTCAAGCTCCTGTTCCCCGGTGAGACTGAGGTTGGCGATTGCTGCCTTGAAGGTTGCCTTCCAAGCCCTGTAGCTCTATGCACAATCATCAAATTTTGAAAGACTGGTATTGATTAGCTCTCTGCTCACCATAAACCTGGCAAACTCCAACATATTGGATTCCTCACTGCTTGTTGACACGACAACTTGTGATGCCCCTTGGACGAGTGGGTTGCATGGCGTGAAAGGGTGAGATGTTTCCGGGTGGAATGATGTTGCGGCAGGGTTGAGCTGTGGTTTAGCCTCTGTAGATTCTGATGACTGCTGTTCGAGCTGTGGAGGTAGATGGAGAAATGCTTGGTAGCCAGCTTGCTGTAGTGACTTCATTTGAGAAGGCAACTCCTGGTGACTGTCATTAACTTGCTCAGGTGCTGTGGGTAGAGCTGACTTGGAGATCTCAGTGTTGCTGGCTTGGACTGTGATGTAGCCTCAGGTAACTGGTTCAGCATGTAGTCTCTGGTGCAATCAACCAGATCGTCTGTTTCCTGCGGTGGGGAGTGAACTGGATCAGGACCTTGGCTCAATGCTTGCTCGAGTAGCTTCACTTCAGCTAACTCAACTTCCTCTTCCATCCTTCAATGAAGAATCTTTATCCGAACCTCCGCTTCTGCTTCTCTTTCTGTGAAGGAACGTCTCACTTTGGATTGTTCTGCTCTTATACGAGCTTCTAGTATTCTGTCACTCAGGGTTAAGCTTCTTGAGGATGATGCTCTTGATGACTGAGAGGAGTGTCTAGATGAAGTTGTTCTGTGACATCTAGTTTCCTGCTGGTGAGAAATACGGTATTCTGCTTCGTCTTTGACCTTTTGTACCTTGGCTTCTCTCTCCCTGTATACCGATTCCGCCTTGCTCAGATCTGAAGGGGCTTTGTCAATGTTGGAGCCTTTTAGAAAGGTAGTGTACCTTGTAAACAGCCTCTGGTATTTTTCTTGAGCTGTGTTCAGTTGTTCAATGGCGGCTTGTAAGTTTGCAGCGTCGCCTGAAGAGAACTGAAGTCTTAACATGTGGCAAGAAACCCGTTCCCATAGTTCTTCAAGGTTGTCACATAATTCGTCCTTCATATAGCGATAGTTTTCAATAGCCTTTATTGTTGGTTTGACTCAGCGTTTTTGTTGCACAACTTGATCTGCTGGGAGGGTGGATTCTGTTTCCTGCTCTTCATCGTGGATAGTGTCGGGTTGTGTTTGCTTTGTTTCAGTAGTTGGAGACTGTGCAAGGTCTTTTTCGGCCATTTTGATTTAAGGTGCGCTGTCTCTTTAAGATACTAAACTTTTGAATTGGAGGCTGAAAATCACAGTGCGGCTCCATTAAGATACCTTAATAAGATTCCCAAGGTGTTTTAGAAGAATTGAGGGGTTTTCCATTGTGACAATCTGCAGCAATGTGGTGTAGGATGGAGGGTGCATAAACTGCACATATGTGCATAAACATAAACTTTGGGTGCATAAACTGTTCCTTTATAATGCAGAGATGTGATTCAGGCCTGGTGGATGAGAGGGATTCCCTAGCACTTATCCAGGTGAGCGCTGTTGCCGGACAGATTCCACAGTGAGGTGCTGGATTCTTAGGGAGTCTGAGGCTGGATAATGAGTTTAAGGCAAGTGTTTTTCGCAGGTTTAAAGCAGTCTTTTAACTGTTCTGTCTCAGCTTAAGGCGATTGAAGGTGGGCAGTAAGTTGTGGTGTGAGAAGTATTACCTTCTTATCCTTGAAGCGAGGCAGACAGGACCAAGTGCAGCTCCGGATGGATGGAGTCAAGCGTGGATGCAGAGATGATTCAACGGTGGTTTATTTGAATCGTACCAGAAGACAGTAAGGTGATACAATGCAGATGGTACAAGTAGCAATAGGGTAATTGTCTTGTGGGTGTTCACCCCTGGAGCCACTACTGAGCTGCTGAACCTGCTGCTGGTCAAAAGACTTTGCTTTCTGCAGCCGAAAGGGATATGTGTCCTTCTCACACTGGTAGCTGTTGTAAAAATGGATGCCAGGAAGTGAGGTAGTACACAAGACTGCAGGACACTCCCACATCCTAGAAAAAATGTAAAAGGAGGAGCGAGGGAGTGACACAAAGCCACTGGTCAGCAGGTGGCAGCAGACAGGCATGAAACAGATAACAATGAAACAGTGGATTGAACTATATGAAGATATTAAGGGAACAGCACATAGGGGATATCCCCTGTCTCCTTTAAATGGTGTGGTATGACATGCTCATCAAGACTTGCAGTGATTTTTGTTTTTTACAGATGAGTATGATGTTAAGTCTGCAGATTTGTTGGGGCTATTTGTCTTTTGTATGTCACCAGACATGAACATCATTGAGCATGTTTGGGGTAGGATGAAAGAGGAAGCTTAGAAGACAAAACCTAGAATCTAGATGAACTCTGGGAGGCATGTAACACTGCATTCTTTGCTATTTCTGATGACTATTTAATTAATAAATTCTTCAATCATTGTTGAACCGCATGGATGCAGTCCTTCAAGCTCATTGAAGTCACACGAAATATTAAATATGACTCTAATAGCACCACAACTTCATTCACCAATGTTATGACACATATATTTGTATTTTAAGTTAATTGTTTGTTTGAATATCACATTACTTTCTGTGGGCTACATAACTTTTGTCTTGCCAAAATTTGACCATTCTGTGTTCATTAAATGATCAATATTTCAGAATTGATGCCAATTTATTGGCTTGTCTCTTCATTTGAGGGCAAGTTCAGCCCACCTCTCCTTAGTTCTTGTGCCAAGGAGCAGTGTACGAACACACCCCCATCTGAGATTCGCCCGTTCATGCCAAAGTCCTCATAGAGGAACTCATAGTTCGCATCCACCAGGGCCATGAGGACTATACTAAAATACCCTTTGTAATTATAATACAAAGAGCCCGAGTTGGGGGGTTTAGTAATCCTCACGTGCTTGCCATCCAAAGCGCCACCGCAGTTTGGGAAGTTCCACCGGCTTTCAAAGCCTCCGGCTACTTGCTTCCATTCTGCGGGTGTTTCTGGCAACTGCATGTAGGATGGCAGCAGAGCACTCCAGATGGCCTCACACATCTCAGGGATCAGGCGGCTCAGCAGGGACAGTGATACACGTGAGGTGTATTGCAGGTCGGTCCTTGACCGGCCTGTAGCCAGGAACCGCAAAGTAATAGCCAAACGCTCCTCAGCAGACACTGATCGACGCATGACAGTGTCCTGACGGGCTATCAGTGGCCCAACGTGATCCAAAAGGAAGGTGAAAGAGTCCTTGGACATACGGAGGTAGTTTCTGAAATCATGCTCATTATTATCCTCCAGCTCACGCAACAGTTGCATGTGGCTCCGGGTGTCCCAGCAGAGAAGCCAATTCCGACTCCACATAAGGCGTTGTCTGCGACACAGCAACCTTTCATATCTATCCTCCATCCACAATTGCTCTTCCACCAAGGCAAGATCCACGATCACATCTCCATCAGGGTCAAACATCATGTCATGTATCAGCACCTGTATATGATAACGGATAAACAGAAAAGATCAGTAAATTGAGCAATATAGTCACATGTTTGCATATAAAGTAAGCCTCACAATACTTAGACTGGCCACTAGGGAAAAGCATATACAAACAGTCATGTGTGCACAACACACATTCTTTTTACCATTGCAAGCCCATCAAGCACAGTGAGCCGAAAATAAAGGAAACATGCTCACTGATCAGCCCCGTCCATCCTTGAACACTTTGTAGACGTGAACATTGTTAAGCATCAGGCCATATCTGTGTCAAAAATGTACATGTGTCACCACAAAGCACATCTATACATGTCATAACAACAATGTAGTATACCATATATTTACACTTCTACAGTCTGTAAGTAGAAATGTACCACAGCCTTTGTGGGTGAGTAATCACAGATGCCATGAAGAAGAGTATACATGACTCATCATGTAGTAATGCAGGGCCACATGTGTTTGCAAGGGGGATCTCCACATCTACACATTCTGTGCTGGCACAAGCCTCAATCCATGCCTGATCCTGGCCATGTAGGTCCCAGTGTGTGTTGCCCCCAAACAGTATGATCTTTCCGCTAAATTGTCCATCTCTGCAAACAAACACTCAAGCATCCTGCAGCCATGATCCTGTATGGCAAATGGAAACAAACATATTACTTCAAAATCTACAATGTTCCAATGTAGGTGAACAACATGCTTTGCAAAACACACCATCGTGCTAGTCTAAATATGTTTTGGAAAAAACTGACAACACATGTGCGTCATATACAGTACCCTATTGCTTCTACACGCTGCTACATCCATGTGTGCACACAAAAACTTACTTAATGACTCTGGGTAGCAAGCGTGTCGCCCATCCGGCATGAGCTCTTTTTCTCTGTGAATCAACCAATCACCACACTTTGTCGTCACGTACTCAGCAGGCGCATGGATGTTCACAGGTGTTGCAAAGTAATGTGCCTAATTGGTGTCTGATGATTGGTTAGGGTCAGGATAAATTTCCCGTGTTGTCGGCTAGCCCCTGTCCAGACGGGAATGTGCATTGAGCTAGTGGTGTCTACGATTCCTTTCTCTGTTGGAACGACGGTAAGTGTACTCACATGGTTTTTGTTTTCCCATGCTAAAGGTTTTTCTGAGACGCTGATGCTGTAGCTACATGCTGCTTAGGCGCATTGTAAGTCAGTTCAGGGAGCGCCATGTGGAAGTGTATTTAGTGTGTTGATAATAGTCTTTCACAATCAAACCTATCTGTACCACACATTGGTAATTAGTTATGTAGCCATGTTTAGGGGCAATTCAGAACGTTGTTGTGGTGTGCTACTTCAGTGTCGGAGGTGTGTTTTTCCAAATGAGCTTGGGCCTTTTTGATTTGTGTAAAATTTGAATATAATATAGCCATACATACATTCATACATTCAAATCACAGCTTATTGATGCCTCCTTCAGCAAGGGTGTCCCACATGCCAACATACATGAAACACACATGTTATTTCCACCCAACCCGAGTGGATGTCGATACTCAGTATTGTGTGATGTATGCTGGCCATGTGTTGGCCATGAATGTTCATATGTTCTAATTTTTCACAGATGGCTTGGTATCCGGAATTTGTGACCCAGCTCCTTGCCCTGTATCAGGAGCACGAATGCCTGTGGCGAACGGCGCTGCCTGAGTACCATGACGCGGCAGCGCGGGCTGCGGCCTACAAGCCACTTGTTGAGCTGGCGAAACGCCTCCAGCCCAACAAGAGGTGGGACGCGCGCATAATTTATGATAAAATCAAAGGCCTGCGCTCCGCGTTCCAGTGGGCCCACAAGCAATACACAGAGGCACAGTCCGAGGCTGGAGCTGAGGAGGTCCCAAAGCCCACTTTGTGGTATTATGACCTCCTCACCTTCACGCTGAGCCAAGAGAGCTCGCGTGGAATGCGGAGCAGCCTGCGCCGGCGCGAGTCCTCTGTAGGCCCAGCCCAAGAAACATCCCCGCCGCAGGAGGTGGGTAATTGTGTTGGTGTGGGGGGGGGCCACCATGTTCGCTACACAGGTGTGATTGGCTGCATGCACTTCCTAAGCACACTTGTCTATTGGTGTTACCTTAGAATTTATCTGGTGTGTAGATATTGTTTTTTGGGGTATGTGCCCACAGGGGGATTTTAAAACATTCCATGACCCACCTAAACTGGAGGATCACACAGTCCTTCACATTACACTAGCTAGGTGTCTTTTGTTTTTGGGGATGGATTTGTCTAAATTTCAGGTTGTTTTCTGTAAAATTTGCCCCATTTGACACAAATGACCAATGGAACACAGCCATGTTTCATGCCTTTGTCCCATTCACTGTATGTAAAATGCAGTTACAAGTTACCTTAATTATTGAAAAAGGAAGGCTGTGCAGCATGGCCTACCAGCTGGGAAAAGGCAGCATGAATCTCCAGTGGGTACATACCCTTTTGTTTTTTGTGTGTGTGTGATTGTTGTTTGGTTTCTTATTTTCCTATATTGTTTGCTGGCGCAGGTGAGTATACGTCACTAGTGCGGTTGTTAGCCATTTGAAGCTCTCTCCTGTTCTTTTTTTCCACGCTTTGGGACATGTTCTGTTGTGTGGTGGCCTTGCTGGGGTATGGGTTTTGGCGATTGACATCAATGATAGTGCTTCGTGGTTTTGATTTTGTGTTTTTGTTCTTTCTTTTGCAGGCCCCTCAGCTGCCTGGCTCCAGTGAAGACGAGTCAGAAGCTGGCGAGGCTCTCCCTTCAACATCTGCGGGAGAGCCAGTGCCCGGAACCAGTGGTGGGGGGCCAGGCCCAGGGCCCAGCACTGCAATTCGACATAGAAGACCACCTGCCCCACCTAATACAGAGCTGGGTACCTGGGCAAAACAGGCCCTGCTTGACCGTGAGAGAGCACGCGGCTCTGGTTTCGGGTACGTCGCCAGCGAAATGCTGGCCCGGATGGAGCCAGAGTAGCGAAACATCGCGGAGCGGGCCATATTTCGTGTCCTGGAGGCGGGCGTAGATGGGTCCCTTCGATGGGGGTCCTTGATGACGGTCCTCCAAAAGACCACCCCTTGCCCCACTGCGCCCGCCCAACGCAGGGTGAGGAGGACCCAAACTCCGGATACTCTACCTCCCCAAAGAAGATCTTCAAGAAGACAAGCACCCTCTCAGGAGGGTGGGTCTATCGTGAGAGGGTGGGGGAGGAGCCATTGTCGGATCCAGCAGAGGATGATGATGAGAACGGACACTACTAGCCAATGCATTATGTTGCCCTAATGGACAGGCTAAAGCCATTTTCTTTTCCTTTTTTAAATTTTTGGTTTTGTTTCATGGCCACAATTTTGGCCGATTTGGCCATTTTATTTTTGAATTTATGTATATACAAATTTAACCAAAAAAAAAAATTAATCAAAATTGAGTTTACTTGCAAAATGTCCTTATCTGTGTTACCAACACAAGTGTGTGGAGTGGGCGTCTGGATGTATGGAACATATTGAGTACATTGAGCCCACATTGTGGCCAAAGGCGGGAGTGATGGGACACGATGTGGACTGGTTAGATATACACCAACATCAAGCAGGAATCAAAATATGGCTCAGACTGTTAGGCCCATTTTCAGTGTCTCAGCCAAACATGTGTGTGTTGTCAGCAAGGACCACACAGGAATTAGAGCCAAAAGCTTTTAATCACCAACACCATGTGTGCCACACAGTGGCCAAACACAACACAATGCTGGGTTTGTTTAGGACTAGGCACAACACACTCCCCACGGTCCCAATGTGGAACACTATAAGAAAAGAGGCCAACGGGGCCTACAAACAGAAAATATGCCAACAGGGCAACATGGGTAACCAAACGTCCAACATGGACGAAAGTTTTTATGGGCATGTTAGCCCATCATTCATGATGGGCGGATGGGTTTTAGCCCATGCCGCCATGTGCGAGCTTGGCACCCAACCGGGCAAGTTCTTGCTGCCGCGTTGGTGTGTCGTGTTCAAGTGTTGGGCCACCTCCTGGTGTGCCAAGATGACCTCCTCAATAGTAGGGACACCTGTATTGGGAATGAGCCACACATTAGTTTGCAACAGTAGCTAGCGATGGTTATTGAACTCACACAAAATGATCGTACTTACGCTGTTCCTCCCCATCATCGTGCCCATGAGGGTGTGATGGCGATGGGCTGACACTCCATCCTGCGGCCCGTGCACGTTCTCCGTCTGCACAAATCGTGGAACATAAAATAATGACACAGTGAGCAAATACTGATGGACACACAACACAACACTAATTACAGTGTGAAGGGTATATGCACCAAAAAGCACACTTACCACCATAGGCAACAAAGCCTGCCTCCATTGGAGGCTGAGGGGACATGGCCACCCCAGGGCTCGGCACTGAGCTGGAGACAGTTGGTGGTGGTGTTACTCCAGAGCTGGGGGTGTGTGGCCACAGGATGGGGCTGGGTGCCACAAGAGGGCCTGGCCTTAAAGGAGCCACATCTTCAGGCCCTGCAGGTGAGGGCATGTGCTGATCCTCGGGCCCTGGGTCAGGTGCATTCCCAGGTGGGGATGGTGTGGCTGTGGCATCGTGGCTCGGTGGTGTAGCTGGGCCAGGTGCCGGTGGGGACTGGGGCCCCTCTCCTGGGGCAGATTCATCCTCATCTGTATCTAAAAACACAATCACAGAGCTTTCAGTACAAAGGAACACAACATTGGGAGAACAACTTGTGTGTGTTGGGCTATGTAGTTCCAGCATGACAGATAGGGTACAAGGTAATATGGCAGGCATCTAGTGTGGGTAGGGCACACTATGGTTAGTGACAGGAGTCCAACTACAGTGGCAAGATATGTTTGTTTGTCGCCAAACCCGCCTTGACATGGTAGGTGCTTGTGTGTTTGATTTTTTAAATGCCAGTAAGCCACTGGTGTTTGCACCATGGCTGCGTACACATAGTATACATGTAGTAGTGTGTGTCCAGTTGTTACATCATTGTGTGGCTACATTGTTCCGTGTGTCAGGTGACACATCTGTGGGGCAGTGTGTCATGTGTGTGTTCAACATGGTAGTGATATCTCCTTGTCACATTTCCACTCTGGGCACAACTTTAGGGCAAATCTAGTGAGGTCAAGGCTGAGTGTAGGTGTCACCATTTGTGGACCACATGACAGTTTAGTACATCTTCATGTTTGTGGGTAAACAACAATGAAATGCACATTGTTGACACGTCAACATGGTGGCTAAATACACATTTTGTTATGTGGCCCAACAAGCATACATTTGTGTGTTGTTTGGTACATGTACGTGTGAAGGTGTGTGTTTGCCATCAAAACATACTCACCACCCAGCCTGGCAATCCTGGCACGGATATCTACAATGCGGCCTGTGGTTTTGTGTTTGAGATCCGCTATTTTGTTTTGGATCATTTTGCAGGTCCTCTCCACCCCCAGTTTGTGGAGCAGGGCCCACTGGATCCACCTCAGGATGCTGCGTTTGCGCAGCCGTGGGTGCCGGTGATGATGGTGGCACCAGTAGTCATGGCGGTCACAATGGTCTATGAGGACCAAGAGCTCCGCCATACCCCACGTTGCAGCGCGCTGTGCGGCGGCCATGACTCTGCTACTATGTGCAGGGGAGGGCCAGGCACCTTGCAGGCAGAGTGAAAGTGAAAGAAGCATCATGACGTCAGAACGGCCACTTGCGGCGCTTAACAACATTCTAAACAACAACAAAATAGCCGTACGAGCAATGGGAGACGCCAAATAAACACTTCCGCATCACCAAACCTCATGCATTGCAGGGCGTTATGTATGGCAGCCATGTGCGCTGTGTAGGGCCATTTATTCACTGTCGTGTGTGGCACGAAAATGTGCACAGTATATCATCAGAACAAGGACACTACATTTGAGTGGCCGCGTAATTGCACTTATGTAGTGGATTGTGCAGACGGGTCTGATGCTGTAGTGCTGTAGTGACAGCTTATCCAACATGGCGCCCTCTGAAGGGACAGCCAATCGTAACACAGTAGCCCCCACCAATGATCGCTGATGGGGCGCAGTATCCATGAGGCTGTGCCACGCCCCTGGGAATTCACTAGGCGACGATGATTCCATCCCTGTGCCCCGCTTAGACACCACTACCATGGCAATTGTGCCTTTGTGTTGCCTTGGATTTTTGAACACGCCTCGAAAACAGGTATCCGAATCAACTGCGGGAAACCCGATCACTTTCCCAAATTACATGCCGCAATTTCGGAGCAATTTCAAGGCAACAGGCACAAAAATCCCCATTGCCAGGCAGTTGCTACCACGCAGTGGCGGCGTGTAAAGGTACCATTACCGATTACAGAGTTGGCGAGAGCACAGTTAATAATCTTTCACACATGCTTCTCTAAAGCGTGGACAGCCCACCGGGTAAAATAGTGGCGGCTAGGAACCGAGTATCGTGGGGCAGCCACAGCCAAGAGGTCACGGAAACACTCTGTTCCTACAAGCCTAAATATCAACATCTTCACAGACAGCAAATATGCGAGTTTAGTATCATTCGGTATCAAAATAGATGCATCTCCTTTGGTTGGATTCACATCTGTTCTACATTTATGAAATATCCTGTGAATAAGTGATACATGTAAGAATTGGGAATACCCATGTAACTTTCTAATCTAATAATTGGGAAATAAGAGAAGAAAAAGTCTTATAATGACAAAAGGATTACACACACATAAAGTATGAGGAAGAGAGTCTGCTGATATGACCTAGTAAATATTTAACAGTATGTTTACTTAATTATTACGACGTCACCAAGAGAAGCAAAGAAAAAGGCAGTCCTCTGTATTATTAACTTTTAGAGACACAGATACCTTGCTCCATTGTGTCACTGGACTTTAACAATACAGATACCTCAGCATGTGTAGTTCAAGTCATTCTTGGGAATGAAGATCACTTTGTAGAAGATCTATAGATAAAAAAAATCTTAGGCCTAGTGACTGCTACCAAGAACAACGTTTACTTCGGTATACCATCATCATGCAGAACAGGTAATTTTTATAAATTATATTTTTAAATTTTTTTGTAGATTTTATAGAGTTCCTCAACTAACTGATAATTCTTGATCAGCATTAGCTGTACTAGCACAGTCAAATGTGGTGGACAAATGATATGTAGCCAAGAATTAGTACTCACTATCCAATATTACTAAGCTGGAGTGAAAATGTGTAAGAAAAGAATTAAGTTGAAACTGCAACATTTGGAATAAATATGATGCATCATGTACCGTATATACTTGTGTATAAGCCGAGTTTTTCAGCCCAAAAATTGGGCTGAAAAGTCTCCCCCTCGGCTTATACACGGGTCAATACGGTAGGCTGCTGTGGTGGGGGCTGTGTCCGGGGCTGGGGAGGCTGGAGGAGGCTGGGGGAGGCTGCTGTATGAGCGGCCCCGTCACGTGGGGCCGCTCATTATATATGCACTGCTTCCCCCTGTCAATCAGGGGCAGGGGGAAGCAGTGCATATCTGGCCCCCAAATGCTGGCACTCGCCCCCCCCTCTGTGTAAGGGCCCCCCCGCTGCTTATCTTACCATCCCCGGTCTTCTGCACAGCGCCGGTCCTCGGTGCTCCGTTCTCCATGCTCCCGTCCGGCTACATCCGGGATCCCCGGCCGTCGCAGGCATATGACGTCATCGTGCAACGGCCGGGGATCCCGGATGCAGCGAGGACAGGGGCGTGGAGAACGGAGCACCGAGGACTGGCGCTGTGCAGAAGACCGGGGATGGTAAGTTAAGCAGCAGGGGGGGCCTTACAAGGAGGGGGGGCGAGTGCCAGCATTTGGGGGCTGCTGTATACCCCTGGGACTGCTGTATACCCTTGGGCGCTGCTGTATACCCCTGGGGCTGCTGTATACCCCTGGTGGCTGCTGTATAACCCCTGGGGCTGCTGTATAACCCCTGGGGGCAGCTGTATTACCCCTGGGGGCTGCTGTATAACCCCTGGAGGCTGCTGTATACCCCCTGGGGGCTGCTGTATACCCCTGGGGGCTGCTGTATACCCCTGGGGGCTGCTGTATACCCCTGGGGCTGCTGTATATACTGGTGGGGCCTGTATACCACTGGGGCTTCTGTATATACTGGTGGGGTCTGTATATACCACTGGGAGGCTGCTGTATACCCCTGGGGCTGCTGAATACCCCCAGAGGCTGCTGTATACCCCCGGGGCTGCTGTATATACTGCTGGGGCCTGTATACCACTGGGGCTGCTGTATATACTGGTGGGGTCTGTATATACCACTGGGGCTGCTGTATATACTGGTGGGGTTTGTATATACCACTGGGGAGGCTGCTGTATACCACTGGGGCTGCTGTATATACTCCTGGGGCCTGTATATGTCACTGGGGAGGCTTCTGTATACTACCACTGGGGGGCCTGTATACCACACTGCTGGGGCTGTATACCTGTGCCGGGGTCCACCCTCGGCTTATACACGAGTCAATAGGTTTTCCCAGGTTTAGGGGGCAAAAGTAGGGGGGTCGGCTTATACACGGGTCGGCTTATACACGAGTATATATGGTACATTTTTTGGCTCTTCACTTGGGACAGAACACTCCTTTTTGCTCCCTCAGCCTAGATCTTAAGAGTTAGCTGTGTATTATTTCATGTGTCAACTGACTAAATTCTATGAGCCTGATTCATCAACATTTCATGCAAGAATTCTAGCGTAAAAGCTTTGCAAAATTGGAAAATTTAGGTGCAACTCAGAGTTGTGCCTAAATTTTGCTACTTTTGGCATCTTCATGCAAGTTTTTGGTGGAACAGGATAGAGGCAGGGGCTGAATGCCAACAGCTCGTGTAATTCATGATGAGCTGTAGTGTTTTGTATGCCTGAAATCCCAATATAGTACCTGCCTGGAGTAAGATTTCTGGCGTAGCGATTGGAGGAGCACACCACTCATCAGACACTCCTGATTCATGAAGAGGGGTGCACCTCTTCATGTTCTGGAGTGTCTGACTCCAGAACACACCTAATCAAGACCTGTGTAAACAAAACCAGCCTTGATGGATCGGGTCATATGACTATTATGATTCAGTAAATACAGTTTAGGTAACAATATTTTAAAACTCTTGCAGCCAAAGTTGATACTACTTGTGTGAAGCAAGACATAAAAATAACAGTCAGCCACACAAGGGCTTGTTCTTTCTTTTGGTAAAAGTCTACTTTAAGTTACTTTATGTCGCTACAGACTTCTGAAACCTTACAGATTGTACACCGCATGTTGTCAGGATTCTCCGGTGTTGACGGTGAAAGTAAGTCGTCGCATGCGTGATTTGCATATATACATGCTGACTAGGTGTGCTTGATATCACTCAATGCAAGTGAATTGAGCAAAGCTGAGCACGGCTTGTCGGAATGTGGCTGGGACTATGCAAATTACATGCCATAATTGCGGAACGTGACTGTCTGCTCTCACCGGTAAAATAAATTAAAAGCTGTGGATGACAAGAGGAGCGCCCAAAGGGTCTTAACTGTGTGAGTGGTAAAGGTCAGTATATAGTGGGACTTACCTGGGTATGTTGTGCCAGCCACAACCACTATATGCACATATAATACTGGCTGCAGCAACCACCACGAGATAGAAGTAACACATCAAAGGTGTGGATATTGTAGACAGTGATTTTTTTTTTTTTTTCTATGCATTTTGGTGCACAGTACCATTGGTATGTGATTTTTTTCATGAAGAAGGAGCCATTTAGTGCTCCGAAACACGTAGAATAATAAAAAATTAATCACTGTCTACAATATACACGCCTTTGATGTGTCTCCTCTTGGCAGTGCCGCATTGCACCTCTTCCTTGGCTTTTGTGTTACTTCTCACTGGTTACACCACAGATTCCTGGCAGAGTTCAGTACATACGCTGTAAGGATTCATACTATCTGATTCATGGGCAGCATGTTTCAGAAGCTGCCTATATTATTTCAGCCAGGCATGTTAGACTCTGAAAAACTGAGCTTTTTCAAAGGAGAATGTACTTTGAAAGCCACTTGGGTTTGAGCTGCGCAGAAGATAGAGGAGCATCCTCATTTACCCTTTTGATATACATAGTCCAGACATAGGCTTATATGAGGCCATAGCATTCAGGTCAGGCAATCTGCGACTATGAATGCTGAATATGCTGAATATGTAAAAAAAATCCTAAAGTGAATGCATTACCTTTTGGTTTTTATGACTAATTAAAATAAGACATAATTTGTTTATATTTTGTGATTGTAGAATATTATATTTTATGGTTATGGGTTTTAACATCTTGTCCAAGCTGTTAACAACTTTCAGAGATATTGTTTACAGTAGGTATGTGTCCAATAGGTAACAATATCTCAGTGACCTTCATTAGAATTCCAAAGTGATCGACACACCACTGTAATGGTGGAGCACGAGGTGGGTAAATAGTGCAAAATCAGAGAAGCCTCTGATTCTGCACTATTTCTAGGCCAGAATTTTCTAGGCATGCTGTGCATAGAGGTCACTATATAGGGAGGGGAGATGAAGGGCTATGATATAACCTACTATTTATAGTGTGATACTGTGTAAATAGATATTATATTTAATTGCCATGATAATGAGATACCTACTGAAAGCTCAGCTTTAAAGACTGGGCTATATCAACCTATTATGAGGCTCAGTGTTCTGATTGAAGATGTCAGGATTTTAAGATTTATATTTCTTTAAATATAGTTAATAGTAAGTGTCGAGCCCACTGGGACGGGGTACTCGGTACCGGACCGGGTCGCTGCTGGGGGATGTCACGGAGGTCCTGGTCCGGACCGTGTCCCGAGCATGTACAAGTAAAAGGGAAATATTAACAAGGGATTAGAGTTTGTCGTGACGCCACCCACGGCTTGAGGTCAGTAATGCAACCACCGCTGCTGCAGAACCTCCGGGGATGATGTTAAAGCAGCTGTAGATGGAATAGCTCTCTGCGGGTAGAGCTGGGTTCCCCGGGGCAGTGATGTTAAAGTCAATGGTGTAGGCTTGTAGTAGGTGCAGTTCACTTACTTTCCTGCTGCAGTCTTCTCCCAGCCTGTGTGTGGAGCTGACAGGCTGTGGCTCTCCAGGTGGGATCTCTATGCAGTCCTGCTGAAAGGAACCATTCACAGGCAAGGGAGCAAAGTTATTATACAGTTCTGTCTGCAGATAATCATGCAAGGGAGTCAGAAGCAGGGTTCACCGTGTTTAAACGTGATGATGAATCCGGCACCGGACACTTTTCCAATTTTTCAAATTTATTATTGATTAATATAAAGCCATAAAATCAAGCGACCTAGGGAGCGCAGTCCCGCTGGACGCGTTTCGTACAACGTACTTAATCAACAGCTAAAAACACAATAAACAACAACCATATATATACCGTGTGAAGCCCTCCCCCCATCACTAATCAATAAATAGTATTCAGCTGATAGGCTGGAAAGGCCTATATCTGTTCCTTATAAAGAAAAGCCAATCCAAATCTTTTGACTCATGACAGTATGCAGAGATATTGATGCATAGATTGTGACAGAACTCTGTTTACATACACACATCAAAAAATACATAATTTTTGTATATATATACATTCCTATGTTTGTGTGTCACACTTCCTTGAAATGTTCTTATTTAATAAAAGAAAGAACAATCCGTGCGATAGTTCAGTCCCATAGGGACCCTCGTTTCTAGATTCAAAATCCAGAAAAATTCTTTGGTCCATACCGCCCGACCCCAGTCTCCGCCCCTTTTATTGCGGTTTACTCTTTCTATGCCTTGCACCCTAAGGGTAGATAAATCACCATTATGAATATCTCTAAAGTGCTTGGAAAGACCTGACAAATTTCTACCCACGGATCTAGGGTTGGGGAAGGGACAGGGAAGTCCTATCCTTGCTCGCAGATCGCACAACATACGAACAAGTGGCTACTGACCCCACAACTAGGGTCCAAATGGAACTAGCACAACTACTTAAAGAAGGTCAGACACTTGGTGTCATTACCACCAGATCTCAAGAGTATTTGCTCCCTGAAAAACCTCTATGCCCCATTTTTCATGCACTACCTAAGGTGCATAAGTCTGCTTTTCCTCCTCCTCTGAGACCTATTGTTGCCGGTATCGGAGGGGTTAATGAGAGACTCTCCAGCTGGCTGGACCTTAAACTCCAGCCTTTGCTGGAGGGTTCACCAGGTTTCATTCGAGATTCCAAACAGTTGTTAAGTGAGGTGAGACATATGAATTGGCAGCCTGATTATCAGTGGATAACATGTGATGTAATATCATTATATTCATGTATCCCACACAATCGGGCTATACAAGTATTGTCAGACACCTTGCTAAATAGCAACTTGTACTCGGCTGAGGAAAAAGAGTTTATCATAATGTGTCTCACATATCTATTAAGAAATAACTACTTCCTTTTTGACACCAAATATTACATCCAAAAGTGCGGCTGCCCCATGGGGTCCAATTTTTCACCTTCTCTGGCAAATCTCTATATGATTGCCTGGGAAAGGCGGTACATTCATGTTGAGACCAACCCCTATCTCGATCATGTGCTCTGGTGGGGGAGGTACATCGACGACGTCATACTGATTTGGAAGGGAGACGTCGAGGTACCTCCCCCCCCGGGAGTCCGAGTTTGGTGAGTTTATTACATATATGAATGACAACAATTACAACGTGCGATTCACCTATGAGGTGCATGGGACCAAGGCACATTACCTTGACATCACGCTGTTGGGTGACAGTATAACAGAGAAATAATCACTTCCCTGTATCGCAAACCGATTGCAGGTAACACACTGCTCCATACTACAAGCAGTCACCCTCGGCATGTGGTAAGAAATCTGCCACGGGGTGAACTGATAAGGGCGAAAAGGGCCTGCACACTAAACCAAACATTTCAGGAGGAGGCCGCTAACATCAGCAAACGCCTCTGTAGCCGCGGTTATTCACCGCATCATGTGAATGACGCTCTACAGGAGGTAGAGATTAGATCGAGAGATTCTCTACTTGAACCGTTAACAATGCAGACTGAGGTTAACACACTACATAACTGCGGTATACAACGTCAGAAGGCTAATATGAGACAATCAAACACATATGTGCCAACATTTTCTACCACATACAGTCAGGACTACAATGATATTGTGAGGATTGTCCACAAATATATCCCCATACTACATGAGGATCCTGTCCTACATAAAATTTTGCAGAGTGGATATAGATGTGTACCTAGAAGGGCAATGACAATAGGCAATATTCTTTCCCCGTCACTATTTTCTTTGAACAGCTCTCCCCCGACCTGGCTCAACACTAAAGGAAGTTACCCTTGTGGGGGGTGAGATGTAATTTGTGTAAATACATGGTAAAAACCAAAACAATCCAAAGTTACACCAATACCAAAAGCCATGGAATCAATGGGTATATTAATTGTAATACTACCCATGTGGTTTACATGGCT